>CM030934.1:3090912-3115912 GCA_018136815.1 Isochrysis galbana
TTGATCTTTTCCTCGATGGATACGATTTTGATGCGTACGGTGATGTCGGTCTGATTCACGCGAAGGGTGGTAAGTTCGCCATACCTTTCTTGAAATTGTTGTGCGCAATCTTGATTGACGGCTACGTGCGAAGGGCCTGCGATGGACCGTGCCCAGAAGTCTGGCTCTGGATCGACGCCCTCTAGCTCGAGGAGCAATTCAACTATGGCGGCGTAGACGGTCGTGTCCAGAAAGGTGTAGTCCCCCTCTTGATGGAAGGAGAGGTCGAAATTTGCGTCTGTGTCTACGCCCTCTTGTTCTTCATCTGACGCTGGCTCCTGCGTCAGGGGAATGCGGGTCGGCCGTGAGTAAGAGTTTGGTGCTTGATGGTGGGCTGGTTGTTGGTGGTCGGTCTCCAGTCCCTCTCTCAGAGGGGCCTTGGTCGTGTTGAGTTGGGGTTTCTGTTGTGACATTCTTCTGTGTTGTAGTACGCATGCAGGGTGGGGTGTTGTTTGTGCCCATAAATAAGGGCCACCCGGTCTCGGGCCGCGCCGCCGGGGCGGCGCGACCGTCACCAGGGTGGGAGGAGCCTCTGCCATGAGGCATGCCCATTGGTTGCTTCGTGCATCTTGTCTGTTGTGTCTGTCTTGCTGTCTGCTGTCCCCCATGGGGGGGACCAGCTTGGCTGCTGAGGGTGGTGTGGCCGGGGCCACGGGCCGTGTGGCGCGACGCGAGTCGCACGCACCTGCTCGGCCTCCGCGGGTGGACGCGGTCGCTTCGCCAGCGACTGCTCCATGGGTACTGGAGGGGCGCCCTCGGCGGGGGGCCCGAAAGAGAGGGGAGTCGCGCCGGCGCGCTCCATGGTGACCAAGTATAAACTTAATGGCACATACACCGGACGACGGACGAGCCATGCACCAACCGCGCACACCCCCATCGCGGGGTAGGGGCTCCGTTGCCGATGAGGCACGGTCCCTCAGCACTAGGATTAAACCAGGATAACAAGAAAACTCTGACACCCTACCTAGTAATTACGCTATTGCCACCCTAAATTAGGGTTTGATTAGCAAACCGGCACATGTGAAATAGGATCTCTTCTGACGATTCATTTTGGTTTGTCGTCGTCGGTCTGTTGCTTCCGTGAGAACGTGAGAGAAAGAAGGTGAGAGGGGCTCTTGTCTTCTTTTTCTTTCTACGACCCTCCCACTTCTCTCTCTCTCTCTCTCTCTCTCTCTCTCTCTCTCTCCCCCCCCCCCCCGCCCTCTCACCCCCCGGTCGGCGGAGTTGCTTCCAACAGCCACACAGCCAGCCACGTGCTGCAGTGCTGGGGGGCTCGATGGCGGAGGCAGCGCGGGCCGAGGCCGACCGGCTCTTTGCGGCCGGAAACCACTCGACGGCCGCGGCGCTCTACGCTTCGGCCCTTGCCCATGCGGCCGAGGGGCTCGAGCAGCTACACAATGACCTCTCAGCCTGTTTCCATGCGTGTGGCCTCTTCGCCAGCGCCCTTGAGCACGCCGAAGCCGCTATTACTGCGGCGCCTCGCTTGGCAAAGGCGCACTACTGGCGCGGCGCGGCACTCGCATCACTTGAGCTCTGGCCTGAGGCCACGCGTAGCTTCACGCGCGCTCTTGCACTCGATGCGTCGGATGCGCGGCTGCATACAGCGGCAGTCGAGGCGGCCGTTGGCGCGGCCACTGCTGTGCGTGGCGTGCCTGCAGCATTCTCTTGGGGTCGAGGCGAGTTTGGCGCCTTGGGGCACGGTGATACTCGAGACAAGACGCTGCCAAAGGCGGTGGATGCATTGCGGGGGGTTCATCTTGTTGATGTGGCGTGCGGCACCGGACACACGCTAGTGCTTGCAGTTGATGGCGATGTTTACGCGTGGGGATGGAACGTAAAGGGGCAGTGCGGAGTCACAGAACAGGAGGCTGTCGTGTTGGCAAAAGCCAGTTCGCCGCCTAGCCCTGCTGTGTCCAGCGAGCGGCGCGTCCCCGCTAGCCACATACGCGGCGCATCGGGCGAGGCTATCTTGCTGCCCACTTTGATTGCTGGGCTTGTCGGCCTCCATGTCGTTGGCATTTCTTGCGGCGCCGCGCACTCGCTTGCTGTCACAGCTGATGGGTCAGTGCTCTCCTGGGGACTCGGAGTCTCTGGTCAGCTCGGTCATGGCGACACCGAGACGTGCACTTCTCCAAGGCTCATCGCAGCTCTAGCCAGCCAGCCCGTCCAAGGGGTATCTTGTGGATTTGCTCACACAATAGCCCTAGGCAGAGATGGCGCAATCTTTGCTTGGGGATGGAATTGTGATGGGCAGCTAGGCCTTGGCGATACGGCCGACAGAAAGTCGCCAGAGCGGGTGGAAGGGGTGCCGTGTGTGGCGCACGTGGCCTGCGGAGGTGCTCACACGGCTCTCGTGTCGAAGGAGGGAGCGTTGTTTTGCTTTGGCTCCAACTCTTGCGGCCAATGTGGAGTTGCAGCCAAAGAGAACGGGCTCTCGGATCGCTTGTCCGAGGAGCTCGCGGGCAAATCTATCCTGAGGCCGCGGCTTGTGTTCTTGGGATACGACGGACATCTGAATTCCTATGAGGATGTTCAAGCCTCACGAAGGTCATGTGAAGAGGATGACCAAAGCCCAGCGAGTACCGTGCTGGATGGGCCTCGGGCGACATCGCCTGGAGGACGGGGAGCCGCCGGCCGACTAGCGCTTCGAGCCAGTCTCGGGCGCCTCGCCACTAACTCTGGCCGTTGGAAGATCGCTGAGATGCGCGAGGCACTCCGTCTGGGTGCAGTGAGTACTGATGGTGTGACAGAGCGGGAGGAGATAGTTGCCATGGTGAATGAGCTATTAATCCGTGAGAATATTGGTGATGGCCTTGGGAATGATGGCAATGCGCGCAGTTCGGGTGGTCACAACCGTGCGAGTTGCGACGGCGATCCCTCGTGCAAGAGCGCCAACAAAATGGCGGGTCACGCCGGATCGCCTGGCAGGGACGCCTCGTTATCAGCCTCGTCTGGGAGCTGCGCTTACGCTGCATGCGGCGAAGAGTTCACACTGGTCATCCGGCGTGACAGGGTGGTGCTCACCTTTGGCTTGGGAATTGTGGGTCAGCTAGGTGACGGTGGTCACAAGAGCCGCGCAACGGCGGCGCCGGTCCGAACGCTGCTGGATGAGGGGGCTGCGCCCGAGGTTGCGTCATGTGGAGCATCTGAGGCACATGTAGTGGATGCGTCAGGCCGAGTTTGGGCATGGGGTCTGCCGGCGACAGACACACAACAGCTCGCGCTTGATATTAGCAGGGCTGCAGCCGATAGAGGTCTAGTCGCCGGCAGGGGGGTGGAGATAGGAGGCGGTGAACTGCTAGATGGGCGAGGGCAGAAGATCCATGGAGCCCTCCCTCACCTAGTCCTCACGACGAAGCGCGTGCTGCGCCTTGACGCAGGCCGGCGGCACTTCGTTGCTCTCACTCTCGGTGCGTCGGCTGCATCGTCGTCGATAGAGCTCACGCAGATTCCTCAGGCAGCCGTCGGACGGCGTCTCAAGCTAGAAGTGCAGGCACGTGATGCCTCCGGAATGGAGGTTTCGTCAGGTGGGGACAGGGTCGTGGCTCGGCTTCTGTACGACGGCGGAGAAGCCGCTCTCGAGGGCGAAGGCGAGGCCGAGGTCACGCATAAGCTTGCTACAGCCGAAGTTGACGATCAGCTGAACGGAAGGTGGGACGTGTGCCCCGTAGCTGCTACGGCGTGGCTGCTGCACGAACGTGCCTCATAGCTGAGAGAGTCCTCCGCTCACTGCACACTTCTTTTGACGGCCTGCCGTCCGCTCACCAGGTACACGGTCTCTATCCGGCCTGCTTGCGAAGGGCCGCATCAACTCTGGGTTCTTCTCAACGGTTCGCACGTCTTGGGCTCCCCGCTTCACCTTTTTGTGGCCGCCGCCGCGTCCACTCCCCACGCTCCTTGTTGCGACCTTTCGCCCGCCGGCGTCAAGGTCTTGGCGGGAGAGCCCGCTGCATTTGTCCTCGCTCTACGGGATCTCCGTGGAGAAGCGGTCCGCGCGTCCTCGGTAAAAATGGCACATCTAGGGCTAGACTTGGAGCTACGTGTGACACGGTGCGAGGAGACACCAGGAGCGCAGGTCGAATTGCAAGCAGCCGCGATGAACAGCGAGGGCACCCTACGTGCTGGTCACACACCAAGGTGCGGCGGAGCGCTTCCAACGGTCCAGCAAACATTCCGCCCCGATGGCCAAATCGCCATTGAAGTGAACACTCGCAAGGCCGGAAGATTTGAGCTCCATGCCTCCCTCCGTGGGGTGCCAGTATTCGGCTCTCCCGCGGCTGTGCTTTTTGAGGCCGCAGCAGCCGATGCTCGACATAGTGAGTGCCGCACTACACGGGTAACTTCGGTAGCGGGGAGATCGGTTGCAGTTGTCTTCGCATGCCGCGACGCATTCGGCAACCCGACGTTCAACTTACACATGGACGCAATGCTTCGGCTAAAGAATGGAGACCAAAGCGGCCTGGTGACGAGTTGTCCGGATGAGGATTTCGCTCTCGTCTTGCAGCGGCGGGCAAACTTATCGTCCGATGGCGAAGCCTTGATTGCTGTCTCCTTCGCACCGACGCTCTCGGGATGCCACGAATTTGTTGCTCGTATTGCTGGGGTCGAAACATGGGCCGTACCAGTCCTAATTGAACCAGCTGAGCCATCGCGAAGGTCGATCTTACGAGGGGAGGGATTAGAGTCTTGCATTGTATCCAAAAGCCCATTGGCACGGCGATCTTTAACGCTAACAGGCGTCGATGTCTTTGGCAACATCTGCAGCGGTAGTCGCAGCGCTTCGTCGAAAATCACGTTGGAGTTGTTCGACGCCGAGACGGGAATTCACGAGGAACGCGCTAAGTCAAGTGTCGTGTACGAAGGGGATGGGGTGTGGCGGCTAGATTACACAGCGGTGCCGGGGATTTTCACGTTGGTCGTTGTCGTGGATGGGCGTAGAGTGCCTCCTACTCCACGCCAACTTATTTTTGCTCGTGACCCGGCCGAAATTGAGGCGGAGCGCATTGCAGAGGCCAAGGCCGCCGAGATGGAGGCTCGAAGCATCGCTGAAGAGGAGATGGCGTTAGCAGCTGCCGCGGCACGCGAGGCCATCGAGGGTGAGATGCGCGCAGTGGCATTGGCCGAAGACGCCATCATCCAATCGCGAATCAAATCTGAAGAGCTAGAAAAGGCGCGTCGAGCGGCTCAGGAACGCCAAGTGCGCGAAGCAACAGCATTAGCTGCTCGTCGTGAAAAGGAGACTGCGCGCCGCGCTGAAGAGGCGCTACGTGTTCTCATGGAAGAGCGGCGCAAGCAAGTTGAGATGACGCGCGCACGATCGAGGAGCAAAAGAACAGGAGGCGGATTCATCGTCACGTTTGACAAGTAGGTCGGCTTTCATAGATCACAAATGGGCAAAATGTGCAATATAAAAAACGGGCCGGAGCACGCCGCACGCCGCTTGCCCCTACCAACCCCATAACCCGGCAGCCCCAAGGTAGCGCACGAGGGGACTAGCTACAAGGCAGGTGTGTGTGTGTTTTGGGGGGGGGGGGGGGGGGGTTGGAGCATAGGTTTAGGGCGAACGGGCGTGGCTTCGGCATAGTAGTCACCACAAGGCCACGTGCGAGGCGCTAGACTATTAGTAGTATTAAAGTAGAAGTTTCTTCGTCGTGCTAAAATAAAAAGCAGCTCAAGATTCAGACTCAGCGGGCATGGTTGCATTCTTCATTCAACCCGAGCGGTCGATCGTCCAAGTTGAGGCGCAAAAATAGACGGGAGGAGTGCTTCTCATCGTTGATTCGAGAGCAGCTCAGGCGCGACTCCTGCCTTTTGGCAGAGTCTGAGAGGGCTTCGGCAGGGCGCTTGCGCAACTTTATCATGTTTCTCGACCCGTGCAGTATGTAGTAAGTAGTATGCTGTCGTGAGGATTAAAACTAAGAGAAAGCTTACCGGAAAGACGGCAAACATACCGACGCCAAATGCCACGAGCACTGCGATTAAGAGCCGATGGGCACGGCGACCAAGAGGAATATGGTCAAGTTGTGCTTACTCTCTCCCACTTCTCACCTGCTCCAGCGAGCGTATATTGCCATACTTGTTTACTAATTACTACAAGATAGATTTTATTACGGGGTGTGCGTGCCCGTCTACCTCGACTCGTTATATCGCACTCCGTAGAGATGGAAGGGAGGTAAAACGAACAAGCCATCAAAGCGAAGACACAAAGGAACTACAGAGACGCCACGGTCCCGACAAAATCAAGATGAGAAAAGCGAGTCCGGGTGGACGGTCATACCAGGGGCAACGATTCAAAAGGCCTGCCCGGCCCCCGCACTCCGAACCAGGTCTTAGGTAGCGCACCGAGACCGAACCCCGGAAACCAAAGAAAAAGGAATGAAGGGGGGCAGGGGAAGAGGTGGGGAAAGGGAACTTAAGGGCGGTGTTAGTAGAAGCGGGAGATCCCGTCAATAGTAGGTGTGTAGCCCAGAATCTTCAGATGTTTTTTTTTTTTAGAGATGGAAGGGAGGGGAGTACGTGGGAATAGTGTCCAAGTAAGGGTCCAAGTTAGGGGTTAATGAAATAGAAATAGACGAGGGTTGTGACGCAAAAAAGGGAACCTCGAGTTGCACCTTCTCACAAGCGGAACAACGTTAAGAACGAAGCGCGAACACGGAACATGAACAGTGAACAGTGAACAGCAAGAACATTAAGGGGCTTGGACAGTTGTTCACGTTGAACAACAATAGGATCCAAAACTGAACACTTCCCGAACGTTGAGCCAAAAAGTCAACGTTTAACACCTCTAACTAGATACTAGAGCGTCAAAGCGATCATCACATTCACATTCGGGACTACCATGCCTTCCACCACACTTGCGCTCCTTGTAGCTCTCGAAAGACTTGTGTAGAGCCTCACATCATCTCTAACTTCCACGCCCTCGCTACCGCTTCCATCTTCCCCTTCTTGCTCTGTACATGCAACGGCATATACGCGGTATACATGCCGCAACTCTCTCATTCACTATATGGACGCACCAACCGAACGAAAAGCATTGCGCAAGAGTGCGCAAAGAGGATCATCTCTCGTTAAAAGAAAACATCGCTCGCCGCTCGCCCAACCACGTCTTCAGAAAGACGGCCGTTGGGCATGTCTTCAGAAAACGACCGTTGGGGGGACGTATCGAAGCAGCAAATCAATTAATTGCCCACCGCACATGCTCTGCACCACTTGCACATGTTTGCTGCCTTCGTCGACACTGGCGTAGTCTCCATGGTAGCCAGCCTACGTCAAATCAAGAGTCGCGAGCCGCTAGGATTTCGCTCAGGAATAGAATATAGAATGCACGGATGCTGTGACTCGCCGTGCGATAAGGTCTCTTCAGGGTCGCATGGCTCCTCAAGCGGAATGCCACGGCGGCGAGCAAGTCCGCACCGAGCCTTCCAAAATTGCGGTATCGATGATTACTGACACGAACGAGAGATGCAACTCGAGTTTTCTAGCGCGTCGAGAAATCCTCGACCCTAAGGGGCATCTCCATTAGCCGTTCGAGGCCCTCGCGAGGGGTGATCTGGCCATCAAGAATGGCAGCGACGCCGAAAAGTATCGGATACTTGAGGTCACGGCGATACCTAAAATCAGCCCACAGTGGCAACACGTGTGAGTAGGGGACATGGGTGCGGGTCGTGGGAATCGTGGTTGCAGGCTCATGTGAGCCCCTCTAGGTGTGGGCACGCAAATGGTGTAAGGTAGGCAAATGAACCAAGCCCTAGCATTCTCACCCTTTGACGCGCGCCTCGACAAGCTTAGTGATCGCACGGGAGGTTGCAACGCCCTCGGCAACTTCTGTGCTCGAGGCAAGAATGTCTTCGAGAGATTCGCCCTTGCCTAATCGAATGCCCACCTACGAACGATTGACAGCCGGGCCGGAAGCGAGGGCAAGTTACGGGTGCAGAGGTGCAGTGGGAAAAGGAATTGCGCCTCCCCTCGAAATGTTCACCAAAGCGAGGGACCGCTGAGACAGTTAGAATCGCCATATCTTGGTGGCTGTCACTGTATCGTCGCACCTGTCGATTCCTCGACAGCGGCCCGAAACATGTACCAAATGTGTCCCCCACACCAGACAGACCAAAGACTGTTGAGGGCTCTCCACCGCACACGACCACCAGCTTGCGCATTTCAGTGCAACCTCGCGTCACAAGCGCCGCCATTGCATTTGTACCTAGCCCAAGACCCTCACACATCCCTGTGGCAGCAAGGGCGAAGATGACTTGGACGCAGTAGGCATAATGCCACAGGCACGTTATGGATCCAAATGGGCGAAGCGAGTACATCGGCGATATCATTATGGAAGAGCAGCGCGGACTCGTCAGCTCCAATCCCGGCTCTCACCTGCTGCAAGTGCAATGACATTCTTCATCGCTCCTCCCAGCTCGACCCCGACGACATCTGGAGAGTAGAGTGCCCGGAAATTGGTGGAGGCAAGCAGTTCCATTAGATCATTCGCGAGCTCACGATCCTCGGACGCGATGGTCACAGCCGTTACCAGGCCCTCCGCAATCTCGGAAGCGAACGCCGGGCCAGAAAGGAAGGCAAGCGGCCGGTCTGTGCCAAGGCAGTCCTCGAGAACCTGAAGCACGGCCATGCGAGAGAGGGCTTGAGATGGTAGGCAATGGCGTCAAGTCACCTCGGCCTTGACCGTGACGCCGTCACGGCAACGGCGCGCCGGCTCACCTCGGCCATGAGCATGAGGGTGGAGGTCTCGATCCCCTTGGAGAGCGAGATCACCGGCACGCCCGGAGGCATCAGGTGTGCCACCTTGGAGAGCGCCTCGCGGGTGAACTGGACGGGGACCGCGTGGAAAATAAAGTCGGCATCAGAGAGCGCCGAGGCCGCGTCGACAGTCGCCTTGACTGTCGCCGGAAGCTTCACGTGCGACTGGTGCTGCGTGTTAGTTCCGTTGGCGTTGATTGACGCGGCGACCTCGGGCTTACGTACGATCATGGTCACATTAACTCCCTTGCGCCCGAGCACGTGGGACATGGCGGTGCCGAACGATCCTCCGCCTAACACGGCGACGTTAATCTGCGACGCGTTCGACACGTCTGGAGGCGAGGAGGAGGAGGCGAGGCGTCCAGCGAGGACACGCCGGCCGCGTGATACTCGAACAGCGCCGCCGGTGGCCTGAGGCTGGTTGCGGCGGAAGGAGTAGGCTGCGCGAGGATGGAATTGGCGCATCGGTACCACCGGGCGCAGTGGTCCGCTCCACGCATCCGCCAGTGCCAGCGTGGCCAGGAGAAGAGAGAGGGAGAGCCTCGGCGAGAAGGCGCCCATCTGAGACATCTCGGCCCACGCAGGGGGGGGAAGAGGGAGGGGGAGCGCAGGGACGGGTAGCAGGAGATCTTGGGAGGGAAAGGGGAAAAGGGGGGAAGAAGTGTGCTCTATCAATAGATACTCCTACCAGTATTCGGAGTCTATATTTATTCGGTTTCATGTAAACAAACTGTACGGAAGTTCACGAAGACGAGGTCATGTGGCTGGTGGGGACACTGTAGCTGTGGCGCTGTGGCTGGTGATGATAAGAGGAATGTTGAACCGAAGGGAAGCCTACCCCTCGTTGCCAAAAATCTGACATTGGTAAAGTCTGGCGTTCCGCTCTCTTCCCCGCCCCTCCGGGACTCTCAGCCCCCTCCCCCCCTGGCGAGGGCGAGATCGCCCTCCCGTCCCCTCCGCTCCCTCCCGTCCCAGGGCGAGATCGCCCTCCCGTCCCCTCCGCTCCGCTTCATCTCGACACGTTGTGCAAACCCCGCGATATTGGATAAATCGTGCTGTTTAAGTGAATGCCGACAGCTTGTCGCCCGAACGCGATTCCAGCGGAGAGCCCTCGTGTATACTGTATTGTTTTGAGTTATATCGTATATACATTGAAAAGACAAAGGGCAGAGTTTCCCGCCTTTATCTGTCAAGACATGTCGCGGAAGCTCCGCCCTTGGAGGCAGCTCAAGAGGCGACCACACCCGACCACACAGCCACAGACACGTACGCACCACCAAGCAAGAAGGAGCAAGCATCGCGGGAGGCCGCCATATCCGTGCTCACGGGACGATTCAGCTCGGTAAGGCAAAGTCGCGTTCCGTCAAAAGAGGGCCAGGTTTTTTTTTCGTATCAACGTTTTCTTTTTGGGTAGCCACGATAATATTATTATAGCCCGGTCACTCACTCATTTTAACCACTATTTCCCACCTCCCCTGGGTGTCCAAGGATTCCTTAGGGTCCCCCCCTACCTGCCCCGCCAACTCCCTCCCCCCTCCGAACGACCCCCTCCCGCCCCACGAAGGGCAATGGCGTCGGTGAGGGACTCCCCTCCCTTCCCCCGCGCGTGGCGGGCTATTTTGGGAGATTGGGGCGGGCGCTCACGGGAGGGAATCAGAGTGGTGAATGTGGGGCGCATCACTATTAGAAACGCGGAGCTTCCGCGACGTCCGATCGCCCGCGATCGGCCGAAGAATGGCCTGGAGGTGGTGGCCATGCAGAGCCCAGAGCTCTCGCGAGCAGGGTGGGGGGTGACTAGTAGGTCGCACGCTGGTTCTTGAGGGTCGCACACACTCGTACTAACCCGTCCTGGCCCCTCGCACCGCAGGAATGCCTCGATTCGATCCGGCCCGACGCCCATGGCCACGGCCCGATTGACGTCGAGAAGCGCTCGCTTGGACGCCTGGAGGTGCAGCTCCTCATGTGGCCGTGCGGCGCGACGGGCTGGTCGCGACCGGCCCGTTCAGGGCCTGCTTGTAACCCTCAAAGCCTCCTGGCCCGGCCCCACGCGTTCGCGCCCACCGTTGATCCGAAATTTTGAGAGCTAGTGTGTGGCGTGTTCACCTCTCACCTCCGCCTTCACCGCAAAGGCGTGCGCCGTGGCCGCTAGGTACATGGATTTGGCTCCTGGGGCGGAACCATTTCATGTGATGAGATTTAGATCGCCCTCAGCAAGCTGAGGGGCAAGAGAGCGCCAGCGGCAAGCGCAGTCGCGTGCGAAAGTTGGGGACTCTGGCCCATTCGGCCCCCTTGGTCTTGTTGTCGATGTTGCGCAGGGCCAACTTCGACGCGATGTGTGCGGCCGGCGGCGGCGATTGGCGTGGCTGCTAGGGCGGCATCTTTGCAAGTAATGCCTGTTGCGTCATTCTATCTTAGTGGATGGCCGAGAAGGCGCCGGCAGCGCGCCCGGTCGCGGTCGAAAGTCGGGCACTCGGCCCGTTCGGCCCGGTGACGTTGGCGTGGTCGTCGGCGCCACACACGGCCGACTATGGCGCGATGCGCGCGGGCGGGGGCGGCGATTGGTGTTGCTGCTAGGGCGGCATATTCGGATTTGGTGCCTGGCAAGCCAATCTATCCCAGTGCAAGACCGAGAAAGCGTCGGCAGCGCGCCCGGTCGCGGTCGAAAGTCGGGCACTCGGCCCGTTTGGCCAGGTAACGTTGGCATAGTTATCGGCGCCACGCACCGCCGACTATGATGCAATGCGCGCGGGCGGCAGGGGCGATTGGCGTGGCTGCCCCCATTTTTTTTGCTGATCTCTCATACCAGAACCTATAGAAAGCTTATTTAGGCCTCCATTTGCCCATTACCGATTTCGCCCTCCGCACCCCCCTAGTGAGTGACCGGGCTAATTATTATTACAAAGCTAATCACGCTCCCCCACTCTCTACACACGCGGTAACCCCCAGCTACGCGGGCTGAGTTTTCATCTTCTTCGTCTTTTTCTTACATCCCTCTTCCCCAATGTCGTTCTGCTGGCAGGCGACGATGTCGCTTGGCTGATCTTGGGTGGCGAGGTCCGTGAAGCGTGCGAGGACGGCCTTCTTGTTCTCCATGTAGAGTTTGCCAGCTGCTCGGTGCACTTGCACCATGGGATCCGTTTCAGCGTACGCGAGCGCCGTGATGTATTCCATGCAGAAAAAAAAAATCTGAAGATTCAGGCTACTACCGCTAGCTATAAAGGACCACGCACTCACGGTACCGACTCACGCCATCGCCTATACCCCAGAACACTCACTCCCTTTACACTACCCCCTTCATTCCTTTGTCTTTGGTATCGGGGGGGGGGGCCGCGTGCACTACGACGGGCCAAGCGCAAGGCGCAAGGGGTGGGCTGGGGCAGACCTGTTGTTGGGTGTTCCTGTGGAAGACAAGCGTAAACGCCCTTTGAAACCATCTTATCGTGCCCTCGGGGGGTCTCGGCCCCCGCCCTGCGGCCCTTCTTCGTCTGCTGCCGCTCTTTCGCGGTGTCTGTCCGCCGCGCGGGGTGTCAACCCGTTAGTATATCGCAAACGGGCGGTTATCTTACCTATTTGCGGGCCAGATCACGTCGTTTTTTTGTAGTTCATTTTTCGTCGTTCTCTTCGCTCTCCTGCGGGCGTGTGTCGCATGCGCGCGCCATGGCTCCCTTCTGGGGGGCCCCTTGGGGCCCCCCAGAGGGCCAGCTGGGGCGGCTAGCGCGGCGCACGGTTCGTCCGGGGAGCCCGGAACGGGTTCATCGGGAGAACGGGGCACTGAAAAGATGATTCGAGCCTTGCCTCGTGTAATGAGAGGTAGGCCGTCCAGTCCATGGAGAGGTGACACGGCGGCGTCCGCTAGTCGGTCGACGCACGCGTCCGCCGGAAGGTTGGCTAGCAGGGCGGTGGCGGTGGTGACAACTGACGGACCCGCTCCTGTATCGGCGAGAGTGCTGTTGACGGTGAGGGCGGAGTCGGCTAGTACCACGCCGTCGCGGTTATCGGAGGCACCGTATTTCCAAAGGTCAGTTTCAGACGTGCCAGGCGGGGCGCGAGGACGGAAGGCGCAGTACGCGCAGCCGTTGGCGGTCGTCCATACTTTAACGTCGCGGTCGAGATCCTCGAGCCGCGGCGCCGTCATCGAGGCATCGGAGGGCCGACAGCGAGTGAGGGCCGCGCGGAGGGCAGGGTGCCCGGCATATCGAGAAATTTGCTAGAAGCGGGCTCGGGCTCGGGACCAGCTGCTCGAGTCACGAAAATCGGCGGACCAGGATTTGAGATTTGAGCCCAGGGAGAATCCGAATCTGCACGCCTTGAGTGACCAAGACGAACATAGAAGACGATATATAACGACGAAGGCACGTACTCATGCCGAAATATTCATGCCAGGAGGCCTGAATACAACACGCCCTTCGCACGCAGCTCAACAGGCACGCGATTCCCGACAAGGAGCGCCGCGCGATGGCCTTCACATTCCAGCTTCGTGCGTGGCAAGGGTGCGTGGAGCGTGGAGCGGGCAAAGGGCCAGAAGCGCGTACGTGGAATGGATGAGATCTTGGAGTCGGCGAGCGCATCTGCGGCTTTCTCTCGGCCATCTGCAATCGAAAACGCCAAGGTTATGGAGCCATCTCAATGGTGGACAATGTACGGCAAACATGTTCCAATGCTTGCAGCCATTGCACAACAAGTTTTGTCCCAACCAACAGCTGCGTCAGCTGCTGAACGCAATTGGTCGGTGTATGGCCAAATTCATTCTCAAGCGCGTTCGCGTATGGCCCATCATGTGGCAGATAAGTTGGTTTTTGCCATGAGTCCATGCATGTGCAAATGCGTGTGCAAAGCGCGGGTTGGCCAGATGTTCCGAAGTGGGAGAGTGGAGAGTGATGATGACAGCGATGAGGATGATGACGACGATTGGCTTGGTGATGACGCTGTGCACCCCAGTGCTAAGAGTACTCAAAAGTGGCTCGTCTGAGGACCATATCCATATACCACACACCGTGTGTGAAGATCACAAGATCGCAATATCGCACTACGCACTACAGACCTCAGACTAGTAATATGCGTCGTCGCGTTGTCCACTTCTACTACTACTTCACTACTTCTACTTCTACTTCCAAATACGGGGGCAAATACGGAGGGGGTTTCAAATACGGCAATTACGGTCTGTATTTGGTCTGCGTACAAATACGGTGAATACGTATTTCCCCTCTAGGGTGGGTTTTCTGGGGCCCAAAGGCCAAAGAAAGGCAAAGGCAAAGGCCACCGGCCACCGGATATGTGCTAGGTGCTAGTTACTAGTTACACCTATCCGGCCAGCAAATCCAAAAATCTCGTGATGAATCCTCAATTTGACTTGGTCAATTTTCACCCTGAGATCTTAAAATAGCTGTTTGACCGCCATGCTTTTAGATAGATTCAGTTGCCTTGTTGCCTTAGACACAATGACAATGAACACCGGCATATGAATACCGGCGGGGGAGGAGAGTGCGATGGCCGTTGCCCTCCTCTGCGGCATCTTCCGTCGGCCCTGGGGGAGAGAGAGCGTGCGCGCGAGAGAGAGGGAGAGAGAGAGAGAGGGAGGGAGGGAGGGAGGGAGAGGGAGAGGGAGAGGGAGAGAGAGAGAGAGAGAGAGAGAGAGAGAGAGAGAGAGAGAGAGAGAGAGAGAGAGAGAGAGAGAGAGAGAGAGAGAGAGAGAGGGAGGGAGGGAGGGAGGGAGAGGGAGCGGGGGGGGCGGGGGGAGGAAGACAGGGACCGGCGTGGCGAACATGTCAGCAGGAGGGACTGCCGACGACTGTGCTGCGCTTGGCAGCATGCTCGAGCAGGCGGAGCAGCCGACGAGCAGCCCGGTGCCCAAGCCGTCGTACGGTTCTGACGCACCCGTCAAGTACAAGGGGCCCTCGCCAGGCATGATTGGGCCGCCAGCAGCGCGCAGCTCGGCCCCGAAGGGTGTCCAAGCCAAGCCGAAGCAGATTGATCCGGGCGCGATCTGGGATGCGGCGGAGGTCGGAGAAGAACCGGACGAGGTGGACGACGGTAGGCCGCAGCCGGAGTTCGACATCATATACAAGCAGAATGTGTCGCCGGAGGACATGTTCCTAGGCATTGACCCGCTGCGTCACGCGGGAGTCTCCTGCTCCGATGCGCTTGCCCTCCGCATCAAGCTGCCGGACTGCAAGCTCGCTGACTTGGATCTAGATGTGCGGCCGACATTTGTCAGGCTGCAGGCACCAAAGTATAAGCTGAAGGCCTACCTGCCTGAAACGGTCGATGAGAAGAAAGGCAAGGCGACATGGGATAAGGAGACAGAGACGCTCACGGTACACCTACCTGTGATACCCGGGCTCGACAACAAGTTGGTGACGAGCGTCTCGGATGAGCTGGATTAAGCCCACTAGTTAGGCAGGGAGGGGACGGCACAAGGACCATAGGCAAGCAAGAACGCGTCTTTTGTTTGGACTTCTTTTGATGCTTGATGGTGCTCTAATTGTGTGTGACGGTCGCACATGTCAATCATGAGGGGTGTGCAGCATGCCTCGCACCACTGCATCACTCACTTCCGTGTTGCATGCTGCTCGCGCTCGCCCTTGCGTTGTGCATGGTTTGGTGTCGTTGCTGGGTGGCTTCGGCCTTGGTTGATACGCGAGTGTGCGTGGTTGCATATTACAACACTTGCCGCAGCAGTCAACAGTCATACGTGAGGAATGACCAAGAATTTGCTGTAGTCGTAATAAAACGGCTGAGCATTAGTGCCGCTACTGCCACTAGCCATGCACCAACACGACAAGCCACGACACAGCATGACCGCATTATACACCAAGGCACACGAATCTATGCACCTGATTATAACTCTGACAGCCTCTGGCGCGAATCGGGCAGACCCATTGGGTCCGAGGGCAATGAGGAGGGAGGCAAGCCGGCGGCAGGCGCGGCGGAGGAGACGACTTCGGAGACGCTGACGAGCTGAGGGCTGAAGCCCGTCACCCGTCAGCAGAGGAAGGCGGCAGGCGGGCTTGGGCGAGGGCGAGGACGGCAGCGGCAAAGCGACATCGAGCGACAACCTACTTTTATAAGTGGGGGTCAATGGGGGCCTCGCGCCCCCCTCTCTCCATCGCGGACACCCCCCGGGGTGGGCCCGTACATTCAACCTCAGCCCCTGCCCTCTGGCAGGGGCTGGGCAATCATCATCCTGGCCCAGACCCTTCGTGGGCGCGGGCCGCGACTCGCACTCCCACGCCCATACTGGGCCTGCCCTCGAGCTGACTCCCCCCCCTCCCCTGGTCGCCAGGCATACAGAGGCCGCAGGGAGGCCCCAATGGCCAGCGTGGCAAGCGTGGGAGAGGCAGGGGGGGCCAGGGGCTGAGCCCCAGCCTCCACTGCCCCCTGAGCTGCCCTTGCTGGCCCTCTGGGAGCCCCCAAAGGCCCTCTGAGAGCAGGCCGTGGCGCGCCGCATGGCGACGCGCCGCAGGGAGAGGGGTGGAGGAGAATGGAGAGAGGGAGAGGGGGGGTTTTGCACCCCCCCCCGATGGAGTGCGGTAAGAAACGGGCCCCGTTTGCGTTAGCAAACGGGCGAAGGGGGGCGGCCGGCGACAGGAGAAAGAGAGAGAAAAAAAAACTTCTGAAGATTCTGGGCTACACACCTACTATTTGCGGGACTTCCCTTCGCTAACTACATCGCCCTTATCTTCCCTCCCTCCACCTCTTCCCCTGCCCCCCTTCTTTCCTTTTTCCTCGGTTTCCGGGGTCCGGCCTCGGTGCACTACCTGAGGCCTGGTTCAGAGTGTGGGGTCCGGACAGGCTTTTTGGATTTGTCGTTGTTGTCGCGCGTGCCTGTCTGGTCTCGCTTTTGTCTGTCTGGGTCGTGGCCAGGTTCCCTGTCTCTAGCAGCAGCTTTGAGTGGTGTGGTGGTGTTTCAATCTTCTTTGTTCCCTTGGTCCTTGGTCCCCTCGACAACGTGTGCGATCGGCGATCCTCAGCTTGGTAGCTAGTTCCACTAGTTCCGCGCTGGGCTTTAGTCCGGCTGTGGGTTGTGATTTGTGTGTGCAGCATGCTGTCCACCAGCATGCTGGTCGTGCTCTCGCTGTTCTCAGTGGTGCGCGGGCACGGCCCGATGGCTTCTGTGCCCACCTGGCTGGGGGGGTCGTCCTGGCGCGGTCGCTTCGGCGACAGCGGCGTGTCCATGAAAGCTTCGTCCATCGCGGCGAGGGCCGCGGCAGCGAGGGCGGGAGGCGGCGCGCGCTCCATGACCCTATCGTTTTAACGATAGTTCGCGACAGGAGGAAGAGAGGAAGGGAGTGGCTCAAGACGTCCTTGTGGCAGGTATCGGGGGGCGCAGTCATTTATTTCTTCGAGGACTGCTCGCGGCGCGAGCTGTAAGGGCCGTTCTGCTTCTCGACGAGAGGTCCCTCCCCCCCCCCCCGGTGTTTTTCCCCGGAGAGTCGGCCGGCGTCGAGGCGTCGACCGGTCCGCCTCAATGGGTTTTCCCTCATTGTAACTTGTGGGGAGTTATAATGGGAGCCGGGGGTATGCGAGGGGGGAGATTTGAAGGGATGCATATGTGTATGTGTCTGTGCCATCACTTCAAGGCGTGCGGGGTGTGGCGACGTTTCACCTTCGAGGAGCAAACCGTCCTCGCGCCCGATGGCACAACAAAACACCGCATCTTCCAGCGCGTGCGCCAGGAGTTGCTCAACCCTACCGACCCGACCAACATCGCCACGAGGGAGAAGACTATTGAATACCTGCAGGTGCAGTGCGCCACAGCCCTACGGAAAATGGCCAATCCAAAGCTTGCCATCGCCAACAAGCTCACAGCGCTCGACGGCGAGATGAGCGCTGATCGGACGTCGAGTCGACACTTGGACACGATCGGGCTCGACGCTACGAACGACCGCCTAGCTGAGTCGGTCTTTGGAACGTACGACCGCGTACTTCAACAAAATAAGGGCATCTCGATGGAGGCGGCATCAGCAGTGGCGCAGAGCATAAGGGCAAAGAGCTTCGTCACGGGCGGCAAAGGAGCAGGACGCCCTTTTTGAGCTAGCTCGTCTAACGGTAAAGCCCACTAGCCTCCACTAGCCACTAGCCCTCCCTCTATATAGTAGTATTACTTTTATTTGATTGGGAAGTCGCAGTTCACTCTTAAGAGCTCATAGACATCCCTATTTGGCTAAGTAGGTACGGGATGAGCGAGCAATCGACAAGGCTGACCACGCCGAGCTGGACAAATACATCGCCATGAAGCGCCGCACCAACTCCGAGAACGAGCTCAAAGCCCTGGTGGAGCGCTACGCCATCGCCCTCTCCCTGTACCAACGCTGGGAGACTTGCGGTGTCAACACTGTCACCGAAATGAGATCTTCCCTCGCTAAAATGGCCAAGGATGCGAAAACTTGCGGAGCACACCCTGGCGGGCGATCGGCAGACCCGACGCAGCAGCAGCTCGATTGGCTCCGCGAGCAACTCGAGATGCGCGTGATCGGCCTCGGGTTTGTGCACTTCAAGCTTCAATGGTCGTCAAGCAGCGATGCGACCGTCGGCACGGTGGCGAGCCTATCGGAGATGCTGAAGGAGATGCTCACCGAAGAAAATCAGCGCCGGCGCACCGGCAATCTCCCGAGGAGGGCGGCGGTGCCCGTGATGAAGCGCAAGACTTTCAAAGAGTTGGGCACGCCAACGGTGCAAGCTGCGAGTACGTCGATGACAACCAAAGATCTCGATCCCGAGCAGGTTCTGAAGTTGGCTGAGCGTAAACGCGAGGAGCTAGAGATCGAGGGCGAACTCGATATTACCAGCGACCGGCAACCTGCTAAGCCGCCCAAGCTGAACGACGAGTTTGTCGGGGCGGAGATCGAGATCAATTGGCGTTACTGGACTTTGGACGAGAAGACGGGGAAGCGGAAGGCGATGCTCATTTGGTGCGCGGGTGAGGTCGTGCAGATCGCCAACGGCACCTCAGATAAAGAGAGCCCGCGTTGCCAGAAGATCCTACAAGCAGGAGCGGTGCGCATCCGTTGGCCAGCCGATGCGGACTTCGAAGAGGAAGAAACGTTTTCGTGGTCTGTCTTGACGGAGGGTAATTGGAACCGCAATAAGCACATGGGGTGGCGGTGAGGGGTGTCGTGATAGTACCGGGCTAGTCGGAGTAGTGGTACTAACGCTCAGTTGTTTTATTAAGCGACATCGAGCGAGCGGCGAGCGGCGAGATGCGAGATGCGAGGGCGAGCGAGGGGAGGGCTGTGATGGCAGGGGCTGGCGAGGAGAGGAGGGATTGTAGGGTATGAGTGATAGGCGAGAGCGAGACGACGGGAGCGAGAGCGACGGATGACGACTGACGACAGGACGACGGACACGGACACCCAGGAAATACTCCGACTCTCGCCCCACGACTTTTCTCACGTATCTCGACTCAAATCAGCTACCCAAACACTCCGATCAGACAGCGACGGACGCCGACGCCGATCAAAGGGCGATCCGTCGGCGATCTCGTCTAGAACGGGAATACTAGAACTAAGCAGTTTATACTTTTAGTTGACCCATGGGGGGGCACGAGCCCCCCCTCTCTCCACTCCTCCCCTGCCATGGGGGAGGAACCACCCATCCTCCTGGCATGCCTGATGGCTTGCCAGGAGGCTGCTCAGTCATATTTATTATTAAGCTCAAGTTCGAAGATCGAATGTTTGAATTTGAGAGAAGCCTCTATTCTTGGTTGATTCTTGGGGTTCCTTCCTCGACTCCCTCGCTTCGTTGTCGTTGTTCGTTCGGATTGTGAGCTACCGTGCGTTCGGAGTGTGGAGTGTGGAGTGTGTTCGTGTACCGAAACGTTCTCATTAGGAATTTGCGCCCCGAGTGAGCAGACATGTCTTCAAACTGCCCGGCGTCGTGTTTTGCTGAGTTTGGGCTCTCCGAGATATTGTATTTAGGGATGTTTTGCCGTTTTGGGCCAATTTGGGGTTACCCTTCACGCTTCGTTGTGGGGGCTCCGGGGGGGGGGGGGGGGGGGGATGGGTATGGGTATGGGTATGGCCATGTGCCACGTCAAGGCCTTGGCGGTCATGCATGCTCGTAGGTGCGAGCCGTCCGTGTAAGCGTGTAGCTTTTGAAGAAGTAGGATGTCTACCTTAGCCTTCCTTGTTCCTTGCCTGGGTCCTGGGTAGGGACTGAAGCTGAGGCCCCGTTTCTGGTGCCGTTTATGTTGTAAGAGTAGGAGACGATGGTCGATAGTATCGATCGATAGTGATGGTGATTGATGGCTGGCCTTCCCAGTTCAGTTTACTTTCTATTAGAAACAGAAATATGAGACGGAGAAAGGGGGGGAGGGGGAGAAAGGGGGAGAAGGGGGGGAGGGGGGGGGGGGGGCGGGGAGAGGGAGAGAGAGAGAGAGAGAGAGAGAGAGAGAAGCGCGGGAGAGCGTCGGCCGCGATGGAGGCGCTGCGTGAGCTCGAGGCGCTCCAGCAGCCCACAATACCAGCGGAGGAGACGGAGCCGCGCAAGCGGGCGCGGGTCGAGACACCTGCACAGCCCGCACTCCGGCCCGAAGAGCTCCTCGCACAGGCCGAGCGAGAGCTGGAGCAGTCTCAGGCAAGCTAGCAGTGCCTTCGGCTCTCCCTCCCCGCCTCCTCTCTCTCGCTCTCCCTCACCGTTTCTCTCTCCCTCCCTTTCTCTCCCTCACCCTCTACCCTATGCCTCTGCCTCTTCCTTGCTCTCTCTCCCTCCCCCTCTCCCTCCCGCTCTCCCTCCCCCTCTCCCTCCCCCTCTCTCGCTCTCGCTCTCGCTCTCGCTCTCCCCCCTCGCCCCTTCTCTGATCCAGAGCAGGGCACAGCCGCGCCTGCACGCACAGCCGGTTCCCCTGACGCACCAAATGCGCCGGAGCCGGGCCCAACCCCCCCCCCCCCCCCCCCCGCCCGGGTCCCCGTCCTCGTGCAGGTAGAGGTGGCGGCAGTCGATGAGAATGAGATGAAGTCGATGGTCTTGGCGGTCGAGAAGCGGATCAACGAGAATATGACGCTGCGCATGAAGTATCCAGATAGCCCCGACAAGTTCATGGAGTCGGAACTCGAGCTCTTCTCCAACCTGAAGCGCCTACGGGCCCTGGCTACCGTGCCAGAGCTCTACCCTACCTTTGTTAAGACGAAGTGTGTTCCATCATTGCTCTCGCTCCTCTCGCACGAGAACTCAGACATCTCGATCGAAGTGGTAGACCTACTTCATGAGCTTACCGATGCCACTGGCGCTGAAACTGAAGATCTCACCGTTTTGGTGTGCCGCGCGATAGCCGCCGAGGCACCTGCCGCACCATCTATGTGCAATCAGCCTTGTGCATGTGCAATATGCTTCAACTTGCGGATCCCCATCTTCCAAGACAAATCCTCTAGCGAAGACGTCAACGCGTCCTCCGTAACGCGCCCCTCTTGCGGACCAGGTGGATGCATTTCTTGAGTACGATGCGCCTGTCGCACTCGTAGAACATATGAAATGTCTCGACGAGGCCAACGAGGACGAAGCGGCTGCCATCCACTCTACATTAGCCTTCTTTGAGTCCATCCTCGACGTGCAGGCCTCCGCCACTGTAGATGTCGCCAAGTGCGGGCCTCAAAGCGCAAGCACTTTTTTATGAGATGCGCCCAATCCTTTCGCTTCGGGACAAACGAGACGCCTCCCCGAAGCACTTCACCGTCCACCCCATTGCAAGATGGATGGGGTAACAGTCAAAGAGAGGGTAAAACTTTACTCCGTCCATGTGTGACCCTGCCGCAGGGCTTCGGGCTTCATGGCTTGGTTGCTGCATCGGATAAAAGTGCGGCCTTTCCACGCCAACAAGCTTTATGCGACTGAGCTCCTGGCGGTGCTTCTGCAACAGAATCCTCCAAACCAGGTCATAGTCCCACAGCATGCGGCGCGCAGCGTGGTTTTTTTATACATCCGGTAGCTGTGCGTGGATCTAAAGTCTGCTAAGCATGATTACCAATGCACACCAGTGGAAAAGCGCCTTGCCGAAGAAACGTCGGTGCACTCCTCTGCCGTCCATCAAGCGCCTACACGTCCGACGCTTGGAAAGACAGTTCACTCCACGCGCTCAACCCCCTCTCACAACGTGTCGTCCAGATATTGCTGGGTGAGCTTGATGGAATCCTCGCATTGCTCACGGCCGCGTCTCACTACAAGCGCAAGGATCCACAGGTGCGATGGCGGCCTGGGGATTCGAGCAGCGTTAACAACTAGGTAGGCGCGAGCTCTCTTTCACGAAGTCGCACTTGCACTCGGCCCCTCTTCATTGCAGGGATTGGAAGAGGCGGAGCTCATCGAAAATGTCTTCGACTGTCTAGTGGCGGCTCTCTCTGAGCCAGACAATCAGACGCTATTTCTAAAGGCCGAGGGTGTAGAACTGATGGTCCTTACCATCAAGGTGAGTGTTTGCTGGTGGGCAGCAACGTATGCCACTTTATGCACCATGTCACTATGCTCGACGCACGGGCCAAGGGTTCCGTCATTCAAGATCCGCTCGTTCCGTCGTAGGAACGCCGCTACGCCGCGCACGGCGCCCTTCGCGCCCTTGACGCCTCTCTTTCGAGGAACGGTGCTAACTGTGAAAGATTCGTCGATATTCGTGGCTTCAAGACGCTCTTTCCGATGGTAATGTCGTCCCCACCTTCCCCTCCTCCCATCCCCCATCCGACTGCATAAATGCTCGTTATCGTGCGTCAAGCGTCCGCATTTGTCGAGCGCGTCTTTACCTGGCTGGCGATGATTAAATATGATCAGACTGGCCCGTTTACCTCGTAACCGGGGCGCCCGAACGTGGCAAGCGCTTGCAACGCCGGGTAGAAGCTGCTCAACTCGCGATCTTTGAGCCCGTTTTGGCCTGGTGCAGGTCGGAGCTTCCGCGCCACCACTCCCACCCTTCGCCAAGGCAGAAAAGCGGGCCGCGCAACAGACCTATGATGAAAAGTGGGCATCCATTCTCTGCACATTATTGCAACAGCTTACAGGTATGCACAGACCCCTCCGCAGCTCCAGGGACGTTGAGAGATCTCATGAAGGGCTCTTGTAGGCGATATCATGTTGTGCTAGTCAAAATGGGTCCAACTTTCAAACTGAGCCCGCACTACCCACCTCCTGGCCTCAACCATCCTGCCCACTGCTTGTGTGTGAATCCCCATATGGCGGAACAGATGAGAAGAGGCTTCGCCTCCTGGGGAAGTTCGCCGAGGATTCGTTTGGCAAGCTCGATCGGCTACTGGCTCTGCGTGCAGACTATGCATTGCGGGTTGCTATTGCTGAATCAGCTGCACTTGCTTATGGCGGCGACCCAGGGGACGACGACGACGACGATGCCCTAGATGACAAGGTGTATCTGGCCAAGAGCGAGGCAGGCCTCTTCACCCTCCAGCTACTAGATGCGATCATTTGCCATCTCGCCACCTCCCAGAGCAAGTCTTTGCGCACGCACATCTTGCGCGGGCTGTACGAAGCCGGATCTTCATTGCACGATTCGTGGGCAAACGCGGAGGAAATGATGCAAACCATTTTTGCTGCGGACGAGGCCGCCGCCGCAAAGACACCCGCCACTGGTGGCACTAAAGGTGCCAATGTTGCTCAGCGGCGAGCCATGGCGTCAATGGAGGAGGGTGTCAAGGCATTGCTTGCACGATATGCCGCCGCGGCCGAGGGCACTAGTGAAGCAGCCGAGGGCAAGTCGGATGCATAAGGCGATCGCCTTGCCGCCACAACACTTGCGTGTCGCATATTATAATTATAAATAACCACCATAGTTTTTACATCGTCGTATGTGCGGCGCGAGCCACTTTGTAAGTTGGTGAAGTTCCCCCAGGGGACAGACGTGATCAAAGCACACCTTTTGCTATTGCCTTGCCGCGCTAGCCAGTCTGGACCCTCTCACTCAAGCGTCATGCGTTCCCTCACCCCCCACGAGCTGGAGGGCTCGGGCACTTGGATGCCCACTCAACACTCAACTATACAGATACAGATTAAAAAAGTTCTGAAGATTCCGGGCTAACACCTACACCTATGACAGAAAAGATTCCGCTATCTACCTATCGACAATGCCCTTATCTCCTTCCCCCCGCCTCTATTCCTTCCCCCCTTCGTTCCTTTGTCTTCAACCTATGGTTAAAATAGGGGGCAATGGGGGCGGAGCGCCCCCCTACACCGGGCACTTACTTCCTTATTCCGGGGGGGGCCGTCAGTCACTCTCATGCCCTGCCTCCTGGCATGGGCTGAGCACTCACCACTCTGACCCAGACTCCCAGTGGGCGCGGGTCGAGACTCGCACTCCCAGGCCCACTCGGGCCAGCACTCGTACTTACTCTTCCCCCCCTCTCTTGGTCACCAGGTAGAGGCAGACAGACAGACAGACAGACAGAGCCCTGTAGGGGTAGGGGGCGGTTGACGGCGCTGTGTGCTGCGCGCTCGCCCGCTCGTCGAGCTCAGCAACTTCCGGAGTCTTCCGAGAGTTGGAGGTGTGGATCGTCCCGGTCGGCGAGATTGAACGGATATCCCCGTTCGCGTGTTTCGGGTTCGGAGTGAATCTTTGCAAGAATTGCTTCGTAACAACGAGCTCTTCCGCCCTGGTGAGTGAGTTTCTTAGCAAGTAGCAAGAGTCGGCGGGCAAGGGCAAGCAGCAATCATGTCTCCATGTCCGGCGTTTCCCCACTACTTTGGACTTTGGCGTTCAGACCGCGTTTTGCGTCCATGCTAGCCGGCCCCGGAGGGTTTCTCATTTGGTTCCCCCTGGCCTATGCCAGCCCGTCAATCTCCGCTTGGGCGCGAAGCGCGAAGGCGCGATTCTTCCGTTTTCTCCGCCGTATGCGCTCGGCGGCGTATAGGTCCGGCGCTCTATCGACTACTCCGATATTTTGATCTCGTATGGGATACAACAATAGTCAAGAAGAACGAGAGCGACGCCGGACTAATAATTTTGAGTAGGCCCACCCATCATTTTGCACCTATACAAGCGTTACAAGTTGATCATCGAAGGACCCCGAGCCCTATGGGCTATGGAGGACACGCAGACGTTTCCTACCAACAAACAGCACATGCTTCGACTAACGCCACCACCAACCCCTCACCCCGCGCCTCACAAGGGCGCACACGTCCGAGTGCAATCAAGCTGCAAGTCCTAAGAGGAGACAGCACTGCACATGCTCCCATCGACCGCGTCGAGGCACGCCACAAAAACGTTTTACCTCCGCGAAGC
>CM030934.1:3116012-3166012 GCA_018136815.1 Isochrysis galbana
GGGGTCTGGGTCAGATTGTTGGGTGCCCAGCCCCTACTAGAAGGCGCCAGGGGCTGGTGTTGGTTGTGCGGGCCCACAAAGGAGGGTGTCCGCGATGGAGTGAGGGGGGCGCGAGCGCGAGGCCCCCATTGACCCCCACGTATAAAAGTAGGTTGACAGCTCAGCTCATGCTAGGAGGCAAAGTCTGAGGTTGACCTACGGGCCCTCCGGAGGGGCGAGATGGAGCCCGAGGGGGGGAGGGCACGAGGCGCCTGCCCCCCAGGTGAACTAAGTATGAGCTTATGCTAGTTGAGATGTTGAGATATGGCGTCAGGTTAGAGTGGGTAGTTGAGCGTAGCGCAAGCACGCTGCTTCATGTCGTGCTCCTAGCAGGACTTTCAAGATTTTTTGTAGTACATCGTATAGAGGCCGGACGAACAAATCTTTAGATGTTTTTTTTGAGATGGACGAACAAAAGCGCCACAAGTTGCACGTTACCATTCGAATGCGAGCTACTCCGGGCGGGCGGAGAAAGACGACAGCTTACAGTACTAAAAGAGACGATGACACGGGCTTTAATTTAATGACTTGCAACAATCATCGAAACGGCAATGCGAGCTTTGCATGAGGCGGATCTTGCCATGATGTCGATGCGCTCCCGTAGCATGAACATCATTTATGACTGCTCTTTGGCACTCATGACGCGCAATCTCCTAGACTAGGGTACGCTTCCGTAGAGAAGATGTACTCGAGGTCATCAACACAAGGGCCTAGACGCGATTGAAGCAAGAGCCTAGGCGTCGTACTGGTCAGATGTCATCGCCTTGGCCGGCCTCGGAATATGCAATTCGATCTGTTGGCTCGGTGCGCTTGCGCGGCATGGCGGGCAACGGCAGCCGAGCATCTTGCCCTCGCGGTAAAATTGGCCCATGTGCGGCCTAGAAGTCATCTACTCGATTGTGGACGGGTATAACACGCGTCCCTCCTCAAATGTTCCGAATTTTGGGTCGGTCGGGTTGACTTGGCCAAACGCGGGGTCATCCGGTGGCAAGCCCATCGCTGCGCGATATTCCACCTCAGCGGCCGCCGTCTCAGGATATTTGGCAGGGTTCGTTAGCTCCTGTACAGATATCGGCGTCGATGGTTCATGGTTAAGTCGCGCTCTCTCGCAAGCATGCAAGAGCAACAAGCACGCAGAGGGACAACAAGATGACCGGCCGCCGCGAAAACCCACCTGGTCCCGATATTCCTCCTGCCCGGACATCAGGCTCTTACGGAGCGCCTTGAGATCTACGCCTCGCGGCTCGCCCTCTTCGATGGTACGGACACCGCGGATCCAGGCCGAGTTGAGCGTCGATCCAGCCCCAGGTGCCTAATATCGCTCACGGCATCACAGTCAAAATAAGGCCGTTTCCAGATCACTAGTGGCACGGTCAATCGTTACCGCGCACAAGCGACACGCAGAGAATTGCGGGTAGTGTAGCATAAGTGCAGGGGAAACGCTCGTGCCACCAGTATGGACGCGTCAGCCAGGGAAGTATTGACAAGCGGCCCGGTCAGCAAGAGCTAGTGCAGTGCGCTCAAGGCAACATTGAGGCCCTCACTTGCGTGCGCGAGCCAAGTGCAAGGAGGGAGATGGGGTCGGTTCGCGGAAGCAGAGCCATCGAGGTCAGGTCCCACAGCGTCACGTCGGCGACCATACCGACTTTGAGCTCGCCGCCGACGCCCTTCATGCCGATGGCCTCGTAGCCATTCTTTGCGGCGAGGGTCAAGACCGTCTGCCTGCCATGCGGCCACTCGCGATATTCCGGGGTGGTGACCGGTGCAAGGATCGTCGCAACCTTGATCGCCTCGATCATATCCTACGTCACACAACGAAAGAGCAGGAGCGGCATTATTCGCAATCGTGGGATGCAGCGGGACAGCATGTGCCCGATAGTTGTGTGCGGCGTGACCTCTGCATGATGCGGCCCCAATGTGCGATGGGCATTGAGAATGCCATGGCGGGCCAGATGAGCATGAGCCCCCACGCTCGCTATCACCTGACCGTCGGACGAGCACGAGCCATCGGTGCCCATCGCAACATTGACACCGGCATCTAGCATCTTCTTGACTGGCATGACGCCCGAACCGAGGCGCAGGTTGGACAGCGGATTATGCACGCAGCTCGCGCCTGTCTCTGCCATCAAGGCGAACTCCTCGTCATCAAGCCATACCGTGTGTGCGCACGAGGTACCGCGCAGCGCGAGGAAACCTGCCTCGTGCAGGTGCTTGACGGCCGAGCCGGATTTGAAATACTGCTTGGCCATGAGAGCCTGAACCACAGACGATACGAGTGAGGTCATCACATGCGCTTGCACACATCCATGCAATGCAGGTAGATGCTGGCGTGCAACCTCGTGATGCCTCCAAAGCTGCGATGCCGCCACGCGTGCCCCACACGCAGATGTACCTGCGCTCTCGTCTCCAGCAGATGAGTGTGACCGCAGAGGTTGTACTTCTTGCGCAATTCGGAGGCGCCGCGAAGCAGCTCGGGGCTAGCGGAGTAGGCTGTGACGGGGCCAATGACCACCTCGATGCCCCCCTCCGGGTCATGGAAGCGCTTGACAGCCTCCTCCCAAAGCTCGAGTGCAGCCTTTGTGCGCTCCTCTGAGTACATTGCATCGGCCATCTCGCGAAAAGCACCGCCCGGACCCATCGCACACGAACAGCGCCGAGCGCACTTACGGTTCCGTTCGGCGCCATCGGGGACTTTGGGGATGTAGTTATCGTACTGGCGGCTCTCATCGCCAAGCATTGGAGCAATGAAGGCACGGACGCCGACCGCCTTATAGCCCTCGACGGCGGCGGCCATGTCATCGAGGTTGCGAACGAAGAGATGGTCGAGCACGGCACTGCACCCCGAGAGCATCGACTCGACACCGCATAGGATGGCGCTGATCTTGATCATGTCTGCCGGCACTTTGCCAAACGAGTCTGGCCCGTACCAGCCGTCGACTCCTCTGGGCTCGTGCCTAAGCAGTTGTTGCACCCAGAGCTCAAGTGGTAGCGGTTTGATGAGGCCGTGACTCCAGTGCTCCACCGAGTGCGTGTGCGCGTTCACGAAGCCTGGAAGCACCATGCGCTCGGTGCAGTCGATCGTGAGCGGCTGAGGAGCCTCGAGTGATGGAGGTAGAGGCGCCCGCGGCTGGCCGATGTGGGCAATCTTGCCGTGGGCGAGGAGGATGTCTGCGCGCGTGTAGCCCGAGTCCGCCGGCATGAGCACGTTTGATAGCAGCGTTCGCTCCGCCTCGCCGAGCGGAGCGCGGCAGACGCCGGCAGTGGTGAAGTTCGCCATCGCGCTCTCTCCTCTCTCCTGCTCCTCTGCTCCTCTCTCTCCCCTCTCTGCTCTTCTTATCTCTCCTCTCTCCTCTCTCCTCTCTCCTCTCTCCTCTCTCCTCTCTCCTCTCTCCTCTCTCCTCTCTCCTCTCTCCTCTCTCCTCTCTCCTCTCTCCTCTCCTCTCTCCTCTCTCCTCTCTCCTCTCTCCTCTCTCCTCTCTCCTCTCTCCTCTCTCCTCTCTCCTCTCTCCTCTCTCCTCTCTCCTCTCTCCTCTCTCCCTCTCTCCTCCTCTCCTCCTCTCCTCTCTCCTCTCTCCTCTCTCCTCTCTCCTCTCTCCTCTCCTTTGTCGGATTCCTTCTCTTGTGTCGTATTTCTCTGTTTTCCTCTTGTCCCCCCCTCCCGTACATCTACACCTCAAGACTTCCGAATATTCGATCTGGTTCGGCGAGCGAGTGGAGAATGGGAAGGATGGCGGCGTCGGATGGCGTGGGGTGGTGACGAGGATTTGACGGTACATCACCTCTCCCTCTCTCTCTCTCTCTCTCTCTCTCTCTCTCTCTCTCTCTCTCTCTCTCTCTCTCTCTCTCTCTCTCCCTCTCTCTCTCTCTCTCTCTCTCTCTCTCTCCCTCTCTCCCTCTCTCCCTCTCTCTCTCTCTCCCTCTCTCTCTCTCTCTCTCTCTCTCTGTAGGGGAGGGGGGGGCAGAGTCTTTGATTCGAGGGCGGCGTAACAAAAAACGGGGTCGCGGCGGCGGGGGGTCGGGAAGAGAGGAGGGGAAGGGGGGGGAAGGGGGGGGGGGAGCAGGGGGGGGAGCAGGGGGGGGGGGGGAGCAGGCTGCTCCCCCCCCCCCCCCCCCCCCCCCCCCCCTTCCCCCCGCCTTCCATCAACTGGGGTCGCCCCCCCCCCCCCCCCCCCGTTGGTCCCGCAGCCGGATGAAACCGACTCCGACCGAGCGACCTCGTCGAAAACACTCGGGGGATTCTCCGCGGGGGGGGGGGGATGCGGCGAGCAGCGACTCTGGGACCTCGAACTCTCCCTCTCCACGATCTGGACCTTGAGCACGTTTCGGCAGGCCAAATCGTCCATGATTGCAGCCTGCGACATCTGACGTGCTCAGCGCCTCGAAACTCCCATGGCCGCATCGCGCAGCTCCAGTAGAGTGGCGTGGAGATGCACCGAGAGGACTCAAGAGAACCGCGGGTGCCATAACGGAGGCCGTGTGACAGATTGCAGTGCACCTCTCAATGCCAATGCCCACGAGCTCGTTCGCAAACATCAGCGAATAATAGGGAGCTTGTTGCAGATGCTCGGTCCATCCTTCTTCTTTACCTTGTTATGCACCCGGTGCATTCGGTACACCACTGGTGCATGTTACTGTCTGTACTTCGTCGACACGCCTCTCTCTCTCTCCCACTCTCTTCTTTTCTCTATCTCTCTCATCCCATGCCGGTCCTGTTTACGTTGGTATTCTACGTGTCACTGTCACTGTGAGTGTGCGTTTGATGGTGGTGTAGGGAATTGTAAGAGACACTTCACACTTCATCCGGTTCTGTTGCGCGAAGAGGGCGCGAGCGATGGCGATGCTGCTGGCGCTCTCGCTCTCGGCCGCCCTGGTCACCGCGATGGGGCCATGGAGATATGTAGCTGCTGCACGGGATGGGCTAGGGCTAATGGTTAGCAATCCCCGTAAGTTTTGTTTTGCGAGGACCCAAATTTTGTCGTTTGTCGTCGAAATTTGAGGGTCGGACACCAACATTTTGATCAAAATCTGACGCTCTCGATTACGATGATAATTTTTGTCGTATCATAACTCTAAGTTAGTTAGCCGTTAGCCGTTAGCCGCCTAGTTGGGCTGTAAGTACTGATATTAGTACTGATGCATTAGTTGGGGTTGACGTAAGTTTTGTAAATTTTTTTGTCAAATTTGGGTGGTCAATCGAAATCGAAATTTTTGACCAAAATTTGGGGCCTTTCACTTGGAAAGAAACAAAACTTGGGGGGCCGCGCGGAGATGGGAAGATGCGACACGCGAGGAGAGAGAGAGGCTCTAGAGAGGCGCAGCAGGGCGCCGCCTCACGCCCTAGCCTCGTCCCCCAACTCACGACCCATAAATAACATCTTTCCTCCCTAGCCAGAAGGTGTGGCACGACGTGGTCCACGACGCAGTCGTCGTCGAAGGTGCGAGGGAGAGTGTTATAGGGTTATAATAGGACAAAATATTTGAAAGCGTCAAAATTTTGATCAAAATTTAGGTGCCCAACCCTCAAATTTTGACAACAAAATTTGGGCCCTTTCAAAACAAAACTTACGTCAAAGCCAATGCATTAGTATTAGCTCCCCAGGAACTAATATTAGCAAGTACTGATATTAGTTCCTAGGCTGCCAGTTCAAAAATAAAACTGAAAACAAAACTCCGGAGCGGGAACGAGCCCCCGCAAACAAGCGCAGAGGCGTGCCAGCCCCAGCCCGCTCCCTCCCCCCGCCTATCTCTCCTCCTAGCTCCCCACCCCCCACCACCTTGGCCTCTTGGCCTCTTCACATGCACCTGCCAACTCGTGCTCTCTGTTTGCTGTTTGTTTGCGCTGCCCTCCCCTTTGCGCGCGCGCCACGCGCTGCACGCTGAACACCCCCCGGTAAGTATAAGTATAATAATAGCGATACTAGAAGTTATAATAGGGATGTAAGCTGATATTAGTACTGATGTAAGTACTGATGTAAGTGTAAGCTCAAAACCACCGTAAGCTTACGGACTGACAGCCCAACTAGGGTTAGCCGCCTCGGCCTAGGCTCTAGCCTTAACCTGAGGTTTCGACCTCTTACTTAGCGGCTCGCTCCTCTTAATTAGCGGCTCGCTCTAGCTCTAGCTCTAGCTCCTAGCTCTAGCTCTGGCTCTAGCTCCTAGCTCTAGCCCCTAGCGGTCTAGCGGTCTAGTTCTTAACTTCCTCGTCCCTGCGCCCCTAGACGGCCGGCGCCCGGCTCTTTCGTGCCATTGTCATGCTATCCCTCTACTGGGAGAGGCTATGGGTGAAGCATATTTGGCCGGGGTGCGGGTCGCTTGTGTGCATGGGTTGTTCCGCGAGCCTTTAGTGCCTCTGGGTCAACGCTTAGCGCCACCGCATGGCTACGCCATTTGCCCGAGGTTGTCCGATAGGACGAATTTATCCGAGCCCCCACTTTAAAAGTAGATTGAGCACACGCCGTCTAATGAGCTAATTTGACAATGATAGCAGACGAACGTGCTAACTTTGAATCAATGCTCCATTGGACATGCCTGCGCTGACCAACCGCAAATAATCACTGGGGGATGAGACGAGGAGATGAAGGTCGAGCATTGAGTTGAAGGTGACGCTCTCCTTGTCATGTGGACTATAACACAATACACTCGAGCACGTCAGACTCAACTCATTTCAAAGCTTCAAAGTAAGGCAAGTAAACTTCTTGTGGTGGACGGAGTTGTTGATCAAGTAAAAATTTGGGACCGCGAACTCTCCCTCTCTACGATCTGGACCTTGAGCATGTTTCGGCAGGTCAAATCGTCCATGATTGCAGCCTACGACATCTGACGTGCTCAACTCCTCGAAACTCCCATGGCCGCATCGCGCAGCTCCAGTAGAATGGCGCGGAGATGCACCGCCTCAGACTTGAATCCGTGGTCCCCGCCTTCAACGACGAACAGCTTCGCTCCACCCGGGACGAGGGATTGCATCCATGGGGTACCGAGAATCATGGGCGGGTAATCGGCACCGCCGACCCAGAAGCTTAGGCGTGGCCCAAGCGAGATGTCCTCAATACGGAAGCTCCACGGCAGCCGCTCCAGCGTAAAATCGCAGACAAACCCCAGCTCGCCACGTTTCCATGCATGCCGCTTTTGATGAAGATAGGGATGGGGCTTGCGCAGTGTGGATTCGCGCCACTTGGCCACCTACACATTTGGGGGCAATAGATTGATAAGAGCGGTCCTGCAATTTATCCGCATCGCGTGCTAATGGCGAAATCTAGCATGCCACCTGCTCCACCGGGTCAATCCCGTAAAAGCCCTCTTTGCCTGCTGCAGACATGGTATCCGACTTGCGTACCGCGTCGGGGATGGACGGGTGATTGTATGGCGGGTCGCTGCTGATCGCGGCGCACGACAGCACGCGTTCTGGCAAAAGTGCTGAGACCGCTAGCGCGTACGGCCCTCCGGAGGAGTGGCCACAAACGCTGAATTTGTCGTGGCCGAGAGCTGTGGCAAGCTCGTCAATGTCGCGTGCGAATGCGGTGTACGAGTAGCCAGATGGCGGATTATCCGAGTCGCCGTAGCCCGGCCGGTCGACCGCAATGAGGAGAACGCCAGGCAAAAGCTCAGTGAGTGGCATATCGGTCAGAAATGTGCAATGCGAGGAGCCCATGCCGTGGAAGGCAAAGACGGGCAGCCCTGCCGGGTCTCCTAGGCAACGGTAGGCAAGCCGCCTCCCGTCGGCAAGCTTGATATTTTCCGTCACGATCGGCTCTACTGCGGCCTCTGTCGGAGCCTCCTGTGTGAACGTAAGCGTGGAAGCACATGCAGCAGCAGCAGCCCCTGCAGCGAGACTCCGTATGGAGCCAAAGGAATGAGTGCGGTGTGGTGCGGCATGGTATGACCGGCAGAAGGTGTAGTCAGCAAGTCGGACGGGCCGCGCCAGCCGCGTCCTTCCCCGCGGCGCGAGCAAGCGCGTCAGGGCCCGCGCGGTGGCCGCCATTGCTAGCGCTGGACAGCGCAAGACGAAGGGAAGAGAGGGGACAGGCGGGGGGTTGGAGAGGGGGAGGAGGGGGGGCGGCGGCGGCGACAGAAGGCGCGGCTCGCTAGGCCGGCTCGATCGATGGCCCGATCGATCGCCCGATAAAAGGAAAACCAATAATACTCACACCTCGAAACCTCGCGCGGACGCTGGCCCCGAACAGGGCAAGACAGCGCCCGAGCGAAGATATCACATAGACACTGGAGTACGAGTTCTCCTACTCCACCTCCTTCTCTCCTTCTCTTCAGCCCCTGGTCGAAGCAGCGCGCACGACCTCCCCGAACCCAGAGACTCCGCTACTCCTACAATACTTTTGAGGGAACTGGCCAGTTGGGGAGGGGAAAGGGGTCGACGAGTAGCACATGCACTCTGCGTCGCGCCGTACAAATAGGAGTGGAGTAGCGGAAATTTTGAAAAGGTTTCTTCTTCCTGATGGCACCCTCGGGAGAGCGGCGGAACGCCCGCCGCCGGACACCAACGAGACAAAGGAACGCACCGATAGTTCCCTGGCTCCCTGCCCCTGCCCAAGTCGCGTTCCGTCAAAAGAGGACCAGGTGTTCATTTTTTTTTACTCAGGGTGCTTGTTTTCTTTTTAGGTTCATAGCAATTCCTCCAGTGAGTATTATTATTACGAAGATGAGTACAAAGCTAATCACAATCACGACATACAAGGACGCGGCGCGTGCGCATAGCAACCCCCCCCCCCCCCACACACACACACACGGTAACCCCCAGCTACGCAGGCTGAGTTTTCATCTTTTTTTCGTCTTTTTCTCACACCCCTCATCCTCGATCCTATTGCCTATTGTCGATGTCGTTCTGCTGGTAGGCGACAATGTCGCTTGGCTGATCTTGGGTGGCGAGGTCCGTGACGCGTGCGAGGACGACCATCTTGTTCTCCATGCTGTAGAGTTTGCCAGCTGCTCGGCGCACTTGCACCATGGGACTCGTTTCAGCGTACGCGACCGCCGTGATGTATTCCATGCAGAGGTACGCGACGGCGGCCTCGTCTCCAATGTACTTGGTCTTTGGGATCCTGTCGTACTCGTCGGAGTAGTCGCCGACGAGCACGAGCTTTGCCTTGCACCAACGGCCCATGTATGGCTCGATGAGTGCCCACATCGACGGGTAGCGTTCCTTGGCCAGATCCACGCGGAAGTCTCCACATCCACGGATCCACGGCCCATGCCAGAGGCTGTGGCGAGCAGCATCGCCAGGATGGCGCCGCTCATGCCCTCCTCCATGTGTTCGCAGAACTTGAGGGCTGGGTCTGTGGCTCAGTGGTGGAGAGGGGGGTCAGTACGAGCGAGGGCCAATGCAGGCGAGTGCGTGCGGCGCGCGGCGCGCGCTCGGCGAGGGTCTGGGCCAGAGTGATGTCAGCTCAGCCCCTGCCAGCAGGCAGGGGCTGAGGTTGATTGAGTGTGCAGGCCCACCCAGGGGGTGTCTGCGATGGAGGAAGGGGGAAACGGGCCCCCATGACCCTATCAGTTTTACTGATAGTTGTCCATTTACTAGTATGTGCTATAAATACCGCAATACCGCTAGCATGCCCGCGCGGTTTTTCGAGCCCGTTACCGTTACATACACGTCTACGTCTACCTCACATACACCATTATCTCCCACCACTTGCCACTTGTAGCCTATTATTGGTCTATAGCTATAGTTGCTGTAATTTTCACACACACATACCTACATTTGAAGTTTGATACTTGGTACTTGGTACTTGGCACTTGCACGTCGCACGTCGCACGTCACACACACACACACACACACACATCACGACGGGGATAAATAAAGGATAAAAGCTGGTGAACCCCCTAGGAATTATTCTTGGGCTTTGGAGAACAGCCCAAACCCACATGTTAGTCGTTATGAATCAAAATCACTGTTTGACAATGTTTGACCGCCCTACTTCTTCTACTACTTCTACTTTTCTACTTCTACTTCTACTTCACTGAAGCTTCACACCCTCATTATCGTTACTCTCTACACCCTTTGCAGTTTTTCCACCCATTTTTTGCAAAAGCAAAAGCTCGCAACCAATTTTTGAAAATAGAGAATACGGATCCGGGGATCCGGGGACGCAAGCGCAAGCGCGGTCGTAAAGGGTAAAGGGTGGTCCTAAAGTCCTAAAATACTGGAGTATGTTTGATAGCTCTAATTTTAACAGTAGCAGTAGTAATTTTTTCGCAGCGGACGGCGAGACTTATTCGCCCAAAGTGTGCCAGCCCGAACGATCCCCGATGCTCCTCCCCGTATACCATCTGCTCTGGCGGCTGCAACTGCGCTGGGCCGATGTGGCGCTGCCAGCCGTGCGACTAGGCAGCGAGGGTATAATTACACGCACTGCCCAGTCTGCCGCCTTTGCGCTTGTGTACGCGTCTGAGAGCGACCAAGCCGTCGCGCAGCTGAGCGAGGCGCTTCGCTTGTTGCCAGACATGCACGCCGGCCCCCCCGAAGCCCTGGGGGCCGCGAACGAGTGGGAAGAATTTCTTCTTGCGCCCAACGATGGCGTTTCTACCGAAGACGTCGGGCCCGCCTTCAAACCCTTTGTGCTGCGTGATTCCGGCAGGGTGCTGTACATTGGCTCTGTCAGAGAGACGGTCACTCCTCCTAATGCCTGTTCATCAATATGGCTGCTCGATGATAGCGAGTCTTTTCTGCTCACCACTGAAAATGCTCTGCACGCAACTACGCGCATGCTTCTCGGCCACGTCATGGCGGCTCCACCATTGGCCAGAGTTTCAGGCGCTGAGATTGGAGTGTCACCTCGGGAGTCTCGGGTTGTACTAGATTACGGATGTGGCTCGGCAATCCTCTCGCTGGCCGCCCTTGCGGTCGGCCTTGTCGATCGGGCTCACGCTGTAGATGTGCATGAGCCAGCTCTGCAAGCAGCTCGGCGGAATTGTCTGTTGAGCGGCTTCGATGAGACGCAGTTGCGTTTGTGGCAGCCTTATGAGCTGCCGCGGGAAATAAGGGTAGGGCTAGTACTCGCGAACATGCTTCCCGGGCCGCTCATATCCGTGGTCGCCGAAATCGCCGAGCGAACACGTACTGGGGCACCGACTGTACTAACAGGCTTTCGCGAAGGCGGGGATGCGGATGCAGTGAGGAGCGCCTTCGGGGAGTATTTCCACGTGCCACATGTGCCAACTTACAAGTTGGAGGGGTGGATCGCACTAGTTTGCGTGCGTAATGACGTGCCAGTGGATCCCCGGAGGCAAGCTGAAGAGGCGCTGGGTGAACGGATTTCCCGATAAGGTGTGGGCTCGCTGGTCCAAGTGTCCCCTATCTGCGCCCAACCTTCCACGCGCCCACGTACTGCAATTGCTAGTTAGCAGCTAGCCCGAACAATTTCATTTGCTCTAACAACTTATTATGGGTCACGGTGCGACAAGGGGACGGGGCTAGCACCCGCTCAAGACAAAAAAACTTCTTAACAATCTATCGCCCTGGTACCATCGCGGTGACTAGGGCGGCCGAGAGGAGGGGGAGCGACGCCATCCCTCGCGCTCTCTTCGTGACAGATACCGGATAAAAGTCCCTCTACAAACTACAAAGGCCACCTCACACACCACTATCTCACGCACACTAACAGTAATACGTAGGATACAAACGTAGACAGGACGAGCGCGTAAAGGGTGAAAGGGTGGGAAGGGGAGAAGAGAGAAAAAGAAGAGACGGGGCCCGTCGCCTCTCCTCACGTGAAGACCAAAAGCGTTCAATTACCCCCATCCCTGCTAACACCTTTCGTTGTCACCTGGAGGTTACTTGACTCAACTGGACACTTCACATGTTGAAACCCACACGTGGTGTGACTCCATTCACTCGACTTGGGGGCAGGGTCGATATCTCGTTGAAATTCACGATCCACGTCTCACACCAAAGAGCACTGATGAGTGTATGTCCACACCAAAGAGCACCGACCGCGTAAAAGCAGACAACAAGTTTCGTCACACGTCTATATGAAGGAGACGAGGGAAGGGTGAGCAGTTGCCCTGTAGTTGAGCAGTTGCCCCTGCAGTTGAGCAGTTCTCCGCCCCCCTGCCGCCCTGCATTGCCTACCAGCCCCCCTCGTCCCTTCAGAGTCCCCCTCTCCCTTGAGAGCCCTCCTCTCCCTTCAGAGCCCTCCTCTCCCCTCCCCGCGTACCAGAATCGCGATGGCCTCCTCTTCTGTGAAGCGTCCTATGGAACCAGACGAAGAGCCCCGTCAAGTGTCACCTCACCTGCCTGGACGTCGCAACGGGAAGCTTCTGTGGGAGTATTGCACTACGAATCAATTCCCACCTATAGAGGACTTGGGTGAGGACATCGACTTCATGTATGTAGATGATTACCATCAGACCACTTCACTGATGGAGGCATCCTCTCGCGGGCATTTCTGGTGCGTGAAGAACACCTTGGAGTTGTTCAAGGATGGACAGAAGAGTGCATCTGCATTGGTAACATTTGTCAACCAGGTTGGAGCTTCCCAAAAGCAGACCGCCCTCATCATGGCTGCCAAGCGAGGGCATGCTCATATTGTGGTTGAACTCCTCAATGCTGGTGCCATGATCGAGGCTGTGGATGATGATGGATACACTCCTCTACTTCATGCCTGTAAGATGAATCACATAGAAGTGGCCGAAGTGCTCCTTGCGAATGGTGCTCACATCAGCAACAACATTCTTCAGATGACAGATGACCAACGATGACACAATGATCGATCTACTGACGCGTGCGGGGGCTTGAGAGGACCTCCCCAAACTTGGGTACCACCAAGTGTTTCCCTCTACCGGAGAGGATGGCCGAGTCCATTGAACCATGTTGTGCACTCTCCTCCTTTTCCCCTTGAAATCCAGCGAGAAAGCATTTGCACGCTAGTTCATCACGATCAGTGTCCGTGTCATGGCACCAAGGCCAAAGTGTTGCGGGTGGCTGGAAGGAAAGTGCGCTTTTGGAGTGGTTTTGTGTCCGCGTTAGCGTTTTCGCACATAACGTTATTTGCTTGAAGGGGAGATACAGGGCGTATGGGTTCACGTTGACGCGCCCTCGAGGGCCCATTACAGTAGCTTGGGCAAGGTGTTAAGGTGGGAGGCGCACGGAAGGGGGGGGGGGGGAGGGGGGGGGGGGCTGGTGGGAAACTGGGGCGGGCTAGGATAGCGGATAGCGGTAGTACCTATAGCCATAGCCATAGCTAGGCTCAGGCCAAAATATCTAGACAGTCCCGGGGATATTTGCAGTGGTCCAAAATACCACAAGATACAAGATATTGGGGGGGGTATCCGGGATATCTCGGGATATTTGGGGGGGTGGGGGCGCCCAAGGGCGAATAAGGGGGGGGGGGGAGGCGAATACAGGGGGGGGGGCTGTTGGCTATTGGCGCGTTGGCGCGAACGCGAACGTGAACCCATGAGCCCCCCTCCCTCCCCCTTGCTCCCCATTAGGTGAAATGGCGTGTTTCAGTAATAAATGGGAGAGTGTGAGTGTGAATACTTGTTTGCGGATCGCACGCACCCACAGGTCAGGACGCAGCGCCACGAGGACAAGGACCACGAGGACGAGGACGAGGAGAGCGAGGGCAGCACGGACAGCACGGACAGCGAGAGCGACAGCGCGAACGACCACGTTGATCTCACGGACGAGTCCCTGCTGTACAAGAAGGGGAAAGGGGTCGGCCGTTAGCCACGGCCTGAATCTTGCAAACCAGATCCAGATCCAAACCTCCATCATGTTGCGCTATAACACGAGCAAGCGTCGTGGGCAATGGCAATGAGCAATGAATGTGAATGTGAATGTGTGTCATAGTATATGTACTTTATTGTAAGCACTATTGCTATGTACAAAGATATGTCTTAAAGCTAGGGTACTCTCGGCTTATAATACGTAAAAGACGTATTTTTGAACCCGATGTTTCATATTTCGCAGATATTTGGGGGTTGGGGGGCCGCACGGGATATAAACGAGATATGTCGTATTAGAACGGGATATTTCGAAGATATTTGGGGGGTCGCGCGGGATATAAAAAGGATATGTGCCCGGGATATATGGGGGTAAAAAACGGGATATTTTGGCCTGAGCCTAGCCATAGCCACGCGCGAGGCGCGAGGCGAGAATGAGAATATTAAAAAGTTTTTTTACCTACTACCTCCGTTCCATTACTGAACCGCATCGCCAAAATAGGGACAGTAAAGTTGACATAAAAGAAATTCGTGTGGAGAGGGGAATAGCGGGTACACTGGGGCGAAAGACCACCAAAAAATCTGGCACCCAAAGCCACCAAGGGCGTCCGAATATTATATTTTCAGTATTGATCAAACACGATTTTGGCGCCCCCTAGCTACACGGCCGATCGCCTTGCCACGAAAGCTCTCGCCGCTCCGCCTCTCTCGCGAGAGCCGGGCCGCATGGCGCGCCTGAAGGTGGTCGAGCCCCAGCAGCATGGGAGGCGCACCGGTGGCGACTTTGTGAGGCGCTGCCGTCCTGCTTCTCCCGAGCAGCCTCCTGAGCCGCCCAGCACGCCCAAGGAGGATGCGGCCCCACCGTCCAAGAAGTGGCAGTGGTCATTGACGCCGAACTGCCAGGCGGCAATTGCTGTGGCATACGAGCATACGAGCGCGAGCGGCTGCCCGAGCCGAAGCATGGGAAGGAGTGGCAGCGAGCGCACGCGGCATTGTGGGAGAAGTATCATGTTGGCCCGCGCTATCCGACTGAGGTCAGCCGAACATCATCAGCTGGCGGCTGGCTGAGGCGGAACGTCTGCCGGCATGCCGCAAGGGTGCTGGTGGCCTTGCCACTGTGCAATTGTGAGCAAGCATTCAGCATGAATACACCCCCTGAAGAATTTAGTGCTCTCTTCAATAACTAAAGCCTGGTGTTGGCGCGCATCGTTGAGGTGGAGGGATCGAATGAGTATGATTTGCCGCACCGCCGTGATCTGTGATGTGCTCGAGGACACTGACACTGATTAGAATTCCTTTCTTTGTGACTTTGTCCGTAGGTGCGAATCACACTATTGAGATGAAACAAAATGTTCATGTTAAGCCCCAATGTACCCTCTCCCCTCTAACATCTTTGGCGGGGCCCCAATATTAGTGTCTAGCTGACAGTTATTGTTTAAAGCCTCCTTGACATCTGAGTAATGGAACGGAGGTAGTATTGCCTATTAACAGATTACAGGTCTAGTATCTGGTAGGCCTGACCTTAAGGCTATGAATAGGTTGGATTTTGTCCTATCTAGATATCAGGGTCTGGAGGAAATCTGCCATCTAGCTAGATATAGATACGAGCCCTTCGCTATCTAGATAGATATAGATACTGGCCTTCGCGGGGGTAGATAGCCCTAATATCTAGACATCTAGATATCTGGTACACAGCTAGTCACGAGTCGTGGCACAAAATGCGGTGTGAACCAGCTCCGACAATAAAGAGTGAACAATCTACATTCACTCTACTCTAGAGTGGTGAAGACCCAATTGAGGACGAAGCGACGAGCCGGTGGGTCCCCCGTCTCCATCGATCCGGCCGAGGGCTCCTCTTCCTAGGCGTGTGGCGTCGGAGCCTGATGCTTCTCGACGTGCCGCCGCGGAGGATGTGGGGCTGGGGTCCCGGACTGAGCGGCTTTTGCGGCAGCGCGTCGATCCAGACGGTCGGAATCTACTACGGCAATTGGCTCTCTCAGAACGCTGTGAGAGCATTGACTGGCTCAACTGACGCAGCGCACCAGGTCATGCTCGGCTCTGGTGGCTGCTGTGCAGCGGTGCATATCTTGAGGAAGCTCCGTCTCAATGTTACGCAGTGGCCGTATGGCACAGCTGCTTTGCCACAAGCACCCGCATTCCTACGTTGGCTGGCCGAATCAGCAATCATGGCACAGCCAGTCATATTTGCGGTGTACATGAAGACAGAATCTAACGACCGCTTTGACCACATTGTACCTTTCGTGGGCTTTGACGAAGTCAGACGACTGGTTTTCAACGATTTCCATTCGAATTCCAGCCTGCGCGTCTCCCCGGCAAGCTTCATAAGCTCTCGTGCCTTGTGCAGGGCTTCGCTGCCATGGCCGGAGCGCTTTGCTTACTGTTTGCCTATGGATACTAATTATGGCATTCGTGTCCACGGGAACATGGATGAGAATGGCGAACTCTTACCTGCACGCTTGTCCATGGACGACTGGAGCGAACCTGATTACTCTCTGGAGGATCAACGGCACGAGCAGCCGTCCATGCTCACTGCAACACTTACTGCTTCTGGGCTTGTGCCTGGTGTCATGTATACACGTCTATGCTTCAACAATGTCTTAACACTACCAACGCATGGATTTTTTTCTTCCTCTGGTACAGCAGAGCGTACCGATTTCATGGCGACGTGCACGGTTCACTCGTGGCGCGTAAGATTTGCGTCAAACTCGACCACGTTCTTCAGAGTTGTTCGAAGCACGGCTGCACGCGGGGCGAGATGAGAGATACTTCCTTTTAAAAACTGTAATCCTTGTCAAAATACTGAATAATAACCATGAGTGTTAGTGCTACTACTGCCACAAGGCTTGCTCTAACACGAAAAAGCTATCGTTATAGTTTCAGCGATGGAGCGAGCGCCGACCGCTCCCACCTCCCAGCCCCCCGCCGCCACGACGCCCCACAGGGGCGCCGCCCCAAGCCGCCGGAGCCGAAGCGCTCACAGGCCTCCTCCCTAACTGACACCGACGTCGACATGGCCCACCCGCCCTCGCCTCCCCAGCAGGCACAGAAGCAGGGAACAGGCAGAGTCCTGTTCCCTGCAGACCGATAGAGCCATGAGTCTGACTCTGCCGCCTGCCTCCACCGGCCTGCCCCCCACACAAGCACTCCCCATGGTGGGCGGCAGCACTGCTGTCACCACCATGGAGGCAACTCCTACCATCAGTGCACCTCTCGGGGCTCGGGGGCGGGCACTTGACACAACAAACAATCATTGGGGCCTTTACGGCTTCCAACCCAATCTCTGCTCAGAAATCGTATGCGGAAGCCGCAAGCCGCTCAGCATGGACCTAAATAAAGGGAAGGACCCAAAGAGGCCAGTCCAGACACAGCCTACCCCACAACCACAGCAGTAGTCGCGCAAGCGCGCCGATCCACAGTCGGATCCGAAGCCGAAGCCGACTCTGAACACGACCACACAACTCGCTCCCCCCCCTCTTGATGAGGAGGAGGAGCCGGAAGACACTCCCTTCTTTATTCAGCTTGCTCACCGCGCCGCATCGCCGTCGTCAAGCCGTCCACGTCCGCCCAGCACGCCGTGCGCCACTACCACAGAGCACACGCGCGCCGGGGCCTGCCTCAAGAGCCAAGAGCCGGTACCAAAATACGCTCTCGCGCATCCGACAAAGGCTAAGGCGAAGCGCCACCTCGCGCCGGCACCCCGCATCCTGCGGATCGAGGGCAGCTGCTGCGACCACGGTGGCCGCTGTTCCTCCGTGTCAGCGTACCACCACCGCCCATAGCCTCCAATCCTAGGAGCGTTCCGAAAGGCTGGCCGCCACTACCAGGGACTCAACTAACCTCTCCTACTTGGAGACCGGCACTCCAACTATCGCGGTGCTGAGGAAAGCGCAAGACGACGATGACGATTGTCGCGCACTTGCCTTGGCCGTCACCGGCGCGTTGCCTGCTTCCGGCCTAGACCATCGCCGCCTGTGCTGGTTAGCCCGAGAGTCGAAGCGGTGTTTGCTACAATCAGGCCTGCCCGGCCCGGTCTCCGACGACCCCCGCGCCGTCTCCTCGACCGTCGGCCCTCTCTGCTCGTAATTTCTTTCGTCCGTCCATCGCCACTCTCCCTTTCTTCCTTTCTTTGTTCGTTATTCGCTTGCTTGCATGTCTCTCTCCCCCCTTCCCACCTCTTGCGATGGATGGACATCCCCTTCTTGGGTGTCCCATCGGGGGGGGTGTTGCGGTCGGGGGAGAGCCGCCCTTAGGTTTCTCCCAAAGGAGCCTCTCTCCTTTGCTCTCCCTCCCCTCGTGCGTTTTGTTTTTTTTTCCTTCTCGGGCGTGCACCCTCTCCGTCCGGTCAGGATCCTCCGATCTCGATCTCCTTCGCCCCGCCGCGTGTTAGGATAGGGGCGATCGCTCTCGATTCCCTCCCTTATTTTCTCATGTGTGCGCCCCCTTTCTTTCCTTGCGCGCGCCCCCCGTGTGTTTCCCGCGTTTTCTCTTGTCCCAGAGTCCGAGAGTCGCGCCCATGGCCGCACTCCCTGGGGCTCTGCTCTGGGCGAGCTCTCTCGACCGCCATCGCCCCATGCTCGTGTGAGCTAGCGGTGTTCCCGCCGGTGCCGTGCCTCCCTCCAGCCCCAGTGCTCCCTGTGCTCAGCCCTCCGTGAGCACGGTCGCCTCTGGAGGGCCCCATCCCATGCCTCAACAATTCTCTACCTCACAAGCCACAGCCACAGCCACAGCCACTCCACTCACTCAGCCACAGGCCCAGCACTCTCGCCCTCGCCCAAGCCCGTCCTTCCGCCTTCCTCTGCTGAGGAGGTGGTCCAGCCCGCCATTCCATCACTCCTGGCCATCTCCGCCACGCCTCCCGCCGATCGTTTCCCTTCCGTATCGTCGCATATCGAGCCAGTGGTCATGCTCGATCCGTCAGCGTCGCCAGCTGCGGCACTGCGGCGCGCTGCCACGGCCTGCTCTTAGAGGGCCTTTGGGGGCTCCCAGAGGGCCAGCAAGGGCAGCTCAGGGGGCAGTGGAGGCTGGGGCTCAGCCCCTGCCCCCCCCTGCCTCTCCCACGCTTGTCACGCTGGCCATTGGAGCCTCCCGGCGGCCTCTGTATGCCTGGCGACCAGGGAAGGGGGGGAAGTCAGCTCGAGGGCAGGCCCAGTATCCAGTATGGGCGTGGGAGTGCGAGTCGCGACCCGCGCCCACGAAGGGTCTAGGCCAGGATTATGATTGCCCAGCCCCTGCCAGAGGGCAGGGACTGAGGTTGGTTGTACGGTCCCAACCCGGGGGGTGTCCGCGATGGAGTGAGGGGGGCGCGAGGCCCGCATTGACCGGCCCCACTTATAAACGTAGGTTGCGCGCACGGGCGCCCTTAGCTAGCAGAAGCGCGCATCCACCACCCGCTTTCTTCTTGCGCGCACGCATGCTGACAAAATATATCGGCCCTTTCATCCACCGGCATACAACGTGGATCGTGGCACTCTCGTCACACAAAATAAGTTCAACTCACGTAATAGACAGCAAAAGAATAGGGAGACATCATGGTGACTAGCAGAGCAGGTGCCGTCCGGCACTGCAGGTGCGCACTTGCTGTGCCGCAAGGAGAAGAAGCGGTAGAGATGCACACATCTCGACGATGGAATCTGCCTGGGAAGTCAGGCTGGTACGGGACAACGGTGTTGGTGTCAAAGAGGGTTCCCGGGTTGGCATCGTCGAAGGAGAGCACTTTGTTCTTTGCAGAGCAAGGTGGCCCGACACAGTGCGCGCGGACATCGCTGCCTCGAGAGGCGGGCCGTGGATATGACAAACTCAGCTTGAAACGCACCCTATCGTCTGGCTCCCAGGGAGGGGTGAAACAATGATAAGATGCGGCTGGTATGGATCAACCCGATGTGGCGAGCCGCTGGAAGTCGAGTGTCACAAGAGGAACACGCTCATTAGCCCACATCGCAGGTCGCAGCCGCTCCTTACGAGAGGTAGCGTGATGCGACGGCCACGCAAGGCGATGGAAGGAGGGCGGCAGCACGCAAGGGTGACACGAGAGGCCTCATGGGCAGCAGCAGGACGATTGCCAATCACTAGTGCACCGTATGGTATCTGCTAACAGCTCCGCATGCACGGTAAACGCGATAGATCCATCATTGGTCCGTGAGCGGGTGAGCGCAGCTGATTGAGCACGCGCAAGGTTGGGTGGTACAAACAACGCAGGGGAGAGGGTGGCGTTGCCGTGGAGGATGGACATGCAAAGATCAGCACAATAACATAGGAGACGTGCAGGTAGATGGAGAGGGCCCGAGTTCCGAGGCAACAAGTAGCGATTGCCACTAGTGCAACTCGTCGCCTGAGCACTCTGCCGCTATCCGCGCCTCGGCCGTATAAAAGGAGGCCTGCGGGGCAATAACACCGCTGCGGCCCTCGTTCGAGACCGGTGTGAGAATGAGCAGTTAGGCAGCACATGAATACGGGCCATTAGGATTCCCGCGAGCGTTGACAACCATGCCAACGACAAGAAAAAATCGCCTTGAGCTCGAGGACAGTGAGGACCTGGAGGAGATTTGAAATGCACCGTCATGGTCCAATTCCGCCCGCGCTTACCGAGACGAACTCAACAGAGGCACACGCTGCGTCGCGTGGCCAATGTTGGAAATGAGAGGAGAGATGCAAAAGAGACGCACACATCAGCCCGCACATGCAGCATAACAGCCCTCTGAGCAGGTGATGTGGTGCGGCCAGCGCCAATTGGTGGGCAAGGACCCACGGCATTGGCATTGCCGATCGAAAAAGCCTTTCGTTGCCCACGACAAAATCGAAACAAAAGGATGACACAGCTTTTACGACGAATGGGAGCAAGTGTGCCGCAGATGATGAGACGATTTGGTGTTGCCCTTGCGCACGTACAGCATGCCGCAACGTGAGCTAGAGGACGTTCCGGCTCGGGGCGACCGTGAGCGAACGCCTTAGCTTAGACTCATCGCAGGAAGTGGCATTATATTGACGGAATGAGCGGACCCTTGGCGTGCCGGGCTCCGCAGGTGCGCGCCTCGAATGGTCGCAGATGATGATTTCTTGCTCACTATCAGTTGGGCTGGCGGATTCCCCACAAGGTCCAATGAGGGCGTGCTGTTCCTTCTCACACCGGATGAAGTCCACCATGCCCGAGCGCTTCTCGTAGAAGGCGCCAAGCACGATGAGCTCGCCCGTCGCAATGCGCTGAGCAATGTGGGGCCTTGAGCGGATGAGCCGAACCTGACTCCGAACGTTGCGGATCACTGCCTCGCGGTCTCTCGCACGCGTGTCGCTTATGTAGCCGAGGGCGCTCGTCTCGGGCGATACGCCGCGACGCACAGTCTTGAACCAGGCGGAGAGCTCATCTGGCTCCGAGTCCAGTTCGTTGAGTGACTGCTGCGAGTGACGAATGACGCCGCAACCCTCATGGCCAAGAACCATTACCACCTTGACGCGTAGGTGCATGATGGCATAGTGCAGCGATCCCGCAACGCCGGTCCCATACGCATTTCCCGCGACGCGGACGACGAAAACGTCGCCGAGGCCGAGGTCGAAGATGATCTCGGGCGGGACGCGCGAGTCGGAGCAGCCTAGGATCGCCACTTTGGGATACGCTTGCCAGATCTCAACCCTACGCTGCATCGTGTTAAGCTCCGGCCGCGTCGATTGGCCAGTCCAGAAGCGCACGTTTCCTGCGGAGAGCATCTCGAGCACCTCTGCAGGTTGGATTCGCAGTTCGGCGGCATCGTTCATCTCGCGCAGCCGTACTAAGTCCTCCATCGAAGGCACCGTGTTCTCGAATTGGCTCTCAAACTGGCGGAAGCGCTGGTGCTGCTCGTTTGCAGCGTTCAGGTCGAGCAGAGTGCCCATCGCGAGCTGCGGCGAGGTGGCGGCGGCGGGCAGGTATCGAGCGGAGCGCTTCGGACGCCGCCTCCGCTTTGCTAGTAGGAGCAGCGCGCCGAGCGCGCCGCCGACTGCCGCAGCCGCCAGCATGGCAAGCGCAGGCCGCTCTGCGCCGCCCATGGTCTTTCCCCCCCCCCCCTCTCTCTCCCCTTGACCCCTGCCCTCTCCTCGCTTCCCCTCCGCCTCCCTCTTTCCTTCAATCGAGGCGCTCCCACCTTTTACTATACCATCGCCCTCCCTCCTCTTCTCCATGTTTCTCTCCCCTCGCTCTTCTCCCCCCCCGCCCCCCCGCTCTTTCTCATCGTGCGCCTCGTCCCGTTCTTCTTACCGCTGGGCGCAACCCTGCTCGCGCTTCGTCTCTCTCCCCCTTCTCTCCTCTTCCCGTCCCGTCCCCCCTCCCCCCCCCCCGCGCTTCTCCCCCCCCCCCCCCCCCCCCCCCCCCCCCGCGACCATCCTGCGTCCGCCCCCTCCCCCCCCCCCCCCCTTCCCGAGGAAGCGGAAGCTTCGCTGCGGCTCCCCCGTCTCGCCCCTCTCGCCGTCTCGGCCCCTTTCTCCCCTCTCTCTCAACCACTGCCCGCCGCCCCTGCTTCCCTCTGCTTCCCTCATCCCCTTCTCGTGGAGCTCTTCCCTGGTAGCATGTCCCTCCCCCCCGCGCCTCTACCCTGCAGAAGGCAAGCCCTCAGAGCCATCGAAGCTTCCGATCTCAGACGACCTCCGAGGGTTCTCCGGGGCCGCCTTCGGCTCGCTTGGCTAATTGCTGAGCGAACAGCGGTGCCGCAACTGAATGCCAAAAGGGCGGGGGGGAGGTTGCCACCCGGTCGCAGTCTCGAATCTCTCAGGGCTCGGAGTCTCTGATTTTTCATGTAAACAAGCTACTCGGCGTGGAGCCTCAAACTGGGTTCTTTATTAGGGGTTAGGGGTGAAATATGACCATCTCCATCTCAGAATTTAGGGAATTTGAGGGGGGGGGTCGGTCGAAAGTTCCCAATACACCCAACTAGCACATATCCGTGGCCCATAAGGACGCGGACCTAGAGCGGTCAAACACTATTTTAACTTCTAAGGGTCTAATATCTGATAGGGATAGGGATAGGGATAAGGGATAGGGCGGTCAAACAGTGTTTTTTTTGTAGGGGTGAAAAATGACCATCTCAGAATTGAGGAAATTTGAGGATTTTTTCGGGAGAAAGTAGGGCGGTCAAACAGTGTTTTTTTTAAGGGGTGAAAAAATGACCATCTCAGAATTGAGGTTGAGGAAATTTAAGGATTTTTTTCGGGAGAAAGTTCCCAATACACCCAACTAGCACATATCCGGGGCCCATTAGGACCCGGACCCCCCCCCCCTAGGCCCTTGGCCCCCCACAACAAAACGTAATAAAAAACTGACAAAAGACAAAAGACGCTAAAATCGACGAAAATCGCAAAAGCTTAAAAAGTAAAAAGAGGGGCTGGGGTTGATTGTACGGGCCCACCCCGGGGGGTGTCCGCGATGGAGAGAGGGGGGCGCGAGGCCCCCATTGACCCCCACTTATAAAAGTAGGTTGAAGATCCTCGCTTCAAGGAGTTCGACTTTCCAGGTCTGCAGCATGGTGACCTCAAAGAAAGTCACACGCTCGCACTGAGATCGCTGCATGGGGCTTGGGATATGGACTGGAAACCGCTTCTTGAGATTGAGAGCGCTGCCGCTCATGCATCACCAACACCGTCAGCCCTGCCCATTGCTAGCACTGAACCCACCTCTGCAAAGCTTGCACTGAGCGACGGGCTTGCCAGCTCCATCTTTGCCGCGCCGCTCGCCCCCACTTGCCTTGCCGACAAATGGTGATGTATCCTCGAGTGGCGCAGCAAGTTGGCTAGACGAGCGAGACGATTTGGAGAAGTATTTGGCGCTTCCTCCGGAATCCAATCTCGATCTGGATGTGCTAGCGTGGTGGAAGGTGCGCGATCATAGCCATAGCCTGCCGGCAGACCCTGCAATAGGACGGCCCGCGGGGCTGCCCAAGTTGGCAAAGATGGCGCGGCAATATTTGGGCCGCCCTGCTAGCTCGGCTGGTGTAGAGCGCATGTTTTCAAAGGCGGGCAAGCTCCATGATGACCTGAAGGCGTCTCAGAGTGATGAGACGCTTGAGCATGCTCTCATTGTTGCTGCAAATTATGAGTGAGTGAGCAGCACCCCGTCCTTGCTTGTGCTCCCGTTTGCGGTAGTCCGGTCTTGTACGTCTCGCTATCACGTATACGCCGTACGTCTGTCTGTGTGTCTGTAAGCCTCAATTAAGGATTATCTACTAAATATCTAGCTTGCGGCCGATTGCTATCTAGTTACAAGTAGATAATGTCTCGGCACTATCTAGTTACAAGTAGATAGTGAAATATCGGCCTAGATAGCTATCTGGCTATCTGCTTCGACGCCCTAGCGGAGAGTGAGAGAGGGGAGAGGGCTCCATCGGCGGAGCGAACAGGGGAGGGGGGGGGGGGGGGGGTGAGGGGGGGGTTGCTCCGCAAAAAAAACAAGAGTTGCTAGTGGGGTCCTGATTTCGACCCCCTCTCTTGTCAACCCTTGTTTTTGGAATGCAGACCCTGTATTTTCGAAAAGCAAGACATTGGTTTTGTAAATCTTGGTTTTCGAAAATAAGGGTCTGGGTCTGGATTCACGATCGGCGGTCGCGTAGACTGGGCCTAACCTAGGGCAACGCCGGTCTCCAGATACTTACCCCGATAGATGCGCACACGGACGGAGCAGTTCAATCCCGGAGGGGTCGTCCTCCGAGTTTGCACTGGAGGAGGACCTCTTGTTGGCCCCTGGTCATTTTGTTGTGAAAATCGTGTCATTCGCGGTCAAGTTGCTTGTGCCTTCGAATGGCCCCCCGGAGACTTCGTGGAATGTACGGCTGTCGGGCCGTGGTGGGAGAAGAGTTGGGCACCTTCTCCGCTCGCCGTGCGACCCAGCGTCCCAAGGTCCCAAGGTCCCAAAGGGTCTCTCCATCGCCGAGAGGAAGGGGGGGCGGTCTCACGGGGCCGCCGTCGATTCGTCAAAACTCGTGTGCTAGTTCTTCTCCTACCTTCTCCTGCGAGGCAGAGGAGATCGATCCTCCTCGGTCGGCTGCGGGCCGCCCGGGGCGCCGCGTCCTCGGGCCGACCGAAAGCGAGCGGGTTCGCGCCGTTGGCACGCGGGGGGAAGAGGGGGTGGAGTTCTGGCTGACGAAGCACGAGGGGGGTCGGTCCCTCTCTCTCCCTGTCTTCTCCCTCTCCCTCTCCCTTTCTCTCTCTCTTCTCTCTTAGTTAAGGGCGGGGGGGGTGGCACCCCCGTCCACCGCGCATCTCGGCGCGCCCTCGCGCATCTTCTCGAGCCGCCGCTGCCGCACCTCCCCCGCCCCCTCTACACCCCCTCCCCCCCCCGCGCCCCCTCCACCGCCGCCGCCGCCGCCCTCCCCCCCCCCCCCCCCTCCTTTCCCCCTGGGCCTTGGGGACAACCGCCCCCCCCCCCCCCGCCCTTCCGCCCCCCGCCCCCCCCGCCCCGCCCCCCCCCCCGCCTCACCTCGCCCGCGTCCAGTGCCTCCAGCTCGCACACTCCCCATTCCAAGGCCTTCTTCCCCTCGCTAGCCCCGTTCTCTCTCGTCGAGCCAGAAGACCCCGTACTCACCGATGCACGCACTGATGATGTCGGTCCCCACCTGGTCCAAGGGCAAGGGCGAGAACAACTCGACCGAGAGGTGCCAGTATCGCCCGCTCCTCCAGGCCATCGAGCGCGGCGATGTTGAAGGCGTCAAGAAGTGGCTCAATGACGCCGGCCACGAGGTTGCCACTCTCCTCCAGGCCAACCCAGCACCCCTAAACCACGCGGTCTTCAACAACCACGAGGAGATTGTGTGCCTGCTTCTTGAGAAGGATGCCCTCGGCTCCTCCAGCCTCGGAAAGCAGCCGATCAAGGCCGTCGGTCGCCGCTTCCAGCACCACCCACTCCGTGCTGCGGTTGAGTACGGCCACTTGGAGTCAGTGCGCGCCCTGCTTCGTCACGGAGCTGCAATCGAGGCCGACCTCCTCGGCACCGCGTGCGCCACTGGACGCGTAGACATTGCTGAACTCCTTGTGTCGGCCGGCGCCGATGTTGATGCTCGCAGTGAGGCGGGCGGCCGCACACCCCTGATGCTTGCCGCTGCTGCCGGAAACGTTGCTGCAGTTTCTTTCCTCCTCAAGAACAAGGCGTCAGTCAATGTGGGTCACGACGAGCCCATGGGCACCGCTCTCAGCATTGCCGAACGTTCGGGTCACAGTGAGGTTGCCGCGCTCCTTGAGCCCTATCGCCTTCCCATGTTGGTCGACATTCTTGCTGACATTGATGCTGGTGGAGTGGAAGGCGGTACGGCTGAAGGCTCTGGTGCTCTCAAGAAGTGGCTTAGCTGCGGTGGTGAGGCGTCGCACCGTTTCGTCGCCCGAATGGAAGATGGACGTGTTCGGATGCCTCTCATCGTCTACGCTGCGATGCAGGGAAATGAGGCCGCAGTGCGCTCACTCATTGATGCCCAGGCGCTCGTTGATGCCACGATGCTTGGCGAGCCACTAGAATCTCCCTCTGATGGCCACACTGCGTTGATGCGTGCTGCGATGGGCGGCTTCCACACCATCTGTGAAATGCTCATTGCTGCTGGCGCCGACGCTTCACTGCGCGCGTCCTCTGGCCAGACAGCGCTGGTCCTGGCCGAGTCTCGCGCACCCTCCTCGCCTTCGCATGCACACTGTGCTGATGTCCTCCGCAAGGCCAATTCGCAGCTCTCCGAGCAGCGTGCCCGTCGTTCTGACGACATTGACGAGAGCTCCAGCGAGTCCGCCTCCGACATATACGCAGCTTCCACTCTAGAGGAAGTGCGCGCCGCCCTGCTCTCTGAGACAGCGAAGTCGCAGGCTCGCGTCGCCGCCCTCGAGGCCGACGTAACTCGTGCCAGCGCACTCGCAGAGGCTGCTCTTGAGGCGAGCTCTGAGCGCAATGCACCTCTTGAGGCCGGCGGCTGGCAGGTCAAGGGAGGCCGGAACAAGAAGTCCTCGTCCGGTGTGTCCACGCCAGAGAACCTTGCTAAGGCCGCCGACGTTGCCGAGCTCCGGAACCTGGTCGAGGCGCAGGCGGCACAGATGGCAGCGCAACAGTCATTGCTCGAGAAGATGCAGCACCGTATTGCTGAGCTCGAGGCTGCCGCGCCAGCGCAGGGCCCATCTGACGCCGGTGACCTTAGCGCCCTTGTTAACGGACTTGACAGCCGCGTCGCCGCCGTCGAGACCACGGCACGTTCAGCTATCGATACCGCCAACCGCTTGGACCGCGCTCAGCAGGCGCGTGCACAAGAAGATGCGCGCACGAAGCACTTCTTTGTGCTGAAGCAACGCCAGCAGCTGAAGCAGCAGCAGGGTCTGTGCGCCGATTTCGAGGCGCGCGTCGCTGCCGTCGAACAGCAGGTTCAGCAGCTCACCTCGGCTCCTCCCCAGCAGCATGCCCCCCCCCAACACGTGCAGATGATTTCGCCAGCTCCAGCCGTCGCACCTATGGGTTACCACATGACACCTGCACAGCCCTGGCAAGAGGTATTCGTCCACCATCCTATGGCCCATCAGCCGCATTTCCAGCACGTCCACGCGCCGTACCACATGGCACCGCACGGACACCACATGGCACCGATGCAGTGCATCTCGCACCAGCCGCAGCCGCAGGGCGCCGCTGAGCCTGCCGAGGCCGAGAGCGCACATGAGGAGGCTACGGACGAGACCACTGCCTAAGTGCCTCATCTCCATCTTCCTTGCTTTTTCGCAACGGCGTGGCCACCGCTTCCCAGTTCCTTTTGCGGCGCTGGCGTGCCTGTGAGCCGCCGCCTGCTCCGAGGACACCATCCATTTTTGGACACGTTCTCGAGCGGTCAACTGATTTGTTGGCCTTGAGTCCAAGGTGGGGTCTCAGACGAAACCTTGCGGACCACCTTGGCATAACAGTTCCCTTCCGCACCACCTTCCGAAGCTCTTGTGGCATTGGAAGAGTGGGCACGCCAATTCTTCGGCGTCGCCCTTTTTCCCCTCTGGCTTGCGCGTGGCCACGCGTGAGTGGGCGTGTGCATGATCTTTCATACCTGCATCTCCTGCATCCATTAGTTCATCTATCTTTCTCCGAGTCGTACTTTGCGTTCATCACGCACGGAATCTCGTCGAGGCTATTTGTTGTCCCTGTTCATTTCACAGAGTTAGTATTGTTCGGTTGATTTTGCTGAGCATTGTTCGGTTGATTGGTGGCTGGCTCTACATGATTAACCTTTAGATAAAAATCCGAAGATTCAGGCTGCTACAGCTGGCTATAACTATAGTTCGGGCTCTCACGTCCTATTAGGTGGTTCCGCAGGATTTCTGGGGGCGGAGGGAGTGACGCGGAACGTTTCCCGGAGGCAAAGGGAGCCCGCCCCCCCCCCCCCCCCCCCCCCCGCGCACTCCCTCCCCTGCACTCACCGAAGGTGTGATGGCCAAGAGGAAGGCGAGCCTCGGCTTTCGTAAGGGTAGGGCGGTCAAACAGGAATACAGGGGCTTTTTAACCACTAGTAAGGGTTGGGCTGATTTTTGACCGTGGCGCGATGCCCAATCAATAGAAAAGCTCCGGCGGGGGAGGCTACCTGACGCTACGCTACGAAAATCTTCGCCAAGATCCAAGATATGGTGCGATTCGCCCCCCCGCTCTCTCCCCCTCCGTCACGCGCGCTCACGCTCACGCTCGCTCACGCTCACGCTCTACCCGTAAAGAATTCAACTAAGTTTATACTTGGTTGCCCCATGGGGGGGCACGAGCCCCCCCCTCTCTCCACTCCTCCCCTGCCATGGGGGAGGAACCACCCATGCTCCTGGCACGCCTGATGGCTTGCCAGGAGCAGAATGCCCTGCTGACCCACTCTCTCACTGGCGGGCTTGCCTGCCTCGCGCGTCCTGGCCTGTCGTGGCCAGCCCATCGCTCCAACCCCCCCTCCCCCCCTGTTCGACAGGCAGACAGGTGCAGATTGGGGACCCCTGAGGCACAGGAGCGCCGGCGAGGGAGAGGCAGGGGAGGCCAGGGCCCAGCCCCAGCCTCCTCTGCCCCCTGAGCTGGCCTCCAGAGGCCTCCAGGGGTCGCCAGGGGCAGCTGCAGGCCTGTCGCAGGCGCGCCATCGCGCGTGCCTGCAGGAGAGGGGAGAGAGAGCGCGGAGAAGGGGGTGGGCGGAGCGAGAGCTCCGCTCACCGGAAAATAGGTAAGTCCCGAAACGGAAAGCGCACCTTCACGGCACGAGATAACCGGCGACCAACACGATCCGGAGGAATCGCCGCCCGAATTAATTACGGATAACTTATGGATAACGCTAGACGGAGACTATTACGTGAACGTCAAGGGAAGATGGTATGAGGCGGAGCTCTCATACATAGGCACACCTATAATCGGGAGGAGACTATCCGAAGCACCCACAAACCTGGACGCGGCCCCTCCGGCACAATGGGGGGAAGGTTACAAAACCAACAAAAGACTAGAATACCCGTTAGCGGACGAATACACGCTAGACGGCAAGACGCCGCTAGACGGAATTGGAGTAGAACATCTAACCGAGGCCCTCCAGCGGAAGGATCGCAAACGCAGACGCCTCACAGGGCCGACCAAATGGCACGCTATGAACCAGGCCACAGGTAGCGCACCGTGGCCGGACCCCGGAAACCGAAGAAGAAGGAAGGAAGAGGGGCAGGGGAAGAGGTGGAGGTAGGGAAGTTAAGGGCGGTGTAGATAGCGAAGGGGACGAGTCCCATAACTAGTAGGTGTGTAGCCCTGAATCTTCTTAGAAGTTTTTTTTTCAATCTCAATCTTGACTTGGTCAATTTTCACGCTTAGAAGTTAAAACAGCGGTTTGACAAATGTTTGACCGCCCTAGCTCTCGTGCAGTCAGACCCACTCTGGTTACGGTTAGTTACAAAAGAATCCCTATCAAGAGCAAGGCAGCACTATGCACTACAGTATAGGTGCACCATTAACCATTAAGCATTAAGAAACCCCAACATTAAGAAAGCTTAACATGAATTTGGCCGCCGTACCGGTAAGAAACTGGGGGTCGAGCCGGCGGCTCGACCCCCAGCTAAGAAACTCCGGCTAAGAAACCCCCCTTCCCCTTCCCCTTCCCGGCCGCGCCCGCTTCCGGCGGCCGCGCAGCGGCCGGCCCGTCATCCGCCATGACGAGGCGCCCGTTATTCGTTGGGCCTCGGGCGCGGCGCGGCCGCCAAGCATGTGGGCCACGCCGAGCCGTGAGTAGGCGTGATGAGTGAGTATTACGAATGCGAGTGCGCGCGCTGGCTGGCCGCGCGCCTTGCGTGGCTCTGTGCTCTGTGGGCCTGGCCGGGTGCACCCACCTCCAGCTGCCAGCTGTATGTACGTATGTACGTAGTATACGTAGTGCACATTGGACATAGGCCGATAGCCATGTGCCGTGTGCCATGTGCCATGTGTATATGGGTGTATAGAAGAAGCAAATGATAACTTAAATAACAATCATATATATATATATGTATGACATATGTACATACTGTAAATACATACATACATGCTGTGGCATGTGCACTATTCACCATCACTCATCACTCTCGCTGTCACTCGCAAGTAGGTCAGCCAGGCGTCCCGGGGTACGCTCCAACTCCAGTGCATTGTCCGCGCTCTCATTGCCACTCTCCTCACCCGCTCCATCCTCAACACGGGACACTGGCTCCACAAACACCCACCATTTGGCATTTGGCTGCGGGTTTGGCCCGCGCACTCGACTTTTGTGACGAATTGGGATGGCCCTGAGGGCCTGAGGGCAATGAGGAAGGTGGCAAGCCGGCGGCAGGCGCGGCTGAGGAGACGGCTTCGGAGACGATGACGGGCTGAAGCCCGTCAGCAGAGGAAGGCGGGCAGGCGGGCTTGGGCGAGGGCGAGGACGGCGGCGAGAGCGACATGAAACGAGCGGCGAGAGGCGAGGGTGAGTGTGAGGAGGGCTGTGATGGCAGGGGCTGGCGAGGCGAGGCGAGTTTGTTGGGTACGAGTGTTACGAGAGCGAGAGCGACGAGAGCGAGAGCGACGACGGATGACGACTGGCGACAGGACGACGGACAGAGACACCCAGGAAAACACCCCGACTCTCGCCCCACGACTTTCTCACATAACTCGACTGAAATCAAACCCAAACACTCCGGCCAGACGACAACGGACGACGATCAGAAGGCGATCTGTCGGCGATCCCGTCTGGAAGGGGAATCGCACCATAACGGAAACGAGGGGCAATCCTGCGCCGCACAGGATTCCAAAAGACTTTCCGAATAAGACGAGAGAAGTGCGGTGTGCCTAAGGGGGAGATGCGATGAGATTGCAAATTAAACCTGATTGCAATCACTGCAGTAGATAGAGAAACGTGGAGAAGATAGCGAATTAAACCTATTTGCGAGGCGCCTAGGAGGGAGAAAGGTGGGGAAACTTCCCTTCTCTTCGAGGGAAAGAGAGAGGGCGCTCCACAACTCAAGATCCTATGCGTCCAAGCGAAGCTTTTGACCGAGAACGAGAACGAGAGAATTATAACGATAAATGCCGATCGACGAAGAGAAGAGAGAAGCCTAACGAGTGTCGATTCGCGAATGCGACATTTTGTCTCCGCAAGAAATAAGAAACCCCCACCCCACCCCACCCCGCCCCTAAGAAACCTCAAATAAGAAACCCCCGGGCGGAGCCCGGTGGGGGCAAGAAAGCTTTACAAGCTTTTGAGTCCTGTTTTCTTAACTCTTTACTGCCGGGAGCGCAGCATGCAAATGGATGCTTCGATGTTTGGTTTTTTGAGGTGAGAGAAGAGAGGAAGACATGTTCAACGATATAAGCGACGCTTTCCGCAAAGAAAGAGATGATCAAATTTTTCCCGATCCCCCCCCCCCTCCCCCCCCCTCCCCCCCCCCCTCTCCCTCCCAGTCCCACTCCGTTGCGCCGCGCCGCCCTCCCCTCAACCTCTCACACCTCTTTCTTACGTGCACACGTGGATTATTTGGTAAACTGAAGCATCCAAATGGCTGCTTCGCCCCTGGGCCTATTTTCTCCATAATTCCATACTACAATCTCGACCTATTGTGTTGAAAATGGGTGGGAAATGTGGGGAAGGATGTCCCTGAGGCTCCCCCAGCACCTCATGGGCACCCCTCAAGGCGTTGGTGAGCAGGGACGAAATATGTCGTTTGAAGCATCCATTTGCATGCTCCGGCAGTAAACAGTTAATGGTGCACCCATACTGTATGTGCTGTGGGAGGGTATCCGAATGAATTTTTTTATATAAGTTGTGTTCATAGCGTCTGTGGGTTGATTGGGACCTCGTGGCCCTCTCGCCCTCTCGAACCTTCATCGTCGCTAGACGTACTCGCTAGCGGCGCCTAGAGGGAGCACAGTTCTCCTATGGGCCTAACTAAAGTAAGGCTGTCCTCGAACATCTGATCTCCTGCTTTCTGCTGTAAATAACTCGTAGCTTAGGTCGTCCTGAGCGTCCCCTTCTTCCCACTCGCCCCCGCCCCCCCTCCCCCCCCGCCTCTCTCTCTCGTCCCCCCCCCCCCCCCCCCCCTTTCTCTTCCCCTCCCCCCCTCCCCCTCTCTTCCCCGCCCTCCCCTGCACTCCCTCGCCCTCGGCGCTCACACCTACGCGCGGGAAGATCACCCCATGGAGCCCCCTCTTCCCCCGCTCACCGACAGCACGAGCAGCGAGGGCGGTGCGCAGACCAGCCCGGCGGCGGCCTCTCCTCCTCCTCCTCCTCCAGGCACCATCGTCTGGTGCAAGGTCGCTGGATACCCCTGGTGGCCCGCCAAGCTGCTGTCGCACCCAAGCTCGAGCAAGGTGAAGGCCCGATTCTTCGAGACTGGGATTGATGTGATACTGCCCGCACTGCCCGCGGCCGTCGTGCGCTGGGAAAGTAAGACTGTTCCGACCGACGAGGCAGCGCTCAGGAAGTTCGCCAAGAAGCCCTCCCACCGCAAGCTGCTCGCACTCGCGGTCCAGCAGGCGAGCGCGCCTGGCGCAGCTGAGGTGGCGCTCGCTGAGGCCGAGGCTGAGGCAGAAGCAGCGAGACAAGCGGCAGAGCTGGCGGCGGCATGGAGGCACGAGGGCCACGAACATATTGGCAAGCGTGTGGCTCGGCCCTTTGGCAAGTCACTCGCGTATGGCACCATTACACGATGGGTGAGTTTCTCTACCTGACTCCTGCGCAATGTTCTTCAATGCCGTACTGCTCTTCGACAATCCGCCTCACGATGCGCCCGACTGTGCTTTTCTCATTGGCGTCCAGGTCGCTTCAAATACACCCGCGACTATCCTTGCTCCAATCATGCTGATGCGTTTGCTCTGTGAGTCCTTCCCTCTCCCCACAACACATTCAGGCACCGCCCGATGACGATGCTGGGGACGAGATTCTCTTCCATGTTGAACATGACGACGGGGACTCGGAAGACTTAGACGAGTCGGAGGCTAGCGAAGCGCTAGTCGCATGGGAAAGTTCGGCTGAAGCAGCGCGCCTAGAGCTCAAGCGCAAGAAGGAGGCTGAAAAGCAGGAAGCACAGGCAGAGAAGGAGCGCACAAAGAGGGCCAAGGTAGCAGAGCGCGAGGAGGCGAAGCGCGCCAAAGAGGCGAGGGCAAGGGCAATAGCAGCTGAGGCTGCCGCCGCGGCTGCCGCTGCGGACCCTGAAGACCCGTCGCAGCCTATCGGCAAGTGGCGAGCTGCCTACTGGATTTTTTGGTACGTATCCATCCATTTGCCTTGACTTCGTCACAGATGTCCCACCCAGCTCATGCGTGATGCTTTAGGGTTTGTATCCGCTTTGTCTACCCTCTCCTCCACAGGTCTGCACATCGGTCAATCATAGCGGCGAATCATCCAGATGCTTCTCCAACGGAGATTCGAGAGCAAGTTATTGCGGCGTGGCACGCCCTCCCCTCCGGCGAGAAGGCACAATATGAGGCGGAATCAATGGCCGAAAAGGCAGCGTATGAAGCCATGTGCGAACAAAGTGGAATTGAGCCTTGCAAGTTGGTACGACCGGAGGGCCGCGGGGGCAGTGCCGCTCGCGGAGGCGAACCTACAAAGCGATGTGAGGACGCTGCAGGAGCGGGCGTGGGCGGTCGGGCCGGCCCAGCCGCTCTCGCTGCTGCCGCCATCAATGCTGCGAAAACGTCTGGCACAAATGCCTCTGCAGCCCGCGCTCGCGCCCTCACTCTAAGACTGACCGAGCCTTCGGGTGCCAAGCGACCCGAGCCGCAAGGCGTTCTTCCTCTTGCTGACTTCGGAGAAGCACGTAGAGTCCTCGCAATATGGGCTGCCACGCAGGTGAGAAAGACGCATGCTTCGCGACCCCAATCGCTCAAACGGTTGAAATGATGGGTCCTTCGCCGAGTCAAACTTCTTGCTCTGCACAACGCGTGTGCTTACAAATATGGACTTACTTCGCGCTCTTATGTTATTTGGATGCGTTTCTGGGTAGGCTTGTCAATATCTGCTCCCTTCTGGCGCACTGTCCTATTCTTAGGCGTTCTCTCCGCAGCTTGCCCTCTCTCGATTCCCTCTAGAAGCGTTTGTTGCTGCCCTCGCCTCACCCGTCGGTCAATACCCACCCAGCGAGGTCGATTCCGCTCTCCTCGCCGAGATTCACATTCGTCTTTTGCGTTCAGCCTTCGGAGAGCCGGAACCGGATGCTGCTGCTCTTCGATCTCAGCTCTCGCCACCACTCGACCAGCCGTGGCTCCTCCTTCAGCTTCCATCGGCCGAGACGATTACACCAACAAGCTGGCCGGAGGTGAGCAAGTTACAAACGCCGTGACTTGGGTATTGGCATTCACAACGGCCTGTCTGCACACCACCTCCTTTCGGCACCATCGTAAGGACCCCCATCATTCTTTTGTAGGTGCTTGCGAACGCAGGATACATGCTCCCTGCCGTTGTTGAGCACAATCCACGTGGGCCTGAAGCACTTGCCGTCCTTCGCGAGAAGGGGTACGCCTCTCTTTGCCTAGGCCACCGATTAGACCTGCTCGAAGGCCTAATTGACGCTTGTCTCGAAACAGACGCCTTTCGAAATGCGTTAGCTTCAAATGCCGAGAGACGCGAGGAGACGCGGTTAGAGCGCGATCGCGCTCGGCGAGCTGCCGAGCGAGACCGGGCCGAAAAGCGTAAGTGGGCGCGAGGTCGTCAATCCAAGGGCAAAGGCATCAGTAGTGTTGGAGACGGTGCAGTCGCCGAGGGAGCCGAGGAGTCCGCAGGGGCAGCCGGCGATGCCGATGCGGAGGGCGAGGGCGAATGCGGCACCTATCCATCCCGCGAATCCAAGGTGAAGCTTGTGAAAGCCTTCAAGGCACCTTTGCCCAATGCCGCAAAGGAGGTTAGCGATGGAGTTGCAATCACGCGTCGGACAGCCGCAACCGTCGCACTTCTGGCAGCGATGCGCTCGCGCGAGGAGGAAGCTTTGCGAGCTGCGATTGTAGTTGCTGAGGAGAGCTACCATTGCGGCTTCCTCGCGGTGAATGACGAGGTGGGTGCTGAAGGTGGCGGCTGTGGAAGGTGGGAGACGGAGGAATTAGCAGCGGCGCGAACGGCGCTCGAGGCGGAACGACGAGCCTTGCTGCGCATGGCCGATGCCGAGGAAGACGAGAAGGCCGAGGAGGCTGCAGCAGCAGCACATCTTGCTGATGCTGAAAAGTTTCCGATACGTCTGACCAAAATCGGTTCCGACAACACCGGTCGCAGTTACTGGCTCATGCCGCACGACAAAACTAGGCTTTGGGTTGAGGCAGCGGCCGCCCCAAAAGACGAGGGGTGGACGTGGGCTTGCTATGAGCGGCAGGAGCATGTGAAGAGGCTGGCAGAGTATCTTGATGGCCGTGACGCGGTAAGGGCCAATGGCTGCGTTAAGGACGCGTGTCCCTCCCTCCGTGTGTACACCCGCGATTATTCACTTCTGAGAGCGAGGGGTCGGAGCCGTGCACGCCCTTCCCAGCCTCTCAAGACGCAATCCCTCCCCCCCTCTGCGACCCCGAGGCCTGACCTATGACGCGCATTCCCGCTGCAACCGTGCACCATCCCAGACTTCGGCGGAAGCACACCTCAAGAAGCGCTTGATCCGCCTCTTACCTTTACTATTTGAGTCGATGCCAAGCATGGATGAGGATGTACGCATGACGGAGGAAGAGATTGCCGCAGCTATGGCGGCCGAGGCGAAGCGTGCCAATGCCAAGAAGGCCAGCAAGAACCGTAAAGGCAAGGGCAAGAGCAGACGAAAAAGCCGTAGTGAGAGTGCTGAGGCGACCGACAATGGCGAGATTGAAGCCGTAAAAAGGCCTCACGAGGAGGCTGCAGATGGTATTGAGGCACAAGCAGCGCCTGCAACTCACGGTGATGCCTTGGCTGTGGACGAGCATTGTGTAGCAAAAGGAGTGGCAAAGGACGAGATAATGCACGACGCGGCTGCGGTGCCTGAAGAAGTATCAGGGAGCACTGAGGAGGAAGAATGGCACTTGGCCGGCCACTCCTATATTGGACGCTGCGTCTCTCGCCTGTTTGGAAAGCAGAGCGATGGCCCAACCGTGGGCCGAATCACGCGCTGGCTACCCGCCAATGATGTCACGGGCGATGGCGCTCTGTTCCATGTCGTGCATGATGATGGCGATGAGGTAAGACGAAACAGCTGCTTTGCATCTACTTCCGAGCGCCGCAGTCGTGAAAGTCTGTGCTGCGCCCCCTCGCCGTTTGTCCCTAATACCTGATTGCTAAGCTACAGCTATGTGGATGTGGCGAGAGTGCAGCCATACCTCTGATGATCTCGCGTGCCGTGGATGTAGGAGGACTTGGATGATGGGGAGGTGGTAACAGCAATGTGTGCCTTTGACGCAATGTCGCCAGCGGAGGTGGCTACCGCTCGCGCCAAGATGGAGGCTCGCCCGTATGTTGCGCGCGCCCGACGGTGTGTTGACTCCTGATCGCGCCCTGATTACCAATGTAGCACGTCCATTCAGTGCCTCGCCCCTGCATCTGCCATGCGCCTACGCTTTCCAAGCGGCACCCCCCGTGCCGTGCGCCATTGAATATCTACTGCGTTCGGTGCCGCAGATACGAAAACAAGCTTGTCAAACGTTCACAACGCGCGTCGTCGTCGTCATCCTCGGTGGCGGCTTTGCGCAACGAAATTATTGACTTGGAGTCTACCATCAACCCCATCCTGCAGGCGCGAATCTTTCGCCCAACTTTCTCACATGTTTGCCGTCCGTTATGCGATCGAGACCATTCTTGCTCACTCACCTGAGCACAATGCTACCCCACCAATCAATTAGTAATGACAAATCTCATGTCTCTGGAATCGCAGAAGGCCGAAGGAAATACTTGGGCTTCAGGTCGCTCAGGGTGGTTACGCAAACTCAGCAACGCCAGCACTGCGGAAGCTGTGGCCAACCTTTTGCTCCAATTTGAGGAGAGCATTCGCTCCTTGCAAAAGGTGCGCATTCCCTCAGCTGCTCTCCGTTGGCAAGGCCCTGCGTCCAGGCAATCGATTCACCGAAAGCCGGAAACACCCTCGCTAACGGTCAACTGTCCTTCTCCACCTTGTCGCCCAAACGTGCACACACTTCGAGGCCGCAGTGGATCATTTATCTTGGGGAACAAGCAAGCACAGCATTGCCTCTTGCCGATCTTCAGCTGTGTTGCACCAACTGACCGCGCAGGTGCCGGACGCCACGGAGCGCAAGCCGTGGTTGAGTCAGGGAGACCCTGCGCTAGGCCGCCCAGCGCGTCGCTTTTTCCCGGAGATCGATGCGGAGACGGGCGAGAAGAAGTATTCTGCCTATGATGGTCAGCTGATTTCTCCAACCCTCACAGCTGCTGCTCGATTCCATTTGAGCATTGGTTGTAGGATTGCTACCATGCAGCGGACCATACTAGTGTGTCGTAGCCGCATCACCGATGTTTGTATTGAGTTAGACCTTGTTCCGCCTCCCTCTAGGCGTCATTGTTGGCTGGTTACCTGCATCGGGAGACGACCAGGCTCTTTGGCACCTTCAACATCAAGACGATTCAGACGAAGAGGATCTAGACGAAACGGAATTGGCCTTTGCCCTCGCTGCTCATGCTACTGATCAATTGGAACCCACAGCAGCCGAGAAGGAATACCTTGCGAAGTTGGAGAAGGAGGAGGCCGCCACTGACACCGGCGCCGCTGATTCCGACACGCCCGGCAAAGGGAGGGTGACACGGCAGAAGAGCGATGGGAAAAGTAAGGAGGAAGACGACAAAGGCGACGAATTAGACTCCGGCTCCGAGTCTTCTATGGAAGTGACCTCCGGCTTCGGACGAGTCCTCGACGAAGCCTACGGCGCCCAACGGCTGTGGCTTAGCGCTGAGGGTCGAGAGCGCTGGCGCGAGGCTCTTTCGCCTCCACGGTCGATTGCTCTTGTCGCGCTTGCCATTGCGGGGCTACGCGCACATTGCCGCCGATTCCAGGGCCTGCAGGTGAGCGTTTGGCCCTTTCGGATCGAGCCCGGCAGCTCGCCACTGCGGCCAAATTTGGCTTGTCTTACCCGACCCACACTTCGGAAAACTGCGTGCTGCCCATCTTCAAACATCCCGTAAGCTCGTCCTCAACTCTTGCGCAGACTCGACGGCTGAAGAAGGAAGACCAAGAGGAAGCAGCCGGGGTTGTCTCTGCTTGGTACCACCCAGCGGCATTTTTGAAGCCGCATGCACGCGGCCCCGGCATGCCTTCGTTGCTGCCCGACTGTGGGAAATGTTATGCATGTAGGAACAACCTCCACACTACAGGGCAAGGGATGCCCAAACTTAAATGCATTGGCAAGTGATTCAATACTTGGCGGAGTTCATTCGAAACGACTTCTCTTTTTCATCGGATAAGTGAGTAGCGCAAGTAGAATTGGGGTGATGGCCAATTATGTGGTGGCTCTTCGCCGAGATATCGCTATGAGCCTTGGCTTACCGAGCGCGCGCGGACATCTAGGAGCCTTCGTCTTGCGGCGGATAGGAGAGCTGATTGACTCACTTGAGATTGGGATGGCGCACATGTAGGACGGTCAAACAGGGGCTTTTTAATTTCTAGTAAGGGTTGGGCTGCATTTTTTGACCGTGGCGCGATGCCAAATAAAAAAACTTTGGGGGGGGGGGCACCTGCCGCCACGAAAATTTTCGCCAAGAAATGGTGCGATTCGCCCCGCCTCTCCCCCTCCGTCACGCGCGCTCACGCTCTACCCGTAAAGAATTTGCGGCCGCGCCCACGGGGGGATCGGTTCCTTTACATCTTAGCTACTATTCGGCATTTGATTCCCGCCCGATGCAGCGCCGTGTCGGGCTGCCGACAGTCCGACCACCCCCTGACCCTCTGGCGTTGTTGCCCGCGCAGCCTATCCAGCTCCAGCTCCTCACAACGCGCGCAAGCGGCTACCCTGGCCACCAGAGACCTCGCCCCTACCATCCCGACCCCGACCCCCGACCCGCCCCTCGCAGGATTTGGATTTGCCCTCACTCGAACTCGGCAGCGAGAACCAGGACCGGCTCACCGACGCGGCCGTCCACGCGTGGCTGACGAGTCTCCGCGTCGAGGCTGCCCTCACGGCCCTCCTCCTCTGCCTGACAGTGCCAGATTCGGCGCTGATCGATGAGGCGAGACCGGTGGGCGCGGCCTTAGGAGACGGGCCACGTCGTAGCTCTCTACGCCGCGGCGAGCACAAAAGCCCAAGATCTTGCCAGTGCGCCTCACAACGCATCTGGCGGGAAACCGCTATGGATACGTTGTAGGGGGCTTGGCGAAAACTTACTTGGTTCTTGCGAAGGAAGGAGATGGCCCAGGGTTTGTCGTATGCCTTGCGTCCTCCTGAGTCCGGAGCCGCCATGGATGGCTATCTCTATCTCCCCTTCCGGGGTAAGGCATTCCACTGAAAAAAAAGATCTGAAGATTCAAGGTTAACACCTATCACTGGTCCAGTATACGCTACTTCCCATCCGACAACGCCCTTTCCTCCCTTCGTTCACTCCGCCTCCTCGCCTTCCCCCCCTCTTTCCTTTTTTGTCGGTTTCGGGGGTGCCCGGGTGCGCTACCACGGGCCCGGTTCGGGGTGCGTGATCCGGGCAAGCCTTTTGGTTCGTCTTGTTGTTTTCTGTCCGCGCTCCTAGGCGCCCCCCTGGTTGCACTCTTGCTTGTACGTGATCCTGATCCACCTCTCCTCCTGCGTCGCGTTTGCGTCGTTACGCGGCCGGCCGAGATCCGGCTCGCCTACTCTTTTTAACCATTGACGTACGCTAGTCCGCGTCGCCGCTCCGTCGGCAGACGCCGGCCGTCTCTCCTCTCTCTCCTCTCTCTCCTCTCTCCCTGTCTCTCCCCTCTTCCCTCTCGCCCTTCTCCCTTCTCTCTGTGTGCCGTACGTATGCTTCTACCTGCGGCCCTCACGCCCGCCGGCTACCCTGCCATGCAGCTGAAGTTGACACAAGTCTCGTTTGATGAGACCGGCCTGGCCTCATCACTCCTCGTTCCCGTGCTTGAGAGTGCTGCCAGCCCAGACGAGCTCATCCAGATCGCGATCGAGAACGAGGAGTTTGACATCTATTCGGCGCAAGTGTGGCCGTCGTCCGTTGCGGCAGCCACTGTTTTGTTGCGCGCCCTGGCCGCAAGAACCGGACACGTGTGTGAGCTGGGGTGTGGGCCAGCGCTCCCCTCGCTGGCCGCTCTCGCCGCCGGGGCCGAGCGCGTGGTTGCCACCGATTGGTCTGAATATGCACTCGGCCTCGCCCAGCACGCCTCGACGTTGCAGCTCGGCGAATGTGGGAGAGCGCCTTCTGCCTTCACCACGGCCAAGGTGGATGTCTTCGATCCAGAGTGGCCTCTACCTGTGGCTGACTACTACGTGGTCGCAGACATGTTTTACGAGGCCGATTTGGCCGCGGCAGTTGGCCGCCGGCTCACGCCAATATTGATGGAGGGCGCCACGGCGATTGTCGCCGATCCATTCCGCTTAGCTGGCCGTGGACGCGCAGCTTTCCTCGAGGGGTTGCAAGAGGAGGGACACAGAAGAAGGTGGACAAAATTGGATGACGTAGTGGCCAAGTCACGCTTTGTAGACGAAACGCTTCCGAAGAGATGGCGATGCCTGACCACCGGCGCCGACACATGTGTGGGTGTGTGTGTCTTGAGCGCCACCAAAGCCTCACAAGACGAACTGCCACAAGGAGTGACAACTCGACCCGACGTTGCACAATGACTTTATGATGCAGATGACATCTCTGGTCTCTAATCTCTCGACATATCCATTTCATCCACTTTCCCTCTTTCAATTCACACGCTTCCACGCAATCGACCTCCATTCTGCGCATTCATTCTCTCGTAGTATTTTTTATTTTTCTATTCGTCCCATATGCGTTGTGCCACATGATATGTTCAAGTTTGAAGTTTGTTAAAGTGCATGCTTATTTAGTTTAGCTGAGCAGGGATTGAAGGAAGATGTTCGAACTTGCGAATCTGAACCTTGGGCTCTAAAAAAGCTTGGATATTAACGAAAGCATTACGCATTACCTTAGACCTTAGGCCTTCGGAGCTGGCGACACTCACTTCTCACATATTTCGCGATTGATTGGCCAAGGTCCAAGGCGTTGGCCATCGTCTATCGTTCCTCCTGCGGCTCGCTGCTCGCTGTGCTCAGCGGCATTCGCCATCAGTCAGCCAAGAAGCAAGAGGCGTGGCGCAGGCCCCCAGTGTGTTGTGATATTTTGTTTTTCTCTAGTCTCTAGTTTTGGACGGCTTTTCGCGCCTTGCTGAGAATGTTGTATGTTGTGAGGCGCGTGATGGCCTCGAGGAAGGTGCGGAGCGTGTTCTCCTGCGTGAGGAGGCGCTTGGTGACGGCGGCGTTCAGCAAGAACAAGAAGACGTACGACCGAGAGCCGCAGATGGCGAGGAGGTCCTCGACGTTGCCGAGCACAGCGTCGGTGCAGGCGTCGACCATGTCGTCGAGCTTCGCCTGCCTCCATCCACTCGCGGAACTTCGCGCCGATCGCGTAGCCCTTTGATGAGTTGATGAGCAGAGCGTCACACATTTGGCCACCTGCGCGCGGGGGTGGAGCCCTGCGTGAGTGCATGCATCGCAGGGCAGTGGGCCGCGCGTGGCATACCTGAAAGATAATCGCGCACGCCGGCGAGGAGAACCAACCGACGACGACGCGCATTGTCTTGATTTTGTGCGCGTCGAGCGGCTCGAGAGCTGCCTGCTCGTCTGTTATCTGCGCCTCGTCGCAATCCACCCCCGGAGGCATTCAAACGCGCTAACGCTAACGCACGGCCCCGAGGGTCCCGGAGCGCCCAACTCGAAGCCGCGACCGGGCGCGCTGCGAAGCCCTTCTTGCTCATTAGCACAATAACTTCATAGTCAGTTGCCATGGAGCGCGCCGCCGTTTCCCGCCCCCTCTCCTTCCTCTTTCGGGCCCCCCGCTGAGGGCGGCCCCCCAGACCCCAGCCCCCATGGAGCAGTCGCTGTCGAAGCGGCCGCGTCCGCCCGCTGAGGCCGAGCAGGTGCGTGCGACCCCGGTCGCGCCACACGGCCCGTGGCCCCGGCCACACCACCCATCCATGGCAGCCATGCTGGTCTCCCCCATGGGAGACAACAGGTTGTGCTGTCGCAGTGAAACCGGGCGAGGGCAGAGGAGACACTATACACTATCACACCCTGTCGTATTCCATACGATGGCAGGTTTTTACTTCTAACCGGCGGGTTATTTTAGGCCTCAAGGTCTCGTCGGCGACATTCTACCCCTTCTCCTACTTTCTTTCGATGTCATCAAACGTTCCATGACTGTCTTCCGTCTTCTCCCCATGCATCGGTTGTAGTCTTCCGTCTTCTCTTCGTGTATCGGCGGTAGCTCCCCAGCGAGGTCTGCCCTCGTTGTTCCGACTTCTCTGTCGCATGTGCGAAGCAACGTGGGCCCGAAAGCTAGATCTGACCCACGACGAGTGGAAGCACGTGGCAAAACTCTACACTCTACACCCATCCCTTACTAAAACACACGGACAGACACCCCCACTTCAAACACATTACCCACAGAAGACTTGGCACACGCAACCGGTTTATAGCGGCGGCCACTATAAAACTCGTTGAAATCCGCCGGGGGGCTGCCGCCCCTTGGACCCCCCCATTTCTCCGGCACAGTGAGGGGCGGTGCAATTCCTGGTCTCAGAACGCTCAAGGCAAAAAGACACAAATATCTAGATGCTTCTGCTTATCCCTAGCTGAGAAGGTGCAACTTGAAGTTCCTTTTTTTTGTCAGCCAACAAAACGACCAAACCTGAGGTTTAAGCCTCTTAGGCCCTAAGGCCTAAGGCGGCTCGCGAGCCCTAAGCCGCCTCCTACTTTCCAATTTCGCCAACCGCTCTTCAGCGCGCAATCATCAAGATTTCTGACCGAAAGCAACCAAACTCCTCATTTACCCTTTTAATTCAGTCGGCCGGAACAGCCGCAACTGGCTTCGATTCTTGCAACAAGTGGAAGGTTTCATTTACTCAACAAGCACAAGCACCTCCACCTCCACATCGCACTTAAAAATCATTTTATCCGTACGTACGATCCTTCGTCATCCACGTGAGTATCGAACGCTGGCACCCCTTGGTACGCGACTGTTGCGCCCAATTTACAAGAAGAGCGGTTGGTTCAAACGCGCAAAGAACAGTGGAAGGCCCGTCGCTTTGTGCAAAACCACCATCACAAACGGCCTATCAAAGCGCAGTTTCAAAGGTGGTGGTGGAAGCGAGCGGGATCGCATGACGACCGCAGTAGCAGCTGCCGCAACGGTGCCTTCCTCGTTCACCTCGATCACAACCTTATGGAGCACCTCATCCACGTGTACATCTGGATCATCGCTCATGCCGTTGAAGCCACTCTTGCCATCGAACGTCTCGCGCAAGCCAAGAGCTCGCATCGCAGGCACCATATCGATGGTTTGCGATTCGGCACGAAAGCGGGGCAATGCGACTGAGGTTTCCTTCGCAGTCATGCCTATCAGCACGTCCTGCAGATTGACGGCACAAAGCTTCGAAACGGTTGACGCGAGTGACGCCATGCCAGGCTCAGGCGGGAGGACAAAGAGTGCGCCAAAATCGCTCTTGCTCGTACCGTAGTCAAGGAGGACGGCTGAGGCCCCACCGAGGGTCTCAAGGGAGGCCGCGGCTGGCAGCTGTGCTTTGCGTGACATGAAGTGAGCATCCAAGGGCGGCGAGCCCTTGTCGAACGGGAAGAATTTTCCGGGCTGGGTTAGTTTCTCCTCAAACTGAGTGGTCCAGGAGCCCTTAAACAACACGGCATTTACCAGCAGCGCAACGACCAGAGAGTCGGGCTCGCCGCTCAACAGATTGGTGATGCGACCCTCAGTCTTCTTCTCCACCCATGAATTGACCGGCTCATATGTCGCAGGCAGGGCCGCCACCTCGGCCGCGTGCGCATTCTGAAGCAGATGGGCGAACGCGGGTTTGATCGACTTGCGCAGCCAGACTGAGTTGGCGACGTCGAGCGTGACTCCTCCGCCCGCAGCTCCGGCTGCCACGAGGGAGCTACTGAGCGCAGCCACTCGCGCGTGCTCCGAGCCCACGAGGCCCTGAAGCTCCCTCTCGCTCTGGGCGCCGGCAGTGGCGCCCGCAAGCGCGAGGGCGAAAGCGGCAGAGAGCGAGAGAGGACTGAGAAGCGTGACGGGTAGCTCGGGCTTCTGCTCGCACAGCACGCTGAAGAGACGGGCGCCCGTGCGTGCCACAATTGTCGCGGTATCGGGGTCAACCTCACACGACATCTGAGCAGGAGTGGGGAGGAAAGAGAGGGGGGAGGGGAAGGGGGAGAGCGCTGAGGCGGGAAGAGAGCGGTCAGGAGGGGGAGTGGTACTGGGAGGGGAAGAAGACATATCTCTGTTGATAGAGAGAGAGCGCGTGAAAGGAGAGGGGGGGGAGGGGGGGGGGCGGTAGAGGGGAGGAGAAGGAGGAAGAGAAAAGAGGAGGAACAAAGGGGGAAGAGAGAGAGAGAGAGAGGCGCTGGATCCCTCCCTTTCGTGCTGCTTGAGTCTCCTGCGGCTCAGAACTCATCTCACCTAGTAGTAAAGTACTCTCCTTGTCTTCCTCTCTCCCTTTCTCGACTGGGTCGACCAATCTCACCTACTTTACTACTAGTCCATGGCTGTGGTGGCATCACAGGGCTTCCCCCCCCCCCCCCCCTCCCCCCGCGGCATGGACAGCGCCATCCTCCTTCCATCCATCCCTCCTTCCCTTCCTCCTCCTCACCCTAGATGGGAAATACGTATTCACCGTATTTGGCCTGAGACCAAATACTTATGTATTTGGCTGTATTTGAAGCGCGTCCTGGGTTGTAGGCCTCGAATGTATTTGAAATGTAATTGGCCGGAGGCCGAATACATATGTATTTGGCTGTATTTGCAGGCCCCGGCACCGTATTTCCCATCTAGGCTCCTCACCGCAGCCGGAGGGAGGGACAAGTCGCACAAAAGCTAGGGCTCTCCCTTCTCTATCTTCTATCCATCAGAACAGCTATCTCAGTCCTCTATGTTCTGGCCCAGGCGGTGCCCATTGCACTATCACTATGCACTATGCACTACCTTACTACTTACTACCTTGGGACTGGTTCAGAGTGTGGCGGAGTTTGGGCAGAGTGCGCCGTGGCCGAAGTTGACCACTTTAGACTTGTAGAGCATCTTGTCAGCCGGCATACCTAGCCCCATACACCTGACGAGCCATTCGCGAACCGTGCATGCCCCCATCTCGGGGTAGGGGCTTCCTTCCCTATGAGGGCTTATTTATAGATAAACGAACACGAATAACAGAACTCTGACTGAGGAGGGCAAGGCATGGCGGCGCCGGCACCTCCGCGGTCGGCACTTGGGCGATTCGTCGGCTTAGAGCGGCTGCTTGCGATCGATATGGGCGCGCGACATTCGGGTCTAGCGGTACGCACCTCTCCGCTCCTCGGCGTGCAGAGGTATGGAGTCCTCGAACGCCAGCACGTGGTCAGGAGCAGGCTGAACCAGGTGCCACCCCGAGGTGGCAGCTGGAGTTGGGCGCTTAAGCCAGAACGACACACGGGAAGCAGGCCCTCGCGCTTCACGTCACAGGCCGCGGCGCTGTGGTCCTTGATTGATGGTCTCCGCATTGATGGCGTGGTAATTGGCATGCCATATCTTGCTGATGGAGAACGTTCAAGGGAGTGCGACATTGTTGAGGCTGTCGTGGCAGGGCTGCAGCGGTCGTGGCCGTGTGATGTGCCGATTTTGATGTGGGATGAATCTTTTAGCACACGATTCGCGCTCGGTCCTGGACGGCATAGCGCCAAGCAGCTGGCATGGGGTCACGCCGCAGTGGCGTGTCAGCTGCTGGCAGAAGTGCTCCATGCAAAACATCAACTAGAAGTTATGGACAACGGAAAGCTTGCCCGGTGACGCCTGGGCGCTTGAAATAAGCTGTTGCAGCGCAATGCCTTCGTGCATGCGAATGAGTACTCGGTCCACGTCCGTAACCTAGCACGCTTAGCGCTGCCAAGTAAGGATATAAAGTCTACCATGGAGTATCAGTTATCAGGTGTGCATTAGAATAAGTTTTAGATTTAGATCATGCGTCACGTTGCATATTTTAAGTCTGAAGTGCTAGCACTAGGCATCGGAATGCCACTGCACTATCTTACGCCTTCATTTTCAACTATCTCAACTATCTTTATACTTGGTTGCGATGGAGCGCGCCGACGCGTCTCTTCTCTCCTCAGGGCCTCCCGTCGATGATAATAAATCAATTTTATATTAGTGATTAGTGCCGCTACTGCTACTGCCACTAGCCATGGCGAATCAGGCGAGCCTGTGGGGAAGGGAGTGAGTCAGCAGGGCAGTATGCTCCTGGCAAGCCATAAGGCATAAGGATAAGGCATGCCCCAATATGCCAATGCCAGGAGCAGGTTGATGGGTGTGGTTCCCTCCCCTGCTCCTGCTCCCCTAGTAGGCCCCTAGGCCCTAGCTAGGGCAGGGGAGGAGGGAGGAGTGGAGAGTGGGGGGTGCTGGGGTGCTCGTGCTCCCCCATGGGCGAACCAAGTATAAACTTAGTTGTGATAGTACCGGTACCGGGCTAGTGCTAGTGGCTAGTGGGAGTAGTGGTAGTGGTACTAACGCTCAGTTTTTTTATTATTACTAAGAGGAGTCTCGGCGGGGGCGTGGGGCGTGGGCCTGTGGGCCTGAAGCACACCCTTGATTCGACATGCCAGCGGCGCGGCCTTTGACAGGTGTCGAACACGCGATGACTATTGGCTCATAGGCAGAGGGCCGTTCGATCGAGCCGGCAGCTGACGCGGTCGTAGAAGGGTCGCTGTTGATTGCTTGCGGGAAGATGTCTGAAAGGTCATAGTAAGAGTCGGGTCTGACAGTGTCTGCCATCGAGCGCTGCGAGCGACGAGATAGACTTACGGACGGAGGGTTGCAACGCGTGGCGTTGGAGGGTAGAGACGAGGCTAGCTAGCGAGCTAGTAGGAGAGAGAGAATGAGAATGAGAGCTTCTTAGGTGTGCACGGCGGGTGCGCGATAATCAGGTCCCATCCGAGGTCTTGGACAAGATCCGCGTCCCCGTCGAAGTGCGGAACGTAATCGACTTCGGACGGGAACAGATCGCACGTCGCCACATCAGCGCCAGCGAGAAGAAACATCGACGAGACCACTCCACTCGTCTCGCCGATGACTAAGACGCGAGGACACGAGATGCCGTCGGCCTGCACGGTCTCGACGCCACGCCTAATGTCACCGAGCGTGGCACAGATTTCGTCGAAGTGGATGGGAAGTACCTGAGCCGGAGACTCAGGCGATTGGCTAGGGCGCAGAACAAGCTGCGCCGCGTCGGCAATATCTTTCGGCATCACGTGCGCGGCGCCGTGGGCGGCGGCGCGTTGGAAAGCGAGATCGATAACGTACGAGAGGGTCTCGCCCTCCTTCAAGGAAGGGCGAGTGCGCGTGAGATGAACGAGCAAGTCTTCAGCGGCTTGAACCAGAGTCAAGCGCGCTGAAACTTGGCAAGGCGGAACGACAGCAGAAACGTATACGGGATTGCGAGCGACCGGGATCGACGAAGACGCGGCGACCAACGTGTGAGCCGTCTGAAGAGAACGGGACGCGGCAGCCGGAAGTGAGTCGGACGAGAATAGAGCAGGCTGAGAACGGAACAATCGACGGAATGCGCGTTGTACGACGGAGGGCATATTGGCGAATACCCCTCCGTCAGCGAACGATTCATCAGACGAGCTAGTCGGTATCGGTCGCCAACCCAATCGGGTTGGCGCAACCATCGTAGGCGGCGCGAGCCAGCGACGAACAACAAGGGTATAGGCCACCGTCCATCCGGAGGGGCTAACCTCGCTGGCACGGCCAAGGCAGCTTAACGGCGAGTTTCGAGGGAACAAATCGGCCAGACCATCCAAGATTTGGCTGGCGACAGCAGACGGATCGGCAGCGACGGAGCTCAAGGCAAGAACTAGCGTTGAGCGCTCGTAATCGAGAGCATTGAACGAATGATTCGGGGACGGCGAGAGCGATGAAGGAGGTAGCGAACGAACGGCGAGAGAGAACGGAACTCCCGGAGTCGAATCGTCGTCCCCACCACATATGAGCAGATGGGGACGACGGATGACGACTGACGACAGGACGACGGACAGAGACACCCAGGAAAACACCCCGACTCTCGCCCCACGACTTTCTCACATAACTCGACTGAAATCAAACCCAAACACTCCGGCCAGACAACGACGGACGACGATCAGAAGGCGATCTGTCGGCGATCCCGTTTGGAAGGGGAATCGCACCATAACGGAAACGAGGGGCAATCCTGCCGCACAAGATTCCAAGAGACCTACCAAATAAGACGAAAGGAGTGCGATGTGCCTAAGGGGGAGATACGAAGAGGTCGTAAATTAAACCTGATTGCCCCCAGAAGCAGATAAAGAACCGCTGTAGAGATAGCAAATTAAACCTATTCGCGAAGCGCCTGGGAGGAAGAAAGGTGGGGAAACTTCCCTTCTCTTTTCGAGAGAAAGAGAGAGGGCGCTCCACAACCCACGATCCCATGCATCCAAGCGAAGCTTTTGACCGAGAACGAGAACGAGAGAATTATAACGATAAATACCGAACGACGAAGAGAAGAGCGAAGCCTAACGAGTGTCGATTCGCGAATGCGACACACGGGAGGCTACGGTACACGGTCCCCAAAAAGATAAGGACACAAAACCACACACACTAAACCAAACGGGGCGAAAACTAACCACACCTGGACGGACGGCCAAGCGTCGGCACCAGGGCAATTCAGCAACGCGCCGACATGCGACAGAGAGGTCGGCACAACGAGGACAGACCTCGCTGGGGAGCTATGACCGAGACACGGAGAGAAGACAAAAGACAGTCACGGAACGTTTGATGACATCGAGAGAAAGTAAGAGGAGAGGCGGTATACCAATCGACGAGACCTTGAGGCTTAAAAATGACCCACAGGTTAAAAGTAAAAGTCTGTCATCGTATGGAATACGACAATTCAGCAACGCGCAGACATGCGACAGAGGGATCGGCACAACGAGGACACGAGGACGCACCTCGCTGGGGAGCTGTGACCGATACATGGAGAGAAGACAAAAGACAGTCATGGAACGTTGATGACATCGAAAGAAAGTAAGAGAAGAGGCGGTACACCAATCGACGAGACCTTGAGGCTTAAAATAACCCGCAGGTTAAAGGTAAAAGTCTGTCATCGTATGGAATACGACAACAGGGCGCGCGCGGCAGCGAAAGAACGACGTCCAAACAAAGAAGGCGTTTCCTTACTCCTTGGTGTGAACAACAGTTGCTGTGAGTCCAAATAGTAAAAAGTCCTGTTTGTCCGCCCCATCTCCATCTATCAATCTTCGGTCTTCACGTCTTCACGCCTTGCCTCTTGCCTTCTACTAGTACTCTACTTTAGAGAACTTCTTCGGCTAGACACAAAGGCAGCCCAGCCCATTCAAACGGTACAAACCTTGTTCAGCTGCGACTTCGCGCCCTTGTCCGCAGTCCGCAGTCAGTCCGAGATGCCCGGAGGCTCGATCGCACTGGTCGAGCTCCGCTCTGACCAACTAACGAGGAGCATCGACAGGGTAGAGATCACTTCATCGCTACACCCGATCGCCTCACCGAACCAGTTGTACACCATTGCCGCGCTGCTTGGCGCCTTGATCGTGCTGTTGGACTGCAGTGGCCACATCACATCAGCACGTCGAAAGCGTACCAAGCTGCTGCGCACACAACAGCGAGAGGCCGAAGCGGAGGCCTCGCGCA
>CM030934.1:3166112-3258493 GCA_018136815.1 Isochrysis galbana
TACCGCTCGCCCGCCAGAGGTGCTTTGTTCGGTGTGGTCGCCGATCACATCGTCCAGGGCCGCGTCATCTTCCCCGGCGCCGGCTATATGGAGATGGCGCGCGCCGCATGCGTCGGCTTGACTGCGGGAGCTAAAGGCGCCATGCTTAAGCGCGTCTTCTTCTTGCAACCTCTCCTGCTCGATGGCGATCTCACCGACCTCTTCGTGACCGTCGACGTCAGCGCTGCCGACGAACGTTTCGACGTCAGCACCTCCGACGAGGCCGGCAGCAAGACGTCGCACTGCGCGGGTTCGCAGGCGACTTACACCGACGCGCTGGACAATTTCTCGCACGCGGCGCTCCGCGCGTCGTGCGCCCAGCCCGTCGACGTGGCTGCCATCTACTCCGGCTTCCGCTCGGTCGGCCTCGAGTATGGACCGTTGTACCGTACGCTGACATCGGCTCGCGTTTCGCGCGAGGCAGGTGTCGCCGTTGGTCAGCTGCGCCGTCGCTCACACAAGGAGGGAACGTGCGTCCACCCGGCGGACCTCGACGGCTCGCTTCACCTGACGGCGTTGCTCGCGGAGGCAACGGCCGCCGGCGAGATCCGGCTGCCCTTCTCCGTGGGCGAGGCCGCCCTCCACGACGTGAGCGGCCGGCCGTGGCCGGTGGCTGAGCGCCAAGGCGCCAACATGACCGGTGTGTGGATTGGCGCCAAGGACGGCAAGTCGGCCAAGGACTCGCCAGGCGCGCGCTTGACCAACTTCGAGACGCGCGTGCTCAAGGCCGCGCCAAAGGCCGCGCCCGCCAAGAAGGCGTCGCACATGTACGTCACCGTGTGGCAAGGGCGCGACGGTGCCGCGGCCGAGGAGTCCAAGGCGGCAGCATTCATGATCGGCGCCGCGGGCACGCCGCTCGAGCTCGGATCCGCCTCTCAATCCGCGCACGTGGGAACGGTGGTGTTTGCGGTCGGCTTGAGCTCCGGCTGGAGCACCTTCGACTCCCTGCCGGGCATGGCCGCCGCCTTCGATGTCGTTCGCACTCATACCATCACGCGCTCGACGCCACCGGCATGGATGCTCACTGCGGGCGCGCTCGGGGCGCGCTCGAGCGCGACTGGCGTCTCGTGCCATGCCGGCATGATGGGCCTGACACGCCAGGCGCGCTCGGAGGCGCCGCAGTCGCGCCTGCCTCTCATTGACCTCGACGTCATCCCGCCGGATGCTAGTGTCAGCTCTGCCGTCAGCCAGGCCGCTTCCGCACTTGGACTCAATTACTCCGGCGTCGAGCCCGAGGTCGCGTTCGACGGCATCCGCCAGCGCGTTCCTCGCCTTGCTGAGGCTGCGGGCTCGCTCTCGGGGCCAATCAAGCTCTTCTTCGACGCGCGCGGCGCGATCAGCAACTTGCGCGTCGTGCCACAAGAGGTGGACGACACGGATCCTGTGCACGGCGAGGTGAAACTGCACGTGCGTGCGGTGGGCCTCAACTTCCGCGACGTGCTCAACGTCCTCGGCGTGTACCCCGGCGACCCAGGTCCGCCCGGCGGTGACTGCGCCGTCCACATCTCGGCGATGGGCACGGGCATCCCGCACCTGAAGGTGGGCGACGCCGCGCTTGGCCACGGCCTTGCGGCGCTCGCGTCCCTCTCCAAGTCTGATGCCCGGCTCATGGCGGCGATCGACGAGTCGCTATCCATGGAGCAAGCTTGCACTCTGCCTACCACGTGGTGCACTGTGCACATGTCGCTGCAGGCCGCCGCCCCCAAGTTTGGGCATCACGCCTTGAATCACGCCGGAGCTGGCGGTGTCGGGCTGACTGCGAACGAGTACGTTCATTGGCTCAACAATCGTGCAACGGCAACCGTCGGTCGTCCGTACAAGCACTTCTACCTGAACCGCATGGGTCTCGTTGGCGAGACGCTCAGCTCTCGCGACGGCAGCGCCTTCGCGATGGGCGCGTCTCGGCTGCTCGGCTCGTCTCGCTTCCGCTTCACGCTCAACAGCCTGTCGGCCGACTTCATCGCCGGCTCGTTCGCGCTCCTGCGCGAGGACGGCTGTCTGTGCGAGATCGGCAAGCGCGCTGTGTACAGTTACGAGCGGCTCAAGGCCGCCTCGACTGCCAGGTATGTGGCGATCGCCCTCGACTCGACGATCGAACAAACTCCTTGGTGGATGCGCGGAACGCTCGTCCTGCTCTCTCGCCGCGCCAGGCACTTCGTGTTGCACGGCCTGCCTCTTCAGATCTTCGACCTCGAGAAGAACGTGCTAGCCGCATTCCGCACGCTCCAGAGCGGCACCAACACCGGCAAGGTGGTGGTGCGCGTCCCGATGACGGCACCCACCAAGCCGCGCGGCGTACACCTACTCTCCGGCGGTACCGGTGGCCTCGGCTTGCTCACGGGCAAGTGGCTCGGCGCCAATGGCGCGACTTCGGTCGTGCTTGCTGCTCGAGGCGGCAAGGTTGCCACCGCTGAGGGCGAGAAGCTCATGAGGATCGCGGCGTGCGACTTCCGCGCCGTCAAGTGCGACGCTGCCGAGCTGGTCGACACGCGCTCCATGCTCGGCGGCATCATGGCCGTTGACAACGCCCATCTCGCCGGCATCTGGCACGCCGCGGGTGTCCTGAATGATGGCTTGATTCGCGCCCAAACCGCTGGCACTATCAAGCGCGTGTACGCGCCCAAGGTGCATGGCGCGTGGGGCCTGCAGCGGGCCTCGGCCTCGTCGCCGCTCGACGCCATGGTGCTCTTCTCGTCGATCGCCGCGCTCCTCGGCGGCGGTGGCCAGTCGAACTACGGCGCCGCCAACGGCTGTTTGGATGCGCTCGGTGCGTGCCGTCGCGTGCGTGGACTGAACGCCGCTTCCATCGAGTGGGGTCCGTGGGCGGACGTGGGCATGGCCGCCGACCCGTCGGTGAACGCGCGCATCCAAGCCGGTGGCTTTGGTCTCATTAGCCTCGAGCAAGGCATCGTGGCCTTCCAAGCCGCGTTGCAACCGCAGGTGACCGGGGTCATGTCGCTCGTCGTCATCACTTGGTCCAAGTTCCTCGGCGTGCTTACTGAGGTGCCGCCATTGTTGGCCGCTTACGAGTCTCGGAAAGTTGTCAAGGCCGGCGTTGCCGCTTCTGCCGGTGGTGAAAAGAAGCTCGTTACATTGGAAATGATTCAGGAAACACTTAAGTCTACTACAGGTGCGGATGTCGATCCGGACGCGCCGCTGATGGAATCGGGGCTCGACTCACTCGGGGCCGTGGAGCTGGGCAACCAGCTGCAATCTCAGTCCGGTATGTCACTTCCCTCTACACTTATTTTCGACTATCCGACTGCAAGGCAACTCGCCGTGTATTTCAAGGAGCAAGTTGATGAAAGTGATGGGGCTGTGCCTACCACAAACGAGCTGGCTACCAAGGCAGTTTTAAATCTCGACACCTTGGTCAAATCATATGCACTGGCGGCAAAGCTTCCGCAAAACATTGATCACTCCTCGCAACTCCGCCAAATTGCCGCTTGCAGCGGCGATGCCATCTGCGAGGTTCCACCCGCCCGTTGGTCGCTCGAAGCGGCTGATTCGCTTGGAGACGTCATCGGCAAACGAGTGCGCTTCGGTGGTTTCTTACAAGATGCCGAGCTTTTCGACAATGCGCGCTTCAGCGTGTCGCCCGCTGAGGCGATCGCAATGGATCCGCAGCAACGCCTACTCATAGAGTACGGATACGAGGCGTTTCACGCTGCCAAACTCGACAAAGCTGCGCTCAACGGAAGCCTTACCGGTATCTTCATCGGCATTGCCAATCAAGACTGGGCTGAGTATGTTAAGACCTCTCCGATGGGCCGAAGTGTGTATGCCGCCACTGGCGCCTCCTTGTCAATAGCGTCCGGACGAATTTCTTTCGTCCTCGGTCTACAAGGGCCGTGCGTGTCCTACGACACTGCTTGCTCGGCCGCCCTCGCCGCAAACCACGCAGCGTTGCGTGCTCTCCAGCTAAATGAGTGTACGAGTGCACTTGTAATGGGAGTGAGCCTCACGCTCCTTCCCGGTGTTGGTGTGACATTCGCAACGGCAGGCATGACGTCGGCGACTGGCCATTGCCACACCTTCGACAAGCGAGCGGACGGATACGTACGCGGAGAGGCGTGCACGGGCATGGCGCTTCGTACAGGAGATGTAAGCTCACAAGTGACTTTCTCTCTCCTTGGGAGCTGCGTTCGCCAAGACGGCAAATCCGCTTCGCTCACAGCTCCAAGTGGTGTCGCCCAACAAGGCTTGCTTCGGGCTGCTTTGGGCGACGCCGCAGTAAGCGCGAAGGAGATGGTGTGCATCGAGGCCCACGGGACGGGCACCGGTCTCGGTGACCCCATCGAGGCCGGATCGCTTGCGAATGCAATTCTGGCACCGCGTGGTTCCATGGTGGCGCCGCTCCTCGTGGGCAGCATCAAGCCCATCTGCGGCCACGCCGAGCCCGCTGCAGGCTCCTCGGGCCTCCTCCGGCTCGCGGTCGGGTTAGCTTCCGGCGAGGCGCCGCCCAACGCTCAACTGCGTGTGATCAACGAGCACGTGGGCTCTGCTCTGCAACACACCTCGTCGGCTCTTCCTACGCAGCTCGCCGACTTGGTCAAGGTACCCGATCGCGCGCCCGGCTATGTCGGAGGCGTCAGCTCGTTCGGCTACAGCGGTACTATCGTCCACGCAGTGCTCTCGGCCGAGCGCTCCGCCAGCAGCGGCGCGACGACTACAGACATCGGATACGTTCGGAAGCGGTACACTTGGCGTGAGACTCCGCATCCGCTCATCCAGCGCCGCATGGCAGGCACCGACGGAAACGAGCTGGACTCGTACCGCTCGCCCGCCAGAGGTGCTTTGTTCGGTGTGGTCGCCGATCACATCGTCCAGGGCCGCGTCATCTTCCCCGGCGCCGGCTATATGGAGATGGCGCGCGCCGCATGCGTCGGCTTGACTGCGGGAGCTAAAGGCGCCATGCTTAAGCGCGTCTTCTTCTTGCAACCTCTCCTGCTCGATGGCGATCTCACCGACCTCTTCGTGACCGTCGACGTCAGCGCTGCCGACGAACGTTTCGACGTCAGCACCTCCGACGAGGCCGGCAGCAAGACGTCGCACTGCGCGGGTTCGCAGGCGACTTACACCGACGCGCTGGACAATTTCTCGCACGCGGCGCTCCGCGCGTCGTGCGCCCAGCCCGTCGACGTGGCTGCCATCTACTCCGGCTTCCGCTCGGTCGGCCTCGAGTATGGACCGTTGTACCGTACGCTGACATCGGCTCGCGTTTCGCGCGAGGCAGGTGTCGCCGTTGGTCAGCTGCGCCGTCGCTCACACAAGGAGGGAACGTGCGTCCACCCGGCGGACCTCGACGGCTCGCTTCACCTGACGGCGTTGCTCGCGGAGGCAACGGCCGCCGGCGAGATCCGGCTGCCCTTCTCCGTGGGCGAGGCCGCCCTCCACGACGTGAGCGGCCGGCCGTGGCCGGTGGCTGAGCGCCAAGGCGCCAACATGACCGGTGTGTGGATTGGCGCCAAGGACGGCAAGTCGGCCAAGGACTCGCCAGGCGCGCGCTTGACCAACTTCGAGACGCGCGTGCTCAAGGCCGCGCCAAAGGCCGCGCCCGCCAAGAAGGCGTCGCACATGTACGTCACCGTGTGGCAAGGGCGCGACGGTGCCGCGGCCGAGGAGTCCAAGGCGGCAGCATTCATGATCGGCGCCGCGGGCACGCCGCTCGAGCTCGGATCCGCCTCTCAATCCGCGCACGTGGGAACGGTGGTGTTTGCGGTCGGCTTGAGCTCCGGCTGGAGCACCTTCGACTCCCTGCCGGGCATGGCCGCCGCCTTCGATGTCGTTCGCACTCATACCATCACGCGCTCGACGCCACCGGCATGGATGCTCACTGCGGGCGCGCTCGGGGCGCGCTCGAGCGCGACTGGCGTCTCGTGCCATGCCGGCATGATGGGCCTGACACGCCAGGCGCGCTCGGAGGCGCCGCAGTCGCGCCTGCCTCTCATTGACCTCGACGTCATCCCGCCGGATGCTAGTGTCAGCTCTGCCGTCAGCCAGGCCGCTTCCGCACTTGGACTCAATTACTCCGGCGTCGAGCCCGAGGTCGCGTTCGACGGCATCCGCCAGCGCGTTCCTCGCCTTGCTGAGGCTGCGGGCTCGCTCTCGGGGCCAATCAAGCTCTTCTTCGACGCGCGCGGCGCGATCAGCAACTTGCGCGTCGTGCCACAAGAGGTGGACGACACGGATCCTGTGCACGGCGAGGTGAAACTGCACGTGCGTGCGGTGGGCCTCAACTTCCGCGACGTGCTCAACGTCCTCGGCGTGTACCCCGGCGACCCAGGTCCGCCCGGCGGTGACTGCGCCGTCCACATCTCGGCGATGGGCACGGGCATCCCGCACCTGAAGGTGGGCGACGCCGCGCTTGGCCACGGCCTTGCGGCGCTCGCGTCCCTCTCCAAGTCTGATGCCCGGCTCATGGCGGCGATCGACGAGTCGCTATCCATGGAGCAAGCTTGCACTCTGCCTACCACGTGGTGCACTGTGCACATGTCGCTGCTGGCCGCTACTCCCAAAGCAAGTCACCATAGCCTATTGCAAGCCGCGGCTGGTGGTGTCGGTCTTGCGGCAGTCGAATATACGCACTGGCTGTCGAGCCGCTCGAGCGGCACCGTCGGTCGTCCGTACAAGCACTTCTACCTGAACCGCATGGGTCTCGTTGGCGAGACGCTCAGCTCTCGCGACGGCAGCGCCTTCGCGATGGGCGCGTCTCGGCTGCTCGGCTCGTCTCGCTTCCGCTTCACGCTCAACAGCCTGTCGGCCGACTTCATCGCCGGCTCGTTCGCGCTCCTGCGCGAGGACGGCTGTCTGTGCGAGATCGGCAAGCGCGCTGTGTACAGTTACGAGCGGCTCAAGGCCGCCTCGACTGCCAGGTATGTGGCGATCGCCCTCGACTCGACGATCGAACAAACTCCTTGGTGGATGCGCGGAACGCTCGTCCTGCTCTCTCGCCGCGCCAGGCACTTCGTGTTGCACGGCCTGCCTCTTCAGATCTTCGACCTCGAGAAGAACGTGCTAGCCGCATTCCGCACGCTCCAGAGCGGCACCAACACCGGCAAGGTGGTGGTGCGCGTCCCGATGACGGCACCCACCAAGCCGCGCGGCGTACACCTACTCTCCGGCGGTACCGGTGGCCTCGGCTTGCTCACGGGCAAGTGGCTCGGCGCCAATGGCGCGACTTCGGTCGTGCTTGCTGCTCGAGGCGGCAAGGTTGCCACCGCTGAGGGCGAGAAGCTCATGAAGATCGCGGCGTGCGACTTCCGCGCCGTCAAGTGCGACGCTGCCGAGCTGGTCGACACGCGCTCCATGCTCGGCGGCATCATGGCCGTTGACAACGCCCATCTCGCCGGCATCTGGCACGCCGCGGGTGTCCTGAATGATGGCTTGATTCGCGCCCAAACCGCTGGCACTATCAAGCGCGTGTACGCGCCCAAGGTGCATGGCGCGTGGGGCCTGCAGCGGGCCTCGGCCTCGTCGCCGCTCGACGCCATGGTGCTCTTCTCGTCGATCGCCGCGCTCCTCGGCGGCGGTGGCCAGTCGAACTACGGCGCCGCCAACGGCTGTTTGGATGCGCTCGGTGCGTGCCGTCGCGTGCGTGGACTGAACGCCGCTTCCATCGAGTGGGGCCCGTGGGCGGACGTGGGCATGGCCGCCGACCCGTCGGTGAACGCGCGCATCCAGGCCGGTGGCTTTGGTCTCATTAGCCTCGAGCAAGGCATCGTGGCCTTCCAAGCCGCGTTGCAACCGCAGGTGACCGGGGTCATGTCGCTCGTCGTCATCACTTGGTCCAAGTTCCTCGGCGTGCTACCTGAAGTGCCTCCGCTGCTCGCCGCTTACGCGTCGCGCAAGGGTGCCGCCGTGGCAGGTGCTCCGTCGGGTGAGGTCAAGGAGATCACCATGGAGCAGATCTTGGAGACGCTGAAGAGCACGACGGGTGCGGATGTCGATCCGGACGCGCCGCTGATGGAGTCGGGGCTCGACTCGCTCGGGGCCGTGGAGCTGGGCAACCAGCTCCAAGCGCAGTCGGGCATGACCTTGCCCTCGACTCTGATCTTCGACTACCCGACGGCACGCCAGTTGTCGGGCTACTTCAAGGAGCAAGCGGATGCCGCCAACGGCACCGGTGCCACCGTTCAAGAGGAGCTTGCTCCCAAGGCGCCCGTCAATTTGGAAGCCCGTGTTCAAGCGTTCGGCATGGCCGCGACATTGCCGCTTGGCATCGTGACACCGATGCAGCTTCGTCACATTGCTGCATGCAATGGCGATGCTATCAGTGAAGTGCCGCCCGCTCGCTGGTCTTTAGAGGCTGCACATACTCTCGGTGATGTCGTCGGTCAGCGCGTCCGTCACGGTGGTTTCCTCCGCGACGCTGAGCTCTTCGACAATGGCCGTTTCAATGTTTCCCCTGCAGAGGCGTCTGCAATGGACCCACAACAGCGCTTGCTTATGGAGTATGGATACGAGGCGTTCCACAGTGCCGGTCTTGACAAGTCGGCATTGAATAACACGCTTACAGGAATATTTGTTGGCATTGCTGCTCAAGACTGGAGTGACGTGGTGAAAAATTCCTCGATGGGACGGAGTGTTTATGCTGCCACAGGCGCGTCGCTTTCCATTGCCGCCGGCCGTATTTCTTTTGTTCTCGGTCTGCAAGGGCCGTGCGTATCCTACGACACTGCTTGCTCGGCCGCCCTCGCCGCAAACCACGCAGCGTTGCGCGCACTGCAGCTAAATGAGTGTACGAGCGCTTTGATGATTGGCGTGAGCACAATGCTCTTGCCGGGAGTCGGTATAACGTTTGCCACGGCGGGCATGACTTCAGCGACTGGACACTGCCACACTTTCGACAAGCGCGCGGATGGCTACGCACGCGGAGAGGCGTGCACAGGTGTAGTACTTCGTGTCTTGAAGAGCGACCGCGATGCTGCTTTCTCACTCCTTGGGAGCTGCGTTCGCCAAGACGGCAAATCCGCTTCGCTCACAGCTCCAAGTGGTGTCGCCCAACAAGGCTTGCTTCGGGCTGCTTTGGGCGACGCCGCAGTAAGCGCGAAGGAGATGGTGTGCATCGAGGCCCACGGGACGGGCACCGGTCTCGGTGACCCCATCGAGGCCGGATCGCTTGCGAATGCAATTCTGGCACCGCGTGGTTCCATGGTGGCGCCGCTCCTCGTGGGCAGCATCAAGCCCATCTGCGGCCACGCCGAGCCCGCTGCAGGCTCCTCGGGCCTCCTCCGGCTCGCGGTCGGGTTAGCTTCCGGCGAGGCGCCGCCCAACGCTCAACTGCGTGTGATCAACGAGCACGTGGGCTCTGCTCTGCAACACACCTCGTCGGCTCTTCCTACGCAGCTCGCCGACTTGGTCAAGGTACCCGATCGCGCGCCCGGCTATGTCGGAGGCGTCAGCTCGTTCGGCTACAGCGGTACTATCGTCCACGCAGTGCTCTCGGCCGAGCGCTCCGCCAGCAGCGGCGCGACGACTACAGACATCGGATACGTTCGGAAGCGGTACACTTGGCGTGAGACTCCGCATCCGCTCATCCAGCGCCGCATGGCAGGCACCGACGGAAACGAGCTGGACTCGTACCGCTCGCCCGCCAGAGGTGCTTTGTTCGGTGTGGTCGCCGATCACATCGTCCAGGGCCGCGTCATCTTCCCCGGCGCCGGCTATATGGAGATGGCGCGCGCCGCATGCGTCGGCTTGACTGCGGGAGCTAAAGGCGCCATGCTTAAGCGCGTCTTCTTCTTGCAACCTCTCCTGCTCGATGGCGATCTCACCGACCTCTTCGTGACCGTCGACGTCAGCGCTGCCGACGAACGTTTCGACGTCAGCACCTCCGACGAGGCCGGCAGCAAGACGTCGCACTGCGCGGGTTCGCAGGCGACTTACACCGACGCGCTGGACAATTTCTCGCACGCGGCGCTCCGCGCGTCGTGCGCCCAGCCCGTCGACGTGGCTGCCATCTACTCCGGCTTCCGCTCGGTCGGCCTCGAGTATGGACCGTTGTACCGTACGCTGACATCGGCTCGCGTTTCGCGCGAGGCAGGTGTCGCCGTTGGTCAGCTGCGCCGTCGCTCACACAAGGAGGGAACGTGCGTCCACCCGGCGGACCTCGACGGCTCGCTTCACCTGACGGCGTTGCTCGCGGAGGCAACGGCCGCCGGCGAGATCCGGCTGCCCTTCTCCGTGGGCGAGGCCGCCCTCCACGACGTGAGCGGCCGGCCGTGGCCGGTGGCTGAGCGCCAAGGCGCCAACATGACCGGTGTGTGGATTGGCGCCAAGGACGGCAAGTCGGCCAAGGACTCGCCAGGCGCGCGCTTGACCAACTTCGAGACGCGCGTGCTCAAGGCCGCGCCAAAGGCCGCGCCCGCCAAGAAGGCGTCGCACATGTACGTCACCGTGTGGCAAGGGCGCGACGGTGCCGCGGCCGAGGAGTCCAAGGCGGCAGCATTCATGATCGGCGCCGCGGGCACGCCGCTCGAGCTCGGATCCGCCTCTCAATCCGCGCACGTGGGAACGGTGGTGTTTGCGGTCGGCTTGAGCTCCGGCTGGAGCACCTTCGACTCCCTGCCGGGCATGGCCGCCGCCTTCGATGTCGTTCGCACTCATACCATCACGCGCTCGACGCCACCGGCATGGATGCTCACTGCGGGCGCGCTCGGGGCGCGCTCGAGCGCGACTGGCGTCTCGTGCCATGCCGGCATGATGGGCCTGACACGCCAGGCGCGCTCGGAGGCGCCGCAGTCGCGCCTGCCTCTCATTGACCTCGACGTCATCCCGCCGGATGCTAGTGTCAGCTCTGCCGTCAGCCAGGCCGCTTCCGCACTTGGACTCAATTACTCCGGCGTCGAGCCCGAGGTCGCGTTCGACGGCATCCGCCAGCGCGTTCCTCGCCTTGCTGAGGCTGCGGGCTCGCTCTCGGGCCAATCAAGCTCTTCTTCGACGCGCGCGGCGCGATCAGCAACTTGCGCGTCGTGCCACAAGAGGTGGACGACACGGATCCTGTGCACGGCGAGGTGAAACTGCACGTGCGTGCGGTGGGCCTCAACTTCCGCGACGTGCTCAACGTCCTCGGCGTGTACCCCGGCGACCCAGGTCCGCCCGGCGGTGACTGCGCCGTCCACATCTCGGCGATGGGCACGGGCATCCCGCACCTGAAGGTGGGCGACGCCGCGCTTGGCCACGGCCTTGCGGCGCTCGCGTCCCTCTCCAAGTCTGATGCCCGGCTCATGGCGGCGATCGACGAGTCGCTATCCATGGAGCAAGCTTGCACTCTGCCTACCACGTGGTGCACTGTGCACATGTCGCTGCTGGCCGCTACTCCCAAAGCAAGTCACCATAGCCTATTGCAAGCCGCGGCTGGTGGTGTCGGTCTTGCGGCAGTCGAATATACGCACTGGCTGTCGAGCCGCTCGAGCGGCACCGTCGGTCGTCCGTACAAGCACTTCTACCTGAACCGCATGGGTCTCGTTGGCGAGACGCTCAGCTCTCGCGACGGCAGCGCCTTCGCGATGGGCGCGTCTCGGCTGCTCGGCTCGTCTCGCTTCCGCTTCACGCTCAACAGCCTGTCGGCCGACTTCATCGCCGGCTCGTTCGCGCTCCTGCGCGAGGACGGCTGTCTGTGCGAGATCGGCAAGCGCGCTGTGTACAGTTACGAGCGGCTCAAGGCCGCCTCGACTGCCAGGTATGTGGCGATCGCCCTCGACTCGACGATCGAACAAACTCCTTGGTGGATGCGCGGAACGCTCGTCCTGCTCTCTCGCCGCGCCAGGCACTTCGTGTTGCACGGCCTGCCTCTTCAGATCTTCGACCTCGAGAAGAACGTGCTAGCCGCATTCCGCACGCTCCAGAGCGGCACCAACACCGGCAAGGTGGTGGTGCGCGTCCCGATGACGGCACCCACCAAGCCGCGCGGCGTACACCTACTCTCCGGCGGTACCGGTGGCCTCGGCTTGCTCACGGGCAAGTGGCTCGGCGCCAATGGCGCGACTTCGGTCGTGCTTGCTGCTCGAGGCGGCAAGGTTGCCACCGCTGAGGGCGAGAAGCTCATGAAGATCGCGGCGTGCGACTTCCGCGCCGTCAAGTGCGACGCTGCCGAGCTGGTCGACACGCGCTCCATGCTCGGCGGCATCATGGCCGTTGACAACGCCCATCTCGCCGGCATCTGGCACGCCGCGGGTGTCCTGAATGATGGCTTGATTCGCGCCCAAACCGCTGGCACTATCAAGCGCGTGTACGCGCCCAAGGTGCATGGCGCGTGGGGCCTGCAGCGGGCCTCGGCCTCGTCGCCGCTCGACGCCATGGTGCTCTTCTCGTCGATCGCCGCGCTCCTCGGCGGCGGTGGCCAGTCGAACTACGGCGCCGCCAACGGCTGTTTGGATGCGCTCGGTGCGTGCCGTCGCGTGCGTGGACTGAACGCCGCTTCCATCGAGTGGGGCCCGTGGGCGGACGTGGGCATGGCCGCCGACCCGTCGGTGAACGCGCGCATCCAGGCCGGTGGCTTTGGTCTCATTAGCCTCGAGCAAGGCATCGTGGCCTTCCAAGCCGCGTTGCAACCGCAGGTGACCGGGGTCATGTCGCTCGTCGTCATCACTTGGTCCAAGTTCCTCGGCGTGCTACCTGAAGTGCCTCCGCTGCTCGCCGCTTACGCGTCGCGCAAGGGTGCCGCCGTGGCAGGTGCTCCGTCGGGTGAGGTCAAGGAGATCACCATGGAGCAGATCTTGGAGACGCTGAAGAGCACGACGGGTGCGGATGTCGATCCGGACGCGCCGCTGATGGAGTCGGGGCTCGACTCGCTCGGGGCCGTGGAGCTGGGCAACCAGCTCCAAGCGCAGTCGGGCATGACCTTGCCCTCGACTCTGATCTTCGACTACCCGACGGCACGCCAGTTGTCGGGCTACTTCAAGGAGCAAGCGGATGCCGCCAACGGCACCGGTGCCACCGTTCAAGAGGAGCTTGCTCCCAAGGCTTCTGTGAACCTTGAAGCTAGGGTCAAGGCATGTGGTCTCTCAGCCAATCTCCCTCTCGGCATGAACACGTCAAGGTCGATTCTGTCGATGGTTGCTTGCAATGGCGACGTCATCACTGAGGTGCCCCCTTCACGCTGGTCAATCGTCGGCTCCGAGCAACTCGGTGAGTTGATTGGTCAGCGCGTCCGTCACGGTGGTTTCCTCCGTGACGCTGAGCTCTTCGACAACGGCCGTTTCAATGTTTCCCCTGCTGAAGCGGCTGCGATGGACCCGCAACAACGCTTGCTAATGGAATACGGCTACGAGGCATTCCACGGAGCGGGACTAGACAAGGCCGCCCTGAATGGCACCGTGACCGGAGTGTTCGTTGGTATCGCGGCAAATGACTGGCAGAGCATTGTCACCACATCGGCGATGTCGCGTAGCGTGTACGCTGCGACCGGCGCGTCTCTTTCAATCGCTGCCGGCCGTATCTCTTTTGTCCTCGGTCTGCAAGGCCCATGCGTCTCATACGACACGGCTTGTTCGGCCACACTCGCTGCGAACCATGCGGCATTGCGCGCTTTGCAGCTCAGCGAATGTGCTAGTGGCCTGCTTATCGGCGTTGGTCTAATGCTTTTGCCCTCCGTGGGGATAACTTTTGCCACGGCAGGCATGACTTCTGCGAAGGGGCATTGCCATACTTTTGACAAGCGGGCTGATGGCTATGCTCGCGGTGAGGCCATTTGTGGCGTGGCTCTCCGAGTGACGGAAGCCGACGCTACGGTACACTTTTCGCTCCTTGGCAGCTGCGTACGCCAAGATGGCAAATCTGCCTCGTTGACCGCGCCTAGCGGCATCGCGCAGCAAGGCTTGCTGCGCGCGGCGCTCGCAGATGCCTCAATCACCGCTAGAGACATGGCTTGTTGTGAAGCCCACGGCACCGGCACTGGCTTAGGCGACCCTATTGAGGCAGGGTCCCTTGCTGGCGCCATCCTAGCTGCGCGTGCAGGCTCCGAAAGAGCGTTACTCGTAGGAAGCATCAAGGCAAGTAGCGGCCACGCCGAGCCGGCTGCCGGAGCGTCCGGATTGATGCGCCTTGCGGTCAGCCTTGCTGCAGCAAAGGCGCCGCCTAATGCACAGCTGCGAATCATCAATGAGCACGTCAACTCAGCACTGCAAAAGACATCGTCAGCTCTACCTACTCAGCTTGCTACTCTTAGCAAGGCACCAGACCGCGCAATCATTGGTGGTGTGAGCTCCTTTGGATATAGCGGCACAATCGTGCACACTATCCTTGAGGCAGCCGGACCGTCCGATGGTGACTCCAAGTGCACGGTTCGGCGGAGAGAAGTGGCATACGTGCGCAAGTTGTACTTGTGGCGCGACACTCCGCATCCACTCATCCAGCAACGCGTCACGGACGCGGAGGGGAATGACAAGAACTCCTTCCGTTCCGACCTGAAAGGTGCACTCTTCGCCGTGATCGCTGACCATATCGTGCAAGGCCAAGTTGTTTTCCCTGGCGCTGGCTATATGGAGATGGCGCGCGCCGCATGTGTGGCTCTTGCTGCGGGGGCTAAAGGCGCCATGCTTAAGCGCGTCTTCTTCTTGCAGCCTCTCATGCTATCAGGTGACCTAGCAAACATGCATGTCACGGTGGATATCATGCCGGACGAGCGTTTCGACGTGAACTCGGAGGACACTGAAAATGCTACGAGGACATCGCACTGCGCGGGTTCGCAGGCGACTTACACCGACGCGCTGGACAATTTCTCGCACGCGGCGCTCCGCGCGTCGTGCGCCCAGCCCGTCGACGTGGCTGCCATCTACTCCGGCTTCCGCTCGGTCGGCCTCGAGTATGGACCGTTGTACCGTACGCTGACATCGGCTCGCGTTTCGCGCGAGGCAGGTGTCGCCGTTGGTCAGCTGCGCCGTCGCTCACACAAGGAGGGAACGTGCGTCCACCCGGCGGACCTCGACGGCTCGCTTCACCTGACGGCGTTGCTCGCGGAGGCAACGGCCGCCGGCGAGATCCGGCTGCCCTTCTCCGTGGGCGAGGCCGCCCTCCACGACGTGAGCGGCCGGCCGTGGCCGGTGGCTGAGCGCCAAGGCGCCAACATGACCGGTGTGTGGATTGGCGCCAAGGACGGCAAGTCGGCCAAGGACTCGCCAGGCGCGCGCTTGACCAACTTCGAGACGCGCGTGCTCAAGGCCGCGCCAAAGGCCGCGCCCGCCAAGAAGGCGTCGCACATGTACGTCACCGTGTGGCAAGGGCGCGACGGTGCCGCGGCCGAGGAGTCCAAGGCGGCAGCATTCATGATCGGCGCCGCGGGCACGCCGCTCGAGCTCGGATCCGCCTCTCAATCCGCGCACGTGGGAACGGTGGTGTTTGCGGTCGGCTTGAGCTCCGGCTGGAGCACCTTCGACTCCCTGCCGGGCATGGCCGCCGCCTTCGATGTCGTTCGCACTCATACCATCACGCGCTCGACGCCACCGGCATGGATGCTCACTGCGGGCGCGCTCGGGGCGCGCTCGAGCGCGACTGGCGTCTCGTGCCATGCCGGCATGATGGGCCTGACACGCCAGGCGCGCTCGGAGGCGCCGCAGTCGCGCCTGCCTCTCATTGACCTCGACGTCATCCCGCCGGATGCTAGTGTCAGCTCTGCCGTCAGCCAGGCCGCTTCCGCACTTGGACTCAATTACTCCGGCGTCGAGCCCGAGGTCGCGTTCGACGGCATCCGCCAGCGCGTTCCTCGCCTTGCTGAGGCTGCGGGCTCGCTCTCGGGGCCAATCAAGCTCTTCTTCGACGCGCGCGGCGCGATCAGCAACTTGCGCGTCGTGCCACAAGAGGTGGACGACACGGATCCTGTGCACGGCGAGGTGAAACTGCACGTGCGTGCGGTGGGCCTCAACTTCCGCGACGTGCTCAACGTCCTCGGCGTGTACCCCGGCGACCCAGGTCCGCCCGGCGGTGACTGCGCCGTCCACATCTCGGCGATGGGCACGGGCATCCCGCACCTGAAGGTGGGCGACGCCGCGCTTGGCCACGGCCTTGCGGCGCTCGCGTCCCTCTCCAAGTCTGATGCCCGGCTCATGGCGGCGATCGACGAGTCGCTATCCATGGAGCAAGCTTGCACTCTGCCTACCACGTGGTGCACTGTGCACATGTCGCTGCTGGCCGCTACTCCCAAAGCAAGTCACCATAGCCTATTGCAAGCCGCGGCTGGTGGTGTCGGTCTTGCGGCAGTCGAATATACGCACTGGCTGTCGAGCCGCTCGAGCGGCACCGTCGGTCGTCCGTACAAGCACTTCTACCTGAACCGCATGGGTCTCGTTGGCGAGACGCTCAGCTCTCGCGACGGCAGCGCCTTCGCGATGGGCGCGTCTCGGCTGCTCGGCTCGTCTCGCTTCCGCTTCACGCTCAACAGCCTGTCGGCCGACTTCATCGCCGGCTCGTTCGCGCTCCTGCGCGAGGACGGCTGTCTGTGCGAGATCGGCAAGCGCGCTGTGTACAGTTACGAGCGGCTCAAGGCCGCCTCGACTGCCAGGTATGTGGCGATCGCCCTCGACTCGACGATCGAACAAACTCCTTGGTGGATGCGCGGAACGCTCGTCCTGCTCTCTCGCCGCGCCAGGCACTTCGTGTTGCACGGCCTGCCTCTTCAGATCTTCGACCTCGAGAAGAACGTGCTAGCCGCATTCCGCACGCTCCAGAGCGGCACCAACACCGGCAAGGTGGTGGTGCGCGTCCCGATGACGGCACCCACCAAGCCGCGCGGCGTACACCTACTCTCCGGCGGTACCGGTGGCCTCGGCTTGCTCACGGGCAAGTGGCTCGGCGCCAATGGCGCGACTTCGGTCGTGCTTGCTGCTCGAGGCGGCAAGGTTGCCACCGCTGAGGGCGAGAAGCTCATGAAGATCGCGGCGTGCGACTTCCGCGCCGTCAAGTGCGACGCTGCCGAGCTGGTCGACACGCGCTCCATGCTCGGCGGCATCATGGCCGTTGACAACGCCCATCTCGCCGGCATCTGGCACGCCGCGGGTGTCCTGAATGATGGCTTGATTCGCGCCCAAACCGCTGGCACTATCAAGCGCGTGTACGCGCCCAAGGTGCATGGCGCGTGGGGCCTGCAGCGGGCCTCGGCCTCGTCGCCGCTCGACGCCATGGTGCTCTTCTCGTCGATCGCCGCGCTCCTCGGCGGCGGTGGCCAGTCGAACTACGGCGCCGCCAACGGCTGTTTGGATGCGCTCGGTGCGTGCCGTCGCGTGCGTGGACTGAACGCCGCTTCCATCGAGTGGGGCCCGTGGGCGGACGTGGGCATGGCCGCCGACCCGTCGGTGAACGCGCGCATCCAGGCCGGTGGCTTTGGTCTCATTAGCCTCGAGCAAGGCATCGTGGCCTTCCAAGCCGCGTTGCAACCGCAGGTGACCGGGGTCATGTCGCTCGTCGTCATCACTTGGTCCAAGTTCCTCGGCGTGCTACCTGAAGTGCCTCCGCTGCTCGCCGCTTACGCGTCGCGCAAGGGTGCCGCCGTGGCAGGTGCTCCGTCGGGTGAGGTCAAGGAGATCACCATGGAGCAGATCTTGGAGACGCTGAAGAGCACGACGGGTGCGGATGTCGATCCGGACGCGCCGCTGATGGAGTCGGGGCTCGACTCGCTCGGGGCCGTGGAGCTGGGCAACCAGCTCCAAGCGCAGTCGGGCATGACCTTGCCCTCGACTCTGATCTTCGACTACCCGACGGCACGCCAGTTGTCGGGCTACTTCAAGGAGCAAGCGGACGCCGCCAACGGCACGAGCTCGGCGGGGCCCGACGACGTCCTAGCTTCCAAGACGGCCATCAACCTTGACACGTTAGTGAACGCGTACGGAATGAGTGCAATGCTTCCCAACGAGATGTCCTCGCTGTCCAGAATTCGCCACATGGCCGCCGCTGGTGGGGATGTCATCACCGAGGTGCCTCCAGATAGATGGTCGCTCGAAGGAGCCGAGCAACTCGGTGAAGTCATTGGCAAGCGCGTGCGCCACGGTGGATTTGTGCGCGACTGCGAGCTATTCGATAACGCCTACTTCGGGGTATCTCCGTCGGAGGCGGCCGCGATGGACCCTCAGCAGCGTCTATTGATGGAGTATGGGTACTCAGCCTTCCACTCTGCGGGCTTGGACCGTGGCGCCCTCTCCAACTCGCTCTCGGGCATCTTCCTTGGAATTGCCTCCAACGATTGGCAGGACATCGTCAAAGCTTCACCGATGGCGCGCAGCGTGTATGCTGCCACCGGTGCGTCTCTGTCGATTGCTGCCGGTCGCCTATCTTTCGTGCTCGGATTACAAGGTCCTTGCTGTTCTTATGACACTGCATGTTCGGCGGCGCTCGCCGCCAACCACGGCGCACTACGTGCACTCCAGCTACACGAGGCATCCACTGGTCTCGTGCTCGGTGTGACTCTCATGCTACTGCCGTCCGTCGGTATCACTTTCGCCACCGCGGGCATGCTTTCCACGCTAGGCCATTGCCACACATTCGACAAGCGGGCCGACGGCTACGCCCGCGGTGAGGCTTGCTGTGCAATGGCGTTGCGCATCAGCGAGGCCACTGGGCTGGCTCGCTTTGCCATTGCCGGAAGCTGCGTGCGTCAGGACGGCAAGTCGGCGTCGCTCACCGCTCCCAATGGACAAGCACAACAAGGGCTGCTACGTGCAGCGCTCGCAGACGCATCGGTAAACGGAAAGGAGGTGCACACTGTCGAGGCGCACGGCACCGGCACTCCTCTAGGTGATCCGATCGAGGCAAGTTCCATGGCCGGCGCTATCCTCACGGGCCGCGGCAAAAGCGAGGTCCTGGCATTGAATTCGGCTAAAGCAAACGTCGGTCACGCAGAGCCTGCTGCGGGCATCTCTGGCTTATTGAGGCTGGCCCTCGGTCTCATCCATTCAGAAGCGCCGCCCAACGCCATGTTAGCAATTGTGAACGATCATGTCATGGCGTCGCTCAAGGGCACGCCGTGTGCGATGCCGACGCAACTTGCACGATTGCCGACGGGCGATGTGCTTATCGGGACTGTGAGCTCGTTCGGTTATAGTGGCACTATCGTCAATGCGGTCCTGCGCTCGGCGCCGAGCGAGGCAGCGAGAAATGCTGAAGCTCCCGGGCTGGCTTACAAGCGAAAGGCGTTCGCCTGGGCCAAGGCCACCATTTCGCTCGTTGCACGTGCACAAGACGAGGAAGAAGCGACGGCGGCCGAGAGGGTCCAACCGGCAGTGTATTCCACGTCTTGGATTTGCATCGACACACACGACCTTGCATCGCAGACATCCACGTCGGGCTTGAGCGTGCTCTTGATCAGCGATGCCAAGGAGCCCGAGGCCGATTCGCTCCGCGTGTTCCGCATGAAACACTCTACATGCGACGTCGGCTCTCTCGCCGACGTAGGCTACCTACACGCAATCGTGTTCTCGGCAATGACAACACAATCGTTGCCTGACGAGGACGCTATGCTTGGCCGTGGGCTCCGCGTCCTTCAGCAGCTTGTTGGACTGGGTGGCAAGACGCCGCCCGTGTGGGTGTGTACCAAGGAGACGCAAGCTGTTCACGGCCGCGTACGCGTCAGCTTCACTCACTCCAGTTTGTGGGGTCTCGTGCGTTCGGCTCAAGTAGAGATGCCACGGATGCGCTTGTCTTGCGTCGACGTCGACCATGTTGGCCTAAGCGGCGCCAGCACCCTTGCGCCCCTCATCTTTGCCGGGAGTCTTTCGCTGCCACAAGGTTCCATCCATGGGCTGCGCACCGCAGCTTCGCACGAGAATGAGGTTGCTCTCCACGGCGGCGTGCTCGCTGTGCCTCGCCTTGTCTCGGGCAACCTCCTCGGGATGTTTGAGCTCGACTTCGACGAGCTCGTTGCCAATTGTGGCGCCTTCACCGACTCCAAGAACGCCTCTATTGACGAGGCTCAGCTGATGCTGGAAGCCATGGCGATTGAGTCGCTCTGTCAAGGCTACATCGCCGACATGGTGGCAAAAACCAAGGGCGCACAAGTCACAAAGTGGCATCACAAGCTACTATACGCGTGGTGCGCCCAGCAACCACCCGTTACTACACGCACCTCGATCGAAGATGTCGTGCGAGAGCACGGCCGCGGCCCCGAGGCCCGTCTTGCCGAGCGGTGTGGGCCAAACCTGCACGAGGTCCTCACGGGTAAGGCGTCGTACCAGGAGCTCCTCTTCCCCGGCGGTTCGATGGACATGGTGCTACCTGTGTACGAGTCATCGATTGCGGGCACCTTCTACAACGAATGTGTTGTCGCCGCTCTTTCGGCTGTTTGCAAGCAGCTTCCTTCCGGACGCAAGCTTCACATCATTGAGATTGGAGCCGGCACAGGTGGAACCGCGTCCACGGTATTGCCCATCGTCCGGGGCTCGTGTCAAGAGTACATGTTCACGGATGTCTCGGAGATCTTCCTCATGCAGGCCCAACAGCGCTTCGCCGAAGCGGAGACCTTCATGAGGTACGAACTGCTGAACATCGATGTGGACCCGCAGCTCCAAGGCTTCGCAGCCAACTCTTACGATGTGGGTATCGCGACGAACGTGCTACACGCCACTCCCAATATGACCAACACGATGCGAAACTGCTACCGCCTGCTCCGCCACGGTGGTATCATGGTCGTCAATGAGGTGCTGCGCACTAACGCATTCGCGCAGATCACCTTTGGACTCACCGACGGCTGGTGGTTCTTCGCCTCCGACCCCGGACGCAAGAATCAAACCGAACCGCTCATGCCTTGGGAGCACTGGCGCCGCCTCTTCTCGCAGGCCGGATTCCAGCGCAGCTATTGCATGCAGGGCAAGGGTCCGCTGGCGGCGCAGGCGGTAATGATCGGCGCGGTCTCTCGTCGCAACTTGCCCGCATCCCAGCGTCCGACTCCTGCTGATGGCGCGCACTTGATCTCTGGGTCAGAATCTCCACTTGGACGGCTTACAACCCGCGCGTTGGTCCAGTCCGGCGCCTCTCGCCTAGTGCTGGCGTCATCGTCGCGACGCCTCAAGCCCGGAGATATGTCCTGGATTCCGAAGAATTTGTCCGTCGAGAGAGTCGCCTGCGAGGCAGCCGACTCGGAGACGGCCCTCGCCCTATTGCAAGCAGCACAAAAAGATTGTTCACCTATTGTCGGCGTCTTCCTCATGGACAGCGCCACGGCGCCTATCTCTGACCCGCTGCGCTCGCTTACGGCGGAGGCACTTCTCCAAGGATACGCTGCACTCGTCCATGGGGCTCGTGGGCTGCACACGGCCGCCACCCGTGCGCCCCTCCACTTCTTCCACACCTTCGCTTCATCGGCTGGTAGCCTCGCCATCTCGAATCGTGCGCCGGCAGCTGCAGCTGCCGCATGGCTCAGCTCCTTCACCCATCATCGCCAGGGCGCGGCGCTCAGCGCATATTGCCTACAGACGGGCGGCGCTCTCGCAGAGACTCGCCGAGATCAACGCGTTGACGGCGGCCTCTTTTCCATTTCACGTGATGCGGCCCTTAAGGCTCTAATGCAAGTCCTAGTGGGAGGCTCAGCCACCACCGCCCTCATGGCGGTAGATTGGCTGGTTGTTGTAGGCAACACGGAAGAAGTTTACGGCACGGTGCAACCATGGAAGCACCGCGCGCACAAGCGTCAGGCGCTCAAGCTGGACGTGTCGCGTAAGATCGACCTAAAGTACATTCAAGAGCTCCTCCAACAGACGACGGGCTCCATTGTCGATGCCGACGCTCCCCTCATGGAAGCGGGGCTCGACTCGCTCGGCGCCGTCGAACTGGGTTCGCAGCTGCAGACCCAACTCGGTCACGAGCTGCCGACAACGCTTGTCCTCGACTATCCTACAGCACGTGATCTCGCCGGCTACTTCGAGACGATCCAGCCCGCCAACCTTGTGCCAGAGCCACCGGTAGCAATACCTTCCAATACCACCGGTGCTAGGGTGTCTACCGGCAGCAACGCCCCAATCCGCGAGTCGGTGCCACAGCCACTCATTCCCTCGGCCCCGGCATTCGACCCGCTCGGCATTCAGGGCGCAGGGCCAATACGCGGCCCCAACCGCCCGGGGGCGCCTCCAGTTTGGTATATCCCTGGCACTCCCGGCATCTGCCTCCTCGAGTTCGCGCGCATGTGCGACAACCTGAATGGCTACATGCTGTACGGCTTACCTTACGCGCGTGTGGCTGCAGCGCTTGGCGATGACTGTGAGGTCATGCAGCTAGCACACGGCCTTGCTGAGAAGATCGTCGTTCTTCAGCCGGAGGGTGACATCCGCATTGCAGGCTTCTCTCTTGGAGCCGTCATCGCCTACGAAGTGGCTTGGCATTTGCAACGCTACGGCCGATCGGTGGCGTCGCTCGCCTTACTTGATCCGGTGTACGTTCAGTGCCCGAGCTGGCTGCCGATGGTGTGGGGTCCCTTCTGGGACGCCGTGAAGCCGGATGAGGAAGGCAAATCGGGCTTCACGATGGCTAACATGCCTGCGCAAAGCGAGCGCACGAACACCGCCGAGGTTTCCCACGCACTTCCTGCCCTGATGAAGGCGCTAGTGCGATACATGAATGCCAAACAGGCGCGCAAGGAGAAGCTAACGGCACCGACCCTCGTGCTGCGCACGCAAGAACCTCTCGACCAACGGCTCTTCGAATTCACGCCGACTTCAACCACCCGGAAATTTGTGGCTGACGCAGCGGCGTGGCTCGTCAAGTCTTTCTCGTCGCTCATGCCCTTTGGCCCGCACGTACGGGGTAGCTGTGCACAAATGCGCGAGATGTCGGTTCCCGGCGCCCACTTCACGTTCCTCGTGGACCAACGGCTTGCCGACAACTCCATCGGCCGCTTGCGCGACTTCATCACGGCTCAAGACGATTCATCGATGCCACTCATTACGATGCTAAGTAGCACACGCCCCAAGCCACCGCGGAAGTCCAAACCTACCACCGCACTCTTTCTTACAAGCTTGGACGTGGAGGCGATTCGTCTGCAAACCGCGCTGCTCTGCGCAGGCACCGGCGACCACTGGGTCGTTGCCACCATGGGTGATAGGCCTGCTCAATATGAAATCGACGGCGTCGTCCACTTTGTGGTGGACTTTGAGAGCGGCTCGGATTTGATGCAGATGTTGGCTCATCCTGTGTGGGCGACGTTGCCGCCGCTAACTACAATTGTGACAACCTTGGAGTTGGAGGGGGTCAAGCACGTGCTCACAGCATTGTCCTCGTCACTGCCGTCGCCTCCGCCACCAATGCGCCTTGTCGCCGCTTCTCGTGGGTTGCAAGACTCAGAATCGTCCATGCTTGAGTCCGGCATAAACGGCTTGAGTGTCATCCAACTCAGCCTCCCCCAAACGCAAGAAGATCCTGAGATGGAGGCCGCGGAGTTGTGCGCCATTATCACGAAGTAATTTGCATTGAAGAACTCAATGATCTTGGCCGCTATAGTCAGCGCGGAATCTCTAAAAGCGCGTGGCGGGGTCAGTAATCAATACGGCACAATAGCCATTGTCGAGGTGTGCCTAACTCTATGCGCCTGATCTCCATCCATCCATATCATTGTGTGAGTGGTGGATGGGCTAAAGTCGCGTTCCGTCGAAAGTGGACCATCGACTGAACAGTGTACGATAGTTTTAAAATTGTCACATTGTTTCCATTATACTACTAGATCATATACTAGATTATTATATAGGGCGTTTAAACACTAGCTTCTTTACTACTACTACTAGTAAGGGTTGAGCTGCGAGCTGCTTTTTTACCGTGGCCCGATGCCCGCAATAAAAAACCTAAACCTATAGCGGCTAAAAACTTCCGTCCTACATTATAGGACCGCGTCCTACGATTCCGGTGTATTTGTAGGACCCTGAGCTTGAAAGCCACACAACTTTCGAGAGTGAAGGATTGGGACTTCCCACCAACTGAAGGATAGTCCGAACTCAGTCTTGAGATCCTTAGCTCCCACTACGGCCAAGGCTGTAGACTTCGTCTTGACCAAGCATTCGGCTCCAACGTGAACTGAGTACTTCGGCCATCGGAGGCCACCGGGTGCGTCGAGAGTTTTGTTTTTGCCCCGCAAGAGGCAAAAGCAGCCAAAACTCTCATTGGGCTTCAAAACCAAGCTTGGTCTCCACTGAAGGTCGAAAAGAACCCATGCCAAAGAGCATTTCATCTCGTGGGAGCAAGTTCTAGGGAGCTCATCATGAGCCTCAAATCGTGTCCTCAGGTGTTTGCGGCAATTCGTAGGACAACGCCGTTTTTTGCCGAGAAGGCTTCCGCGAGTGGCAAATGACTCATTATGCTTTGAGAATGGTGTCTTGAGCCTCTAGGAGGACTCAATGAGGGCAATGAGATGAACACAGAAACCAAATCCTAGCTCCCCACTCCTAGATTGAACCGTGTCTTCATAGTTCACAACGTCGTCCTACATTGTAGGACTCGTCCTATAAAGCTGAGTACCTTTATCCGATAGGGGGAGGAGCTCTGGCAAGAGGATGCAACTTGAGGTTCCCTTTTTTTTAGCCCCCCACATTGCCTTTTCTACACCTTATACAATTCTAACCTTCACCACCCCCAAAAATGTGTCCCTAGATGCAAAGGCATATGGGTCCAATGCCGCGCGGGTTGATTTCAAACAAAAAAGAAGTCATTTTTGTGTTTATCATCGTGATATTATCTACGCTATTTCTAGGCGGGAAGCATTGCGTGAAGCATTACTTTGGATGTCGTCAGAGGTTTTACCCGAACCCCTACAAAGTCTTTCCGCATCTTCAGATGCTCGCTCACAACTTTGAATTCATTGAAAGAGAGTTTCTTGGCAGTGAGTAAGAGGGTGCAACTCGAGGTTCCTTTTTTTTGTCACGCCCCTCCCGGCTTTTTAGGTATATAATTTCTACTGACCCCTAACTTCGCCCCTAACTCGGGGGTTGACCGCGCGCAGACAAACATAAACACGGGGACCCATCAAGCGGAAGACGTCTTGTGTTTCGTTTGTGCCTACCGTTTCCAACTTGGCCCCTGACTCGGACACGCTTCCTCGAGCGTGAATATCTTTTTTTCTTGCATAACAATAAGGGAACGTCATGTTGGTATACATATACGATAAGCGTAATGAATATGATGTGGAGGAACTAAAGAAATTAACGGCTCCCATTACTGGCTGGTCCTTATTCATTATCGTGCCATCAATCGTAATTGGATTCCTGGCGGATAAAGTTAAAGGAATCGGAGTTGGAGCTGGAGTGGGAGTCGCACTGACCCTGCTGCTTTTCTTTCTATTGTGGAAATTTAAGGTGTGGCGCCTTTCCAAAACAGACAAGATGCGGCTCACCGACGAAGCAAAGGCAAGGTTGGCCGCGCGCAAAAAGAAATAAACATGAACACTGCTTTTCTTTCTATTGTGGAAATTTAAGGTGTGGCGCCTTTCTTCTGGATCAACCAGGCGGCGCGGGCCGCGTCGGAGGACGAGGACGAGTGGCCGTGGCAGTCGCGCGACGAGATGTACATCCCCGAGCAGATCCTCGTCAAGGAGTTCCAGGGCTGGTGCGACGCGAAGAAGCTGCCGACGGTGCGCTGGACGGAGGACCTGTACATGACCACGTTCCGGTCGCACGGCATCACGCGCGACAAGGCGACCCGCGTGTGGGAGGGGGAGACGCACAAGATGTACTACTTCACGGGGATCGCCCTCACGTCGAGCCAGCAGAACTGACTGGGCGCGGGTGGCCCCTTTTTATTGCGCGGGTGACAGGGCGAGCGATGCGTGCGGTGCTGCGCGCGTGGCTGCGCGTCCTGTTCGGGTGGCCGTGCGCGCGCGCGAGCCGCGCGGTGACGCCCGACCAGTTGCGCGCGCTGCGGCTCTACGCGCGTCCGGGGCGGTGCCACTGAGCGCGCGCGCGTTTGCGAATAAAAGAATTGCGCGATTCGCCGCGGTGCCCTCCCCAAAAAAATCTGTGAGTAAGTGGTAAGCCCCTCCTTGTTTGTCCTGAATGAATTCGTCCAGCAGTGATGCGATGCCGGTGTCAATAGCGACGCAAACTAGCATGCCCATCGCGTTGTCTGAATTGTCCGGGGTGACGCGCTCGTCCGACCGGGTGCGAGTGCCTTGACAAGCAGAGCGCCAATGTAGTCGGCAGCGCGCTTTGTGCGCTCAAGAGGAGGGGGTGCATGCTTCTGGTGTTTTGGACAGTCCTTGGTAGCTTCCGAGTCGAGCAGGCGCTTCATGCTTACGACCGCACGAGTGGCTTCATCCGGAGCGGCGGCTCCCTTAACCAGTACCTCGGCGTTACACGAATCCTTATTCATCTGCAAGGAGTATGCGGACAGTGAGCGCTGCAAGTCATACCTTTCTTTTTGACCCTTGCTACCCCCACGACCGCCCGTGTGGCGACTTCTCGCGAGCTTGGGCGGTCTTTCTCTCCCTCCCTCCTACCCATCCACTCCGTCAGCCAAACGGAACAGTGCCACGTGAGGGTATGAGGGGGGGAAGCATTGCTCTAGGTGCTGCTTCCGCTCGCCCGGCGCTGCCCTCGCTCAGCCCAGCCACTGTCCCTCCCGGTCAGGAGACGTTGGCGCGCCTCTCCGCCCGCCTATGTGGACGCATCTCCTCCCGCCTACGGGACGCCTGCGCGCCTTCGTACGGCGGGGTGGGGTGCAACCATCTGCGCTGGGGTGGCTGAAGGGAGCGAGGGCGCGGTGAAAGGGCAGGACCGGCTGCGATGTCCCCTTTTCTACGGTCAAATCGCCTTGCTGCACGTTTGTACTGTAAAAAAGGGGGTCCTTTAAGTAGAACTTATACCGTCCACATGGGGGGCACTTGCGAAAAAAACAACCAAACCTGAGGTTGCACCCTCTTACAATATTTATGATTGGCTAGAAGAATATCTTTACACAAAAGAAAAGGGTCATGATTGGAAGGTAGTTCCACTCTATGGCTTTGGAGTTTGGAACGCCGAGTACTCGACAACATTTCCAAAGACAATTGAATTAATCAGACCCATTCCAGGACTTCGAACTGCGATCTTTAGCAAACTCGGTCCTAGAACTAAACTAAACAAACATCGCGGATGGAGCGGATTAGCCAATGAAGCTCTTCGTTGTCATATGGGCATTGTTGTTCCGGATCCTGACACGAAAGGTAGAAGTGGAGTTGCAGTCGAGGATGAATTTCGCCAGATTACAAAGGGAGAGTGGATTGTGTTCGATGACAGCAAAGAGCATATTGGCGTGAACGATTTTTGCTTCTTGACATAGAAAGACCATGGTGGGTAAAGAAAGGAGAAAGTAAAATACACGATACTCCGGAGTTGTTAGATTTTGTCGCCAAATTTACTAGAGTCTAAAGACGTGTAACGAAATTATTTTTTCCTTTCTTGGTGGTAAATGGGATTAAAACTAAATTAAATTTTTGAAAGGCTTGTTTTGCAACAAGCCTCCCGCTCCCGAGCCCCAGGCGACCCTCGCCACCGCGCCCCACCTGGGACGCCCCATGCCGCCCGAGGCGGCTCGTCAGAAAGCCCTCTCTAAGCCCATCCAGCCCATCCAAACCACCCCCGCGCAAGCGCGCGGGGTGGCGAGCAATGGCACCGAACAGGTTGCCACCATGGCTCTGCGTAGCTGCGTAGCATGCAGGGGGTCTTTGAGACCCCCTCCAACAGTGGGAAATCCTCCCACCCCAAGAGCACCTCATGTGGGAGGGCAGCTCAGCTGCCCTCCCCATGGTGGAAACCTCTACCATCAGCGCACCCAACATGGGAGGGCACTTCACAACCATCAATCTCCTACGGAGAGCACCCTAAGTAAGCCTCTGTTTTCCATGTTGACTCACTCCTCGTTTTCACCCCACTCCTGTGGGCCACAAGAACCTACAACTCAGTGCCCTGCCTTGGGCACTCCTACAACACTTGACTCCCTCTCCCACTCTCCCTTCCTTCTACAACCAACCCAAACAGGACGAACCCCCTCGCCCTCTGTTCAAAGCACCAAAATTTCAACTCAAGACTCAAGACCCATGTTGTTACACTTCTCGTTTTCACCCCACTCTTGTGGGCCACAAATACCTACAACTCAGTGCCCTGCCTTGGGCCCTCTTTCAACACCTCACTCCCTCTCCCACTCCCTCTTGCAACTACAACCAACCCAAGAAGCACAGCCCCCCTCGCCCTCTGTTTCAATCACCAAAAATTTCGACTCAAGACAAGAGGGAGGACATGTCTTGAGGCGGCGTCGCTGCCCATGCCTAGTGCAAGGGTATAGCGCCCCCACTCAGACATCTCCTTCCCCACAGCTCCTCTCTGAGGAGTTGCTCCTCTCCCTCCCATTAGGCCCCCTTGCCTGCGAGACCAGAACAGAATCTTGGCGTGGGGGGCTGTTTGAGTGTGGAGGGCGAGGGGCGCTCCAGCTAGCGCAGGTAGAAAGCTAGTGAAGAGCTGGGTGGCATAAGGGGGAAGGGTGCTTGCGCTTGCCGCGGCAGGGTGTCCTGTCTTGAGTTAGCGCTAGTTCCGTTCCTTTGCCGCGCCGCGACCTAAAAAAATTTGTTAAAAATTAATAAGGGTTAAAAAGCGTGGCAGTGACCGGCCGCTAAGAGTGTGTTTCACGGGCGGTGGGTAGGGTTGAAATTTTGTGTGGTTGCCAGAACGCACCTCATGCTTATATTATGCAAACAGAAGCGTTTCTTCACGTAACCAAGTGAGCCCCCCCCCTCCCTTCACTTCCACCCTCTCCCTCGCTCGGTCCCATCGTCCCCTCGCCAGCCGCCAATCTGCTCGCCTCCTTCAGCCCGCTCCTCTCCTCGCCCCTACATTTTAGCACTACTTACATCTTCTTCACTACGAGCTGGAAGGGGACGGGTGTCACGAGCTCCGTCGCATTGATTGAGCCCCAATTAGTGACGCGCAGAGGACGCGACATGATCAAGTCAACCACCTATCGGTTGTGGATCAGGTCGAGGATCGGACAAGATGGCGTGGCGGGAAGTGCTGCACTAGATAGTGGGGCGACTTGGCAATCATGCCACCGGCGGCATCATTGGCCAGCATACTTACCCGCATGTCCCCACCGATGACGTCTCCCCATACCGTATGCCCCGTTCCCCACTCGGGGTGATGTGCTAGGGCTACGAAGAAGTCGGGTCCGGAGCCGCCACCGGCCCACGCACACATGCCTCGACGGATGACCTGAAGAAAAGATGGTACAGTGCACATCACATCAGGTGGTTGTGAGTCCAGCCGAGCTACGTGGGGCGCAAGGCACGTGAGAGCTGAAGGTCTTTCCTGTCCGTGGCAGCATAGACGCCACATGCGATCAAATCTTTGCTACTTGCTAAAGTCACAACGGAGGAGTGTCAAGGGACTGGTTGACGAACCCACGGCAAATACTCCCGCTCCTCGAACGTGCGCTCCCCCCGTCCCCGCCCGTTGCCGCAACAGGATGTCTGTGGCGTGGCTGACCGGGTGGGCCTGTTGCGACCGATCAGAAAAGCCCCCAGCGAGCTTGGCTTTTCCGTCATCTGGATTAAGCGAGCCCTGCAGCAACGCATACGGAGGGCCCCAACGACCGCCAAAGTAGTTGTCCGGCCAAGTAGGATCGCCCCATTGCTTGGGCACCGGTTCGGCCCGGTAGAACCTGAGACCGGACTGCGGCGGCCTCAACGGGTCGGCCTCACTTGGTCGGGAGATGCTATCCAGTGAGCCGGAGGCGTCAGGTGTCACTTGCGGGACGTTCAGCTGAGCAAGAAGGTCGGTGATGGCCTTCACTGAGGCATAGGCCCCGTTTCTGAAGCGAATTCGAATCAAGCCGTCAGGAGTGCTCAAGCCGATGTCCCAGGCGGTGGAGTCGGCGGCGGCAGGAGGTGATGCTGTTGATGCGGGCGCGGTGATGCCGGAAGTCCAAATCGTTGACATCCCTTGCTGCGGCAATGGAATCGGGGTAGGTGTGGGGGTGAGGCTTAACCTGCTACCGTTGAAAGGACTGAGGTAGCGCTGCGACGAGCACATCTCTTGGATTGAAAAGGGGTGCTGAGATAAACGCGCCTCTAGGGGTGCAAAACACCGGAGGGGACGCCGCAACTGAATTAAAAGGCGATGATCAGGCGAAAGGGCGCTAAGCAAGCGCGCTGAGCGGCTTACTCCAGACGAGACCGGCTACCCGCTGTTGCACACCAGTGGGTTAGCTCATGGGTTACACACCATCAGGTCGACATCTTCCCACGGCTGAGTGCGCGACTTGAGCCAGCATTGCCGGTGACGCGACGCACAGCTTTTACTGTCTCCACACCAGACCCAAATGTTGCACCCGCTCGCATCACGGCATGCCGCGCAGCATGCACCTGTAGGGCGGCAACGTGAGTGCAATCGCAACCATGGTCCCTACTCAAGCTTCTAGCTTCGTCCCACCGGTGTCGCATGCCGCCATCCACACCGGCTGGGGATGATGAGGCTGCAGCGCCCGTGCCACGGATGGGTGCGCCGGCGGCTCTTCTGGCTCACACGTGCGCCGGAGCGCAATGCCCGCTGCGCACCTGCGCTGTCCGTCAAGTGGCTCTCTCCCCAGCGCAATACATCACCTGGCAGCTCAGTCCTCTCCAGCATGTGGCAATCGCCACTACCCGCCGCCGCCGCCGCAAACAGAGCGGAACTCTTTGCCTGCGCCTGCTGGGGGCGCGCTCCTCCGTCTGCGTCTGTCAGCGTCGATGCCTCAACTCGCGCCTCTCTCTCCCTCGCAGCTTCCTTGTCCATTGTACGTGCTCTCTCATTATTGCCCACCTCGCCTCCCCCTCCCCCTCTCATCCTCGCTCCCTCCCACTGCCTCCAGCTCTTGTTGCCCCCGTCTTTCTGCTTCCCTAGAGGTTGCTCTTCATCTATGTCTTTCAACACCTCTGTTTCCGACCCTCTCCCCCTGTCCCTTTCGCTCAGCCCACCTCTCCCGTTCATCTCCATCGTCCCCTCAGGGGCAAGCGCCTCCTCCCCCTCCCTCGGCCTGCCTAACCCCGAGGTCCTCCCTCCATGCGCTCCCTCCCGCCCGCTAGCTCTCGCAAGCCCTCTGCCCCTGCCTCCAGCCGCCACGTCCCCTTGGCTCGCCCTCCCAAGCCCTCCTCCCTTTCCTGCTGGCCCGAGCGCCACTTCCGCTGCCCACAGAGAAAGGCTTCCCAGCAGCAGCAGGGCGGCGGTGGAGAGTGCGAGCAGCTCGGCGCGACGGCCGCGAATGCGCGTCCGAGATGAGACGGGCAGCACAGTCTCGCCGTCGGAGCCAGAGCCAGAGAGAGGGAGGGAGGGAGGTAGAGACGACGAACGGTGGCGCCACGCCATCCGCGCTGACTCCACCAAACATTCTACTATAAAAACAAATCAAATGGTAGATGAGAGGTTTCTTGTCTGTGCTGGTTTAATCCTAGTGATGCGGGTCCGAAGCCCTCGGCGGCAACGGCAACGGAGCCCCTCCCCCGAGATAGTGGTGTGTGCGCAGTTGGTGCATGGCTCGTCCAGTGTATGTGGCTAGGCATGCTAGCCAACAAGATGCTCTACAAGACGACAATTCGCATCAACGTGGCAACGTGGTACGTGGTGCCCCTGCCGACCCGCTGAGCTCAATCCTCAATCTCTAATCTCTCAATCTCAACCTCAATCTCTACCCTTACCCTACTACTACTATGACGACGACTACTACTACACTACTACTACTACTACTATTACTACTACTACTACTACTACTACTACTACTACTACTACTACTACTACTACTACTACTACTACTACTACTACTACAGTACTACTACTACTACTACTACTACTACTACTACTACTACTACTACTACTACTACTACTACTACTACTACTACTGACTACTATAATTTTTCTGAGCATTAGTACCACTACTCTCACTAGCCCGGCACTAACACGACAGCCCTCAGCGCACCTGCCCGTACACCTTGGCGCGTGCTGTTGTCACAGATACATACTCCTATGCACCCTTCCACATCTCCCCCCTCGCAGGCCCCCGGCCCCCATTCTAACTCCCCACAAGTTAAAATGAGGGAGAACCCATTGAGGCGGACCGAACGACGCCGGCCGACTCTCCGGGAAAAAGCACCGGGGGGGGGGAGGACCTCTCGTCAAAAAAGGAGAGCGGCCCTTACAGCTCGCGCCGCGAGCGGTCCTCGAAGAAATAAATGACTGCGCCCCCCGATACCTGCCACAGGGACGTCTTGAGCCACTCCCTTCTTCTCGCCTCTCCTGTCGCCAGCCGCCCCCCTTCGCCCGTTTGCTAACGCAAACGGGGCTCGTTTCTCACCACACTCCATCGGGGGGGGTGCAAATCCCCCCCTCTCCCTCGTTCCATTCTCTTCCGCCCCGGTCCCTGCGGCGCGTCGCCATGCGGCGCGCCATGGCCTGCTCTCAGAGGTCCTTCAGGGGCGCCCAGAGGGCCAGCAGGGGCAGCTCAGGGGGCAGTGGAGGCTGGGGCTCAGCCCCTGGCCCCCCCTGCCTCTCCCTCGCTCGCCTCGCTGGCCTTGGGTGCCTCCCTGAGGCACCTGTCTGCCTGGCGACCAGGGATGGGGGGGGGAGTCAGTACGAGAGCAGGCCCATGCGGGCCTGGGAGAGCGGCTCGCGGCCCGCGCCCACTAGGGGTCTGGGCTGAATTGATGAGTGCCCTGCCCCTGCCAGAGGGCAGGGGCTGGGGTTGAATGTACGGGCCCACCCCGGGGGGTGTCCGCGATGGAGAGAGGGGGGCGCGAGGCCCCCATTGACCCCCACTTATAAAAGTAGGTTGACTACTACTGACTACTAACTACTACTACTAAAAACCTTTTAATATTCTCGCCTCACGCGTGGCCTAGTCACATGCTTTATTACCACGCCTTCACTCCTCTCCTGTCCCCCCTCCACAACCTGCCCTGCTGCGCCTCCCCTCGTGCACTACTAACTAAGGGGCCCGGGGCGTGGGGGGTGGTTGGATGATGTGGCGGGCTGCGGGCTGTCCCGGTCCCGGTCCTTTGCGGTGAGATTCTCGTCTCCCTCCTGATCCGCTTTGTGGCCAGGTTGGTTCCGCGTGTTGCAGTCGGTCTCTGGGTGTCGTTTGGGGTGCCGTAGTTTTTTTGTTTCTTCGTCGGTGTTTTTTTTCTCTTTCTTGTTTTCGGGTCTCGCGATTCTTAGGATAGTCTGTTGGTGGTTGGTGATGTCTAGCTAGCGTCTAGCGCGTGGGCCGCCACGAGTTTGAGGTTGTCGCCAAGCTTGAGTCTGCTTTTGCTATCTTCGGTGAAAACGGGTGCGCTCAGCTGGATTTTGCTCTTGATCTTCGGTTTCCTTCCCTGAGTCGCCCTCTGGGTGCGGAATGAGCAACGTGTTCCCGCCGGTTTCCGCACTCTCACTAGGGTCGTGAATCTCGTGATGGTGGATTCATTCTAGTATGGGTATTAAGTGGAATTTGTGTGCTTCAAATTCCACTCTGTAAAAGTCTTGAATGATGTATCTCCACGAAATTATGTATAAGGCTTGTAAGCTTCCGGGGTTTGTCACCCCGGGGTATATAAAGAGTCTGTCTTTTGTCTTTTGTCGGCGCGATCTGTTGGCTGTTGGGACTACGACCTCCGTGCAAGGACGGCCGCTGGCCGCTGATGACCGAGCCCCAAAGTCGGGGCCCCGTACTGATAAGGACGCTGGTTGGTTGTGAACCGGGAGGTCTCCCAATTCGGGGGGAGGTGCACGGAGACATTAATTGCTCAAGCACCAATGATCTCACCAGAGTCAGTACGTCTGAACCAGTATGCACCGAGCGTGCGGCCGGGACTGGGGACTGGTCCTGTTTCTCACCCACAAGCAGCCTGGGCACACGAGTCGTGTCGTCCGCGTGAGAGAATTGTAAGAGGATTTTTATCCGGTGCTGTTCTGGAGAGAGCGCGAGCGATGGCGTCGCTCTCCCTCCTCATGGCCGCCCTGGTTACCGTGATGGTACCAGGGCGATACACGGTAGGCCGAGAGCGTGTGCAAGGGGCAGAGGCGAAGGCGGCGAAAGAGGAGGAGAATCGCACCATTTTCTGGCGAAGATTTTCATGGCGGCAGGTGGGCCCCCTGGGAGCTTTGTTGTGCTGGGCTTCGGAGAATGGCCCAAAATTGTCACCCCCTTCCTCTCCATGTTAGTAGTGTGGGGAAAACTCCGCTTACATTTTCTAAAATTTCAGTGGGAAAATCTGAAATTATCTCTGAGATAATCTGAATTTGAATTTTCGCAAATTTCAGAGAAATTTCACAACGAAATTTGAGATTTTTAAAATTCGCCTCGGACTCGTAAAGCACAGATGCATACTGTTAGTGGCCACAGTAGCATGCATGGGTCCCTCAGTGTGCTTGAAGTGGCATGGCCCTGATTAACTTTCTTGCTGGCAAGCACACGTGGTCCCACAAAGTTTTACTCAATACTTACCGTGGGGTAATATTATGCTAATTGAGGCGGCTCCTCGCCTCCCCACCGTGAATAACATGCCAAACTGTTGACATTCCCCTCCATCAGTACGAGGTCGCGTGTTCCTGCAACAGCGAATTCGGGTCTTGCACTGCACGCACTCCAACTGCACCTGCTGCGCATTGCCTTGCACCCCTGTTGTTGCCCCGTCTCTCCTTTGTGGCCCATCTAGAGCGTATGCGCGTGCTGAAGGTGTCTGTGCCTATCCGCACTACCGTGTGACGACACCCTGAGAGGACTCGCTCGCATGCACGTCAGGTGGAGGGTATCACTGACCAGAACTCGGAGGGGCCGTGCCTTGCCCGCACGCGAGCGTTGGCAATCCCAATACATGGTTCGCGAGCCGTCGGCTCACGTCTCTTCCCCAGCGACGTCCCTCGCGGGCCATCCGCCGGGATGGCCTCTGTCCGAAGCGTGCTGTGTCGTACAACAGGCGGCCCCGCCCGTCCTTAGACACAACGGACAACCCGAAGGGGCCGCGTGGCACCATCCCTGTCCACATCCACTCGTAATCTCACCCGTTACCCACCCCTGTTGCTAGCGGACGTAGCCGGACGCCGACAAGGCTCCGCCGCCACAGCACGCGGCAATTGCTCACTGCTGCATCTATTCATTGCCCGGACGTTCGTTCCCTCCCCTTCAGCACACGGAGGCACAGCCTCACCGCACGCATGAGGGGTGTCTCAAAAGCGGCCCCAAAACTTGCGCGGCCGAGACGACTCGCGTGGGCGTTGTGCGCCCGAGACCTGCGTGGGCAGCGCCGGCTTCACCGTGGCATAAGCGGCCTCGATGTCTGTGGCGACAGCTGGCTGGAAGGCGACGGAAGTAATTGAGCTTGAATCGGTGGGCACGTCAAAGGAGGTGGCGACGACGGTGACTGCAATCTCGTCGCCTGCGCGGGGAGGGAGAGATTCCCAAGGCGGTATCGGAATGGGGGGAGGGTTGGTCAGGCCTCGAAAGCGGTGGCAACGACAGTCACTGCGATCTCGTCGCCTGCGCGCGAGGGGGAGGGGCAGGGAGGCGGGGCGGGACTGGGTCGGGTGAGGTTTGGCCGGCCGCATCCCGCAGGGCGCCGTCGTTCCTACAAGGAGCGACAGGTGACCTAGGAGGAGGGAAGGGAGGGGGGTCAGGGTTTTGAGCGGCGCGCACCGTAGCTCTCGTCGACCGACGTGCCAAAGATGATGTTGGCATCCTGCGCAACGATTGAGGAGATGACGTTGGCCACGTCATTGACCTCTTGGAGGCTCATGTCCGAGTTGCCCGTGATAGTGAAGACGACGCCTCGCGCCTGTGCACAGTTTGCGTAGGGGCGGTAAGCGGCAGGTGGTGGGTTGGGGTGGGATGCGCTCGCACCTTCTCGATGGGGAAGTCGAGGAGCGGTGAGGACACGGCGGCGAGGGCAGCATCGCGCGCGCGCGTCTTGCCAAAGCCGCGGCCGATGCCCATGAGCGCTGGGCCAGCGTTCTGCATCACGGAGCGCACGTCCGCGAAATCGACGTTGATCAAGCCAGGCTTGACGACAATGTCCGAGATACCGGTGATGCCCTGCATGGGCAGCAGGGAAATGAAGGCGCGATGGGAGGGCGGCGAAGGGCGGGGGGATGGGCATGGCGTGGCCAGCGAGTCACCTGCCGCAGAATCTCGTCCGCGAGCGAGAATGCCTCCTGGAGTGGCACGCCCTCAGGCACTATCTCGAGGAGCTTATCGTTGGAGACGACGATCAGGATGTCCACCTGGGGCAGGGGGGTGGAGGTTGGCGTGCGCACGGCCAAGTGGCCGGCCGGGCGGCGTGCGAGTTAGGTCGGCGTCGGGACGAGCGCGGCGCGGGCCCGGTGCGGCGCGCACGTGCTCCTGCAGCAGGTCAATGGCCTCAACCGCCTGGTTCATCCTGCGGCGCCCCTCAAAGACAAAGGGCTTGGTGACGATGCCGACAGTGAGGCAGCCGCACTGCTTGGCAAGCTCGGCAATGACGGGGGCGGCGCCAGAGCCGGTGCCGCCGCCCATCCCGGCCGTCACAAAGACCATGTCCGTCCCCGCAATGATGGCCTCGATGTCGGCGGCAGCGTCAATCGCAGCGGCGCGGCCGACGGCGGGCACTCCACCCGCTCCGAGCCCTCGCGCCTGGTTCTGCCCGAGCTGTACGGTGCGGTCGGCGAGCGAGGCAGAGAGTGCCTGGATGTCAGTATTACACGCCACGTACTCGAGGAACGTAGAGCGCTCGACGCCCGGCCCCTCCTGCACCATCCTATTGATGGTGTTGCCTCCTCCGCCTCCGACACCTATCACCTTGATCGAGCAGGGAGAAAGGCCCGGTGCAGCGGGCTGGGGCGAGGGGATGGGGGCCGAGCGGTCAAGGACGGGATCCTCCTCCTCTACCTGCATCCTCGCGCCTGCGCATCGCTGGGGGAGAGGGAGAGAGGGAGAGAGAGCGGGGAGGGGAGAGAGAGAGGAAGAGCGAGCGAGAGAGGGAGAGAGAGAGAGGGAGGGAGGGAGGGAGAGGGAGACGAGGAGGAGGCGCGGGGTGAGCATGGCGGCGATTGGGCGGTTGGTGGTGTGCGGCTCGGCTCCGGGCGGAGGGGAGGGCTCCAGGGGCGGGGGTGGGGGTCGGGGGTGGGGGGAAAGAGGGGGGAAAGGAAGGGGGGGGAGGGGAGTGTGGGGGGGGAAGTGGGAGAGAGGGAGAGGGGGAGGGGCGAGCGGCGGGTAGACGCCGCGAGAGAGAGAGAGAAGAGAGAGAAGAGAGAGAGAGGGGGGGGAGCTGAGGGAGGGAGGGGGAGAGGGGTGGTGAGAGAAGTGTGAGAGAAGATACTGTGAATGTGGCAGGAGGAAGGGTCGGGGAGAGACTTCAAGGTGAAGGGAGTTGTTTGTCGTGGGGAGCGGAGCGAGGAGTGGTCTACGGGGAGCTTTGAGAAGAGAAGGGAAGCAGAGAGAGGGAGAGAGAGGGGAAGAGAGAGAGAGAGAAGAGAGAGAGAGGGGGAGAGAGAGAGAATCTGAGAGAGAGAGAGGGAGAGGGAGAGAATGAGAGAGGGAGAGAGAGGGAGAGGGAGAGAATATGAGAGAGAGAGGGAGGGAGAAGGAGAGAGAGAGAGAATAGAGAGACAAAGGGAGAGGGAAGAGAAAGAGGGAGAGAGAGGGAGAGAGAGAGAGAGAGAGAGAGAGAGAGAGGACGAGGGAGCTAGAGAGAGAGAAGAGAGAGAGCCGCGAGGGGGGCGGGGGGGGGCGGCGGGGAGGGGAGATTCGAAAGAGAGAGAGAGAGAGAGAGGGGGGGGGGGGGGGGGGGGGGGAAGGGCCCCCCGTTTGAAAAAAGAAAATCTCCGCGGATGAGCTGTTCGTCGAGCTTCATAATACCGAGGGGGGAAGGGAAGAAGAGACAGAGCTTGAGGGGGGGGCGCGAGAGTAGAAGAGGCTAGGAGGCTCTCGCTTCGCAGCGAGCAGAGCTTCGCACCCAGGACGCGAGTACGCGCCCGCGCCGATGGCTCCTGCGGCCGCAAAGAAGCCTGTGGCACCGCCTAAGGGGTGGCAGGGAGGCTACACTAAGGCTGCCCACCATGCCCAGGCTAAAGAGCAAAGATGTCGCATCCAGAGTATTTTATATACTCTAGGCGGATGCGGTGCTTCTATCAATGTGTAGTGTGTGAGAAAATTGAGTGAGTTTTGTTTTTGCCAATGAGTTGCCTCGAAGCTCCGCCGCATTGCACGCCGCATTTGTTCGTTTGTCCTTACTTGTTTCATTGGTTTGTTTGTGCGATGTTGCGTTAGTTTCGGAGTTTTCTTGTTGGTGAGTGAGTGATGTGGGGTGGTGTCTCGAGGGCCCTCGTCGCGATGTAGCGCGCCCTTTTCCCCCCTCTCTCAAGACTTCTCTTCACTCCATGCCCCTAGCCCCGCTGAGACTTGCCACGATCAAGCATTCGCTTGATTCGACAGTTTGAAGACATCCCTCACTCACCCGCACGCCCTCGCCACACACCTCGCCGGCCATCGCACCGCGCACAAGCCCGCACATGCGCATGCGCATGGTGCATATGCCCGTCTCACTCATCAGCCCGCTCTGACCCATGGGATGAGCATGGCTCACCTCTGCGGGGACGAGCGCGGTCAGCCTGCCTTCCCTCGCCATTCCTTTGCCTCTCGCCTCACCTCCGCCTCACCAAGCCTCCGCTTCCCACGGCCTCACCTTCCTTTCCCCCATTGCCATTCGTACGTATGCCCGGTGTTGTCTCTCTCGTTCTCTCTCTGCCGCTCCTCCCTACCCTTGATGGCGTCTTTTAGTTTTCTTGCCCGCAAGGTAGGCGTTAGTGAGTGCTTTGACGTCGATGTCTTCAAGTGTCTTGTGCGTGCCCTTAAGCGCGTATTCCTGGGGTAATGGGTATGCTAGGTCGGCCGGTCCATCGTAGGCGTTGCCCCATTTGAGAGGGGTTCGCAGATCCGGGGGTGATGGTTGGGGGCAAGTCACATCGTAGACATGGGGTTCCCCCATAACGTTAACGGTTAACGGACAAAAAAATCCGTCCTAGAAAGAAACTAGGACCACGTCCTAGAAAATTCTTGGATTTCTAGGACTCTGCCGATCACGCCTCCATTATAGCCTATGGTGAGCTTATGAGACATCCCATCACCTGAAGCAAACCATGCTCCACATCCCATTCAACCTTAGCTCTCCCCATGACCAACTCTGCGGAGCTTGTCTTTGCTTACTTTTGCTACCATATTTAGCATGCGGTGCTGCACTCGGGCGTCCGCTCGCCCGGAATGGTTATTCTCCTAAGAGCCCCCATTCTTATTAGTACACTTTTGGCCTTATTTATACGTGCTCCCGTGGCCCTACCGTATTGTTCCAATAGGTGCAGCGCCCGCGTTACTGATTCGTAGGAGTCGGCTAAGATTTGCGTGTCGTCTGCGAATTGGGTGAGCCTTATTTCGCTTCGCCCCAGGCGTACTCCCGTCATCCGGGTGTCTGCGTTTACTAGCCGTGTGAGCCAATGATTATGATTAGCAATGCAGAAAAAAAAACTTCATAATATTCTTACCGCACTCGCGGCGAATGGAACCACTACCTACACGTAGCATACTTTCTACACCCCCACTCCCCCGGCCTCCCCCCCCCCGCCATCAGGCGGCTCCCCCCGTGCCCCGTGCACTACTAGGGGGATAGGGGTGAAGGGCTTAGATATGCTCCGGTGCCCGCCCCCCCCCCCCCTGATCTGTTCCCCCCTTCCTCCTCTGTCTACCGGGCTGGTGGCGACCTCAGACCCGACTTATCTTGTAAACAGGTGCGGGACTTACCTGCTCTTACCTATTTTTCGGCTTTCGGTGAGTCGCACGGCGAAGGACCTGGAAATAAGAGCCTGGAAATCGCATCATCTAGGATGAATGCGACAGTGAGCGGAGCTCTCGCTCCGCCCACCCCCTTCTCTCTCCGCGCTCTCTCTCCCCTCTCCTGCAGGGACGCGCGATGGCGCGCCTGCGACAGGCCTGCAGCTGCCCCTGGCCCCTAGCGACCCCTGGAGGCTCCTGGAGGCCAGCTCAGGGGGCAGAGGAGCAGAGGAGGCTGGGACTGGGCCCTGGCCTCCCCTGCCTCTCCCTCGCTGGCGCTCATGGGCCTCAAGGGCCCCCACTCAGCACCTGTCCGCCTGTCGACCAGGGGGGGAGGGGGGTTGGAGCAATGGGCTGGCCACGATTGGCCAGGACGGGCGAAAGGCGAAAAAGGCCATGGGGCGAGCCTGTGGGGAAGGAAGTGGGTCAGCAAGGCAATCCCTTCTTGGCAAGCCATCAGGCATGCTAGGAGGATGGGCGGTTCCTTCCCCATGGCAAGGAAGGAGTGGAGAGAGGGAGGGGCTCGTGCCCCCCCATGGGTCAACCAAGTATAAACTTAGTTGAAAGTTGAGGGATAGAATTGCATGTATACCAAAATAGACGAGGGGCCACGAGGGGTGAGGGGTGTAAAAAAATAGGCGACGAGCGAGGCGGGCAAAAAAAAAAGGAAGCCTCAAGTTGCACCTTCTCATGGCGACCAATCATAAGATTAGTGACATTGACCCCTACTTCAATAGTAGGTTAAAATAATCTAGATCTAGATGCCTGACGCAAGGGTAGGGCGGGGCGACGGGTGTGGAAAGAGCACTCCACACAAAAAGGGGGGAGACAGCGGCACTGAGCAACGACAGCGACACTAACAACGACACCAACAGCGCTACGGCACACCGGACCGTGATGAAGGGGGGAAACCCGTGGCCAGGCATCGAGAGAGGCATCAGAGAATGGAAACACTAACGCAAATGGGGTACACCCCCCTCTCGTAATGGTGACGACGGCGTGGCAACAGCATGGCGACAGACAACGTCCGCCACATGATCCATCGGCTAATGAGGCACTGAAGGCCGCTACGGGCGTAAGTCCCGTCCCGCGGTAAACATTCGTTCACAAGCGTGAGAACACGCTTTAGACACCTTTTTCTCAATGATCAAGCACGGGATACATCGCGGACGACAGTCTCGACACTCACGCGGCATGGGTGCTGCGAGCGCGACGGGTGTGCTGGCGCCACCACCATGAGTGTTGCCTCGGAGCGATCCGCCGGTTGCATAAATAAGCGCCGGGTGCGCACAGATCCGTGCATAGCTCGAGGCCTTGCTGTGGAAAGAGCGAGGCCACGCCTGCGCTGCACTCAGCGGCTGCACGGCGAGGTGGGTCGGAAGGTAGCAACACATGCGTCTCAGCTCGCGTTGGCCGCTGTTCGCTTCATGCGACGCTCAGCTGCCGCATCGCAGCACTGAGCTCGTCCGCCGTCCAGCCGACGATCTTGCCATCGAGGGCGGAGCTCGTGAACTCCGCTCTTACGCCATCCATGCTCGCATTGAAAAGCTGCAACCCACACACGGGGAACTGATGTACCGAATCGAGTGAAGCTGTGCCCTCGCTGCGGCCGGTACTCGTCTGCGCTTGGAATATGCGGCGCGATGCGGAGACGGCAGTGGGAGAGTCCGTCTGCTGCGTGGGGGATGCCTGCAGCTTGTGCGGCTGCATCCATTTGCCGCCAACGTTCCCAAAGACAAGCGGGCTGAAGCAGTGGCCGGCGCCGACGAGCGTGCCGTCGGGGAGGAAGAGCAGGTGCGTAAGCGGCAGCTCGCGCAGGCGCAGTGTCTGCGCGGCGGCATTGGAGCCAGCGGCGGCCGCAGCGACATCGATGAAGGTGACGCTCGAGTTTTGCGCGCATAGCGCGAGCGTTTCGCCCGTGGGCGAGAAGGCAACGTCCAGGACCCAGCCGTAGGCCTCAAATGTGTACAGGAGCGTGCCGAACTTGGCCGGCGCCCCCCATGGTGTGGTAGTGTCCTTGCTGTCGAGGTTCTTGAGGAAAGCGGAGAAGACACGGCAGTGGTAGTCGGTCGACGCCGTGGCCACGATCGGCGCAGTCGGGTGCCATGCAACGGCGCAGACGGTCGAGGCGTGCTCCTTGATCATCTTGGACACCCAGAAATTGTTGGCCTCCTCGTAGGAGCACACGGGCACCGACTTGGAGCCACTGCCCACGGCGAATTTCTGCTCATCGGGGGACCTGTGAAAGGGGTCGGAAGGGGGGAGGGGATGTTAGACAGAGGGGCAGGGAGCGGAGCAGTCGCGCGGATGAAGCGTCCCATGGTTGACGAGGCAGTGGGGGCGATGACGTGAGTCGCATGGGTATGAGAACGGAGAGAGAAAGCGAGCGTCTGGGGAAGGGAGGGAGATTCGCAGAGTGAGCGCGCGCGAGAGAGAGAAGGATGAAGAGAAGGGAGCATGATAGCAAGAACGGAGAAATTAGAGGAAGAGGCGGATTGGGACGAGGGAAGAGAAACGGCGGGGGGGGGAGGGGGGAGCGATCGCGCGAACGAGCAAAGAAGAGCGTCGGCCGTCCATGCAGAAAGCATCTCCCCCGCTCCTCTTCTCACCATCGAACACTGGTCGCCGCTGCGGTGATTCGTAGGATGACAAGCATAGGCTTCCACTCCTCCCCATCCCTCGTCCACACGTACGCATTCCTGTCCTGAGCAGTCGTCACGATCCGATCGGTCTTCTCTCCCCACGCGATCGAAGTCACCAGAGCATCGTGCTCTTTCAGCTGGCCCACGCGCCGCCAGTGGGCGTGCTCGATGCGGTAGATGCAGACCGTCTCGTCGTTCGGGCACACCGCAAGCTCCGTACGCGAGCCGTTCCACGCGTGGCACGTGATCGAAGACTCGATCCGATGCTCCACCACCATCCAGCGCCCGCCACCGAAGAGGGGGGGGAGGGGGGGGAGAGAGGCGTCGGGAAGGGGAAGGGACCGGGAGGGCTCATAATATGGTAGAGTAGCCGAGATCCGTAAGAAAAGAAGTGGTAGCACGGCCGCAGTGGGGAGAGAGAGAGAGAGAGAGAGAGAGAGAGAGAAGAGAGAGAAGAGAGAGAGAGAGAGAGAGAGAGAGAGAGAGAGAGAGAGAGGGAGAGAGAGAGAGAGAAGAGAGAGAGAGAGAGAGAGAGAGAGGAGAGAGAGAGAGAGAGAGAGAGAGAGAGAGAGAGAGAGAGAAGAGAGAGAGAGAGAGAGAGAGAGAGAGAGAAGAGAGAGAGAGAGAGAGAGAGAGAGAGAGAGGGAGAGAGGAGAGAGAGAGAGAGAAGAGAGAGAGATAGAAGAGAGAGAGAGAGAGAGAGAGAGAAGAGAGAGAGAGAGAGAGAGAGAGAGAGAGAGAGAGGAGAGAGAGAGAGAGAAGAGAGAGAGAGAGAGAGAGAGAGAGAGAAGAGAGAGAGAGAGAGAGAGAGAGAGGGAGAGAGAAAGAGAGAAAGAGAGAAGAGAGAGAGAGAGAGAGAGAGAGAGAGAAGAGAGAGAGAGAGAGAGAGAGAGAGAGAGAAGAGAGAGAGAGAGAGAGAGAGAGAGAGAGAGGGAGAGAGAGAGAGAAGAGAGAGAGAGAGAGAGAGAGAGAGAAGAGAGAGAGAGAGAGAGAGAGAGAGAGAAGAGAGAGAGAGAGAGAGAGAGAGAGAGAGAGAGAGAGAGGGAGAGAGAGAGAGAGAAGAGAGAGAGAGAGAGAGAGAGAGAGAGAGAGAGAGAGAGAGAGAGAGAGAGAGAGAGAGAGAGAGAGAAGAGAGAGAGAGAGAGAGAGAGAGAGAGAGAGAGAGAGAGAGAGAGAGAGAGAGAGAGAGAGAGAGAGGGCGCTGCTGCTGGTGGGCCGGAAATCTGTCTACAGACTATACTTTAATAAATAACTCCTTCGTGCCGGAGCACCGCGGCTCGGTGTCTTCAGTCTCTCTTCTCAGAGCTTTCACACCCGCAGGCGAGGAGCCGCCCGGGGGGGGCGGGGGCCTCTTGAAAGACAGCCGTATATAATACCGTCTTTCTAGAGGCCCCAGAGAAAGACAGTGCGCCGCGCGCGGCGGCGCGACGCGAGGCGGCGCGAAGCGGGGCGGCACGGCAGCACCGGTGGCGACACGGCGACGGCGCTATCCATAGGCTATAGTAAGGCTATAGGCTATACTATAGGCGGCTATGGGCGCGGCATCGGCTCATTGGTTGGTGTTGGTACAACACACAACACATGATACCATAATACCGTACTCATAATTGTGGTCACATGTCACATGCGACTCGGACACCCACACACAGTACACACGTACACACTCACGCACACGGCACCCTAGCTAGGCACAGCGCGGCTTAAGTCCCAAGTCTCGCTCTCCCGCTTGGCTCCGGCAAGAGTTTCGCGAATTTTTCCGGTATTTGGGGGCCATAGCGAAAGCGAAACTTTTGACCGATATAGGGGGGGGCGCATTCCCGATCAAAATATAGATAGGCCCCCGCCCCCGTGCCCCCGCCCCCCCCCCCCCCCCCCCGCTCATGCCGCCCCGCCGCGGGCCGGCGGGCCGGTCAAGAGGAAGCGAACCGCGGAAGCGAGCGGTAGCTCAGCCGCGTCTGCAGACCCTCTGTGGGCGCCTCCCACGCGGGTGCAGGTAGTTGAGTTGGCAACGTCATCCGAGGTCCGAGGATGACGGTGATAGCGACGGCGACGACGATGACGAGGAATGCGGCGACACGCTGAGCGAGGGGATGGTGGAGATAGAAAGGGAGGGCGAGGGCGAGGACAGCTCGGACGATGACGAGCTCGACAGAGCAATGCAGGAGGACAGCACGACGAGAGAGGACCGCGCACGGCGCAGCGGCGCCCCACCGGAATCGCCGACGCACCAGCAAACGTGTGCAACGCGAGATGTGAGAGCACATGTGAGCAGCTTGTGAGCAATGATGGATGATGGACAGATACTAGATACTAATGATTGTCAATGCCAATGCAACATGCAATACATTGCTATATCAACTAAGTTTATACTTAGACGCGATGGAGCGCGCCGCCGCGACTCCCCTCTCCTTCGGGCCCCCCGCCGAGGGCGCCCCACCAGCGACCATGGAGCAGCCGCTATCGAAGCGGCCGCGTCCGCCCACCGAGGCCGAGCAGGTGCGTGCGACTCCGGTCGCGCCACACGGCCCGTGGCCCCGGCCACACCACCCATGGCAGCCATGCTGGCCTCCCCCATGGGGGACAGCAGGCTGTTGGAAGCATCCCATCAATGCCAGGCTCATGCAGCCACCCTTCCATTGGGCATGCCTTATGGCAGAGGCCCCTCTCGCCCTGGCAAGGGTCGCGCTGCTCCGGCAGCGCGGCCCGAGGCCGGGTGGCCCTTATGGGCACATCATCCACTCCACTTCAACGCACAACACACTCTCCAGAAGCACCCCCTCACACTCAGCACGCAACACACATGAGACACAAAGGTACGACCCCCCTGGGAGAGACCAGCGCCGAATGACACCGCCTACTGCCCGCGCCCGCACGACACTGAGTACGGACACCCCCGACCCCGCCTCACAGGGACAAGACTCCGACGAAGACAACATCATCACACCTAAACATACGCCGCACGAGACTCACAAGGGAAGGAGCACTGTCACAGCCAATATGGCACAATCCTCACGACCCACCACCGCTCAAACGCGGGGCGTGGATCAGCCTATGGGAATCCCTTCAGACGCACGTTGCACATAACATCTATAAAAACGAGGACCTCACGGAACCTTACACGCGAGAGGATTGCGCTCAATACCTGGAACACCTCCCCGAAATATTCGATCACAAGGGGAGCAGAATAAACAAAACGGAATTCCTAGACTCGTGGGAGCGGGTGGTGCAACACGTCTCGCACCTCCTAGAAAAAGCAAAAGAGACCCCGCCCCATGACCCGGCCCCCGCCGAGTCGAGCACGGGATCGCCGAACGCGTCAGCATTGCCGCTAGAAGTGTCTAGAGAAACCAAAGTCTCCGAGAGCGACACGTACATAACTAGAATGAATAACATATGGATCTATACAAACACCAACTATCTAGGCGAGACCACAGACACCACCGTGGTAGCAAAACCGGGCGAGGAGGATCACTACTACGCCCCAGCTAAATGGGAAAATGGACTAAAAGGCCCGAAACACCTCGAATTCCCTCTTGCGGACGAGTACACGCTTAACGAAAAGAGACAACTAGACCAAATCACCGTGTCGGATATAACGCGAGAGCTCAAAGGGGACGGCCCCCGCAACAAACCTCAGCCAGCGCGAGAGGCGTGGGCCCGCAAGCTAGACCTAACGCACGATGAATGGAAGCACGTGGCGAAACTCTATACCCACCCCCTACTAAAACACACAGACAAACACCTGCACTTCAAGCACGTTACCCATAGGAGGCTGGGTACGCGAAACCGGTTCGCAGCGGCGACCACCACAAGATGTAGACTCTGCGGGAAACACAGAGAAAACTCGACGCACCTAGCTAGATGCCCGTCCACGCTTCCGATATTTCAAACCATAGAAGCCGTAGCGGGGTACACCCCGGCGAAAGACAGATCGACGACTCAAAAAATCAAAGACAGACTATTCGCATACCCGAATTCCCCGACGCCGGATAGCCTTAAAGCCCTCTACCTAATAGCATGGAGATACATCATAAGCGACTTCTACAAAGTGGAATTCGAAAATCACACCTTCCACCACGTACCGGTTATCGAAAGAGTCCTAAGCAGGTTCACGGCCCTCGTCAGAGGTCGGGAACCTCCGGACAACTTCTTAACCGCACGCACGCGCAAGGCCTCCCTGGGAAGGAAGCCGAAAATCAAATCTCCACACGACCTCAGCGCCCCTGTCTTCTTAACTAACAACAAAGGCGCCCTAGTCATGAGCACGAATCTATCTCTGGTAGCGGAAGCCCTCAACATAGCAGAGCGACTAGCCTAACCAAGCGACCCCGCGCCGCGAGCCGCCCACCATCCTAAAGTAGGCCCTAGACACACTGACCACAGCTGCCTGACACCCAGCACAAGGAGCAAACACACAATAGCCGGTAGCCCGATGGCATAGGAGGAAGGCGCGAAACAGGCCATCGCGAATCGGCACACACCGTCTGCCACTGGAGACCCACGACACCCAGCCCCTAGGTAGAGCACGAGGGGACGAGCCGCAAGGCAGGTGTAGGGGGAGTGAAGGGAAACGGGCGAGGCTGCGAAGATACCGTGCAGGGTCGCGCGCGCGGCGAGAATATTAAGAAGTTTTTTTTTTGGCAATACATTGCTATACCTATCTATACAGCATACAGATACAGCATACAGCTATGTATTATAAACATTTTGGCTCGAAGGTACGCGTCCCGCCGTCGTTGCTCGTTGCGTCATTGCTGCCCCCCTTCAACAATCAAAATTTCGTTCAAAATATCAACAAAATTTGGGTAGGTGAAGCTCAAAATTTGCTCCAACGGACGCGAAATATCAAAACGAAATTTGGGTGGGTCTGGAGCGAAACTCTTGCCGGCGGGCCAATCTCCCGCTCCCGCCCCCCGCCCCCCCCCCGGTATATATGTATAATATGTCTTTCCCACTGTCTTTGGACTGTCTTTCTACGAGGGCCAAAGACATATGTATAATACAGTCTTTCAAACCCCAACTGACTGTCTTTCACATGTAGGAGGTGGTGGTGGCCGCCGTCCCGCGCACGCCGCGCACGCCGCGCTCGCGCGCGCCTGGTCCCGCGCGCACGTCGCGCTCGCGCCGCGCGCCGCGCGCGGGCGGCCCCCAGCCCCAGCCCCGCTCTAAAAAAAACAGTGGCAAAAACGGAGGGCGTTTGAAAAACAGTGACAAACACTGTTTTTGGCCTCCAAGCTCCAAAAAAAAACATTGGACTACTACATTGTTTCTGACAGAATAGAATTTCTGTCTTTCACATCTAACATCTAGGCTGTGGATATTACCAGCCCATATATGAACATGGAGGGTGGGGAGGGACGAGGAGGGGCTGGGAGGTTACGTTCCGTCGAATATGGGACAGACTCAAGTTGCAAGTTGAGGCCAAAGTTTTGGGATTTGGGATGGAGCTCGTCGTAAAAATAAAATGAGCTGCCTCTCGAGACCCCGACGAAAACAAAACTCAACCCTCTCCCGCGAGGGTGGGCGGCGGCGCGGCGCGAGGAGCGCCCAGGGGAACCAAGCGTGCCGCCGGAGGCAGGCTTTAAACAGGGAAAAGAACTCTCGAGAGTGGTGAAGGAAGCCAGCCCGTCTTGTCGCACCCCCGCCAAAACCTTGGCGGCTCGCCGCGAGGAGAGAGGGCGAGCCAGCTTCCCCCTTTCCTTTCGTTCCCTCCTCCTGTGGCGGCAATGCTGAGCGGCAGTCGGTTCTCAGGCTATCTCCTCCTCTCGACCGCCCTCGTGCTCGCGCTGGTGAGCCACACGTACTCCGTACGCCGCCAGTTCTACCCGGCAGTTCTCTCTCTCAGCTCGAACAAGCTCTCTCTGCTGCTGCTCACCAACGAGGCGCTGGGGCTAACGCTGCTGCTGGGCAAGCTGGGCGTTAGACTCTTCTTTGGACGGTTGAGGGAGGCGGAGATCGAGCACCTCTATGAGAGAGCCTGGTGAGAGCGAGGGGAGAGGGAAGGGGGCAGTCGGCAAGGGGGAGGCACAGAGAGGTGAAAGGAAGGATAGAGAGGGAGAGGAATCGAGACGGGGGCGGTTGGGAGAGGTATCTTCTGCCAATTGGACGCACTAGGGGAGGCGGAGGGCGCAAAAGTGGTGTACGAGCAGGGTGGGGCGGGCAGTGGGCCCATGAGGCTGACGGTGCACGCAGTCTGCAAACCCCAAGCATGCGCCTGCCGGCCAGGTATGCAATCACAGAGACGTGCCTGGCAATGACCATCTTCCGCGATGAGTTTAATGTCAACTTCATTGGGCTCTTTACGATCCTACTCTTTCTCAAGATTTTCCACTGGCTGATGAGCGACCGCATCGCCTTCATGGAGCAAACACCAGCCGTGCCGCTCTCGACGCACGCACGCATACTGCTTCTCATGTCCGCGCTCACTGCGCTCGACGCCGCCTTCCTCCATCACGCCGTCTCTACATGCCTGGCACGCGGGCCTTCGGTACTCCTGCTGTTTGCGTTCGAGTATCTCATCCTCTCCTCATCCGTGGCCTCCACGTTCTGCAAGTATGTACTGTATGTCAACGATGTGCGGCTGGGCGGCACTTGGGAGGAAAAAGGCGTCTGGCTCTTCTACCTCGACTTGGTCGCAGACCTCTTCCATATGGTCGTCTACGTTTCCTTCTTCGCGCTCATCTGCACCTACTACGGCCTGCCGCTCCACATCCTGCGCGACCTGTACATCACAATCCGCAATTTCCGCTCGCGCGTCACTGATTTCCTACGCTACCGTTCCATAATGCGCAATATGCAGGAACGCTTCCCCAACGCGACCATCGAGGAGCTCGACGCGACGGACCGCGTATGCATCATCTGCCGCGAGCACATGGACGATGCAAAGAAGCTAAGGTGCGGCCCGCACCACACGACGCGACCCCCACGCGCGGCGGCGCTCCCATTCCGACCCCGCCCCCCACCAGCTCGTCCCCATCCAACATGTGGCCCCTCCCGTTACCGCAGGTGCGGCCACATGTTCCACTTCAACTGCCTACGCTCGTGGCTCGAGCGTCAGCAGTCGTGCCCCACATGCCGATCAGCCATCTTGGCGCCTGAACCTGTGCCAACGCCCGGACAGCGAGCGCGCGAGAGAGAGCAGCAGCAGCAACAGCTCGACGAGCAGCAACAACGACGCCACGAGCATCTCCAGCAACGGCTCCAGCAGCTCAGACAGCATCTGCAACCTGGCGAAGCAGCGCAGCTCGGTCGGGAGCAACCGGCGGCTGGCACGGGGCTCCCTGCAGAAGATGGCGGTGGAGTGGCCAGGGCAGCGGCCGGTGGCCGGCCGGCGATGGGTGGTTCGGCGCAAGGGGTTGGTGCCGCAGCTGCGATGCCTGGGGACTACGCCGCGCCTCGTGGCTTTGGCTGCGCCTGGCCCCCTGCCGCCGGTGCGCACGGGCTGGGCGGAGCATGCGGCTGTTGCGAGGCAGAGGGCGGCCCCAACGCAGGCGCCGCGCCGTATGCGGGTACATGGCCGGGCTTCTCCGCCATGGATCCACGCGTTGGAGCTGCGTGGGGAGCAGCTCCGGGCGTCGGAGGTGTGCCCGTCGGCACTGGCATGGGCATCCCGCTAGATCCAGCAGCCGCCGGGCTTCGCGGTGCATTTGGCGGCATGACAGCTTTGCACGCCAGTCCGGTAATGGGATTCGGTCTACCGTTCGCCCCTGGCACCGGGTATGCCGGCCCCGGCCCCTTTTTCTCTGGTCCCAGCTTCGGATGGATGCCAGGTATGATAGGCATGCCGTACCACCCCCTCTTTGCTAGTCCGTATCTCTTACCACAACACTTGCAAGCTGCCAGCGGGCAGCTGCCCTCGACGAGCACCTTCATTCAGGCGCAGATCGACTGGCTAAGGGATCAGCTGGCGCAGCTGGCGCCCGCGCCGTCGCACGCCGACGCGGTTGGCGGAGATGATGCCTCGAGCACACCAATCGTCACACCCATGCGCCCGGAGCGAGAGGCGGCTCTCCGTGCCGCAGAGAGCCGCAGGGCGCGCGAAGATAACTAGGCTCATGCGGCACGACGAGACAAAGGTCCTTTGCCTCATGGAGGCTGCCATGCCTGCAAATTAGGTCCATCCCACGAAGTGTGTACTTGGCGCGCGAGGGTAGGCGTTCACGATTTTGTGGTAGCAACCCGCACTTGCAGTTGCCGAAGGCGCCAAGTGGATCAAGGCACTAGTAGAGGTGGGGGGGCGGGGGGGAAGTCGCAAGCCATGCAATGAAAAAGAATTACAACTGGGGAAAAAAATATCCTTAAAAATCACCGCTACACGTGCGGCGTGGGGCAGTGTGCTTGTGGACCTCCCTTCTACCCAACCTTAACCCCTAACAACCCCCTCCCCCTTCCCCAGTTCCCTCTTTAGTGGAGAGCCGGTTCCGGGGAGGCCGCGCGCACTGCCTCGGCCAGGAGTTGGAGTGGAGGGGGCGGGAGACTGTGGCTTTATCTTTCGCTCGGGCTTGGCTAGTTCATTTCTCCCTTGTGTCCCATAAAATCTTCAGCGTTTTCCTTCAAATTCTTTCCATAGCGGTTAACCCATCTCAAGTGATGTTTCGTATATCTAGGCCTCTTGCCGCCTGCAAGAGGTCATCCGATACTTCTAGGTTAAAGTCTTTGTCCACCATGTAAAGAGGGCTTATCATTTTCCGAATATGTTTGTTACTCGGGGCGTGCAGCCCCGTGTTATTTCGTTGTTTCTTCAGCCTTTGAAAGAAACCGACCTTCGCCGTTGCTAGTAGGTGGTACCTTGTAAGAATTGCTCTAAGGATCGATCTAACGGACCTACCGTCCGCGTTACCGTACTGGATGTTGTAGAAATCCGTGAGGATATACCTCCACGCCAGGATACCCAAGTATCCCGAGGAGGGGTGAGGCCTGTCCACTTGGTAGCAAAAGAGACGTTGGGCTACTTCAGAGCCCGGCCTAAGGACGATCCCCAGAAGTCCTTCTATGAATTCGAAGATGGGCTACTTTACGGTTAAGTGCATCTATGGCGTCCGGCTCGGTTGCTCCGGGGATTCCCGCCATCTGGGCCTTTCTAGCATCCGCTACAGCGTCTATTTCCGCTTGAGCGAACGATCTTTGTCTGCGAAGTTCCACCGCCTTAGCTAGGAGGATCGAGGACACTTTCCGTTTGGTTTCCGTCCAAGTCATGAGCTTATCCCCTGCGTCATCTTCCGGAGGGACCGGGTATAAGCGCCTCCAGAGGAGGTGAATCATCTCGCGTGCCTCCGGATCGTCCAACACCTCCATCGGTATCTTGGCTTCTATCTCCGTCGCCCGTCTGGGAGGGGCGATTGCGAAGGTCGCTACCACTGGGTGGTGATCGGATGCCGCCATGCCCGTGAAAAGCTTGAGATCTATGTATGTGTTACCCCCCAGGAGCCAACGCCCCCCGATAGCTATCGGGGGCCCCCGATAGCTATCGGGGGGAAATTTTTTCCCGATCGCCAACAGCCCCCCCGAGAGCTACCGGGGGACCGAGAAAATCTCCCGAGAGCTATCGGGGGATTTTACATGCCCCGGGGAGCTATCGCGTTTTAAGGCGGGCCCCCGTTTGCTATCGGGGGCGAAAGACTGCCCCCGTTTGCTATCGGGGGGAAACGACGGCCCCCAGTAGCTATCGGGGGGCCGTCCTCGAGCCCCCAGGCGCTATCCTCCCCCGCAAGCTATCAGAGAGAGAGAGAGAGAGAGAGAGAGAGAGAGAGAGAGAGAGAGAGAGAGAGAGAGAGAGAGAGAGAGAGAGAGAGAGAGAGAGAGAGAGAGAGAGAGAGAGAGAGAGAGAGAGAGAGAGAGAGAGAGAGAGAGAGAGAGAGAGAGAGAGAGAGAGAGAGAGAGAGAGAGAGAGAGAGAGAGAGAGAGAGAGAGAGAGAGAGAGAGAGAGAGAGAGAGAGAGAGAGAGAGAGAGAGAGAGAGAGAGAGAGAGAGAGAGAGAGAGAGAGAGAGAGAGAGAGAGAGAGAGAGAGAGAGAGAGAGAGAGAGAGAGAGAGAGAGAGAGAGAGAGAGAGAGAGAGAGAGAGGCAGAGAGAGAGAGAGGCAGAGAGAGAGAGAGGCAGAGAGAGAGAGAGAGAGAGACAGAGAGAGAGAGAGAGAGAGAGATCGTTTGAATAAACACATAATAGTAAAATTTATTTGGTTTTTTTTGGTTTTTATTTATTTTAAATATTCTTAATGTTAATATTTTACTTGACGAGATCAAAATCAAAATGACTGATATCTAATTTAACTTGAATTTTTGGTTAGATTTTTTAATTTTACTATTTTTATATTACGTCTTTAATAATATTTAATTTAATTACCATATTGTACTTATATATTATATTTTAATATTTATCCTAGTAACCTTATGTCATTTCTAAAACTGTTAGCTGTTAGATACTCTAAGTTTTAAAAACTATTTTTACGGGGGAGAAAGAGAACAGAGAAAAGAGGAGAAAGGAGAACAGAGGATAGGAGGGGGGAAGAGAGAGAGAAGGAGAGCGAGCCAAAGAGAGGAGGAACCCCCCGTTTGCTATCGGGGGATTTCCTCTTCCCCCGATAGCTATCGGGGGGTCCGCTTACGGCACCCCCCAGGAGCTATCCCCCGATAGCTCTCGGGGGATTTTCTCGGTCCCCCGGTAGCTCTCGGGGGGGCTGTTGGCGATCGGGAAAAAATTTCCCCCCGATAGCTATCGGGGGCCCCCGATAGCTATCGGGGGGCGTTGGCTCCTGGGGGGTAACATATGCTTTGTACCATCCCCACGTGGAGTAATATTCAGCCGCGTATACGCGGTCTATCCTAGTGTGGGTCTGATGTCCGCATCTCGAGTATTGGTCTTTAAGGCCCGGGTTGACCAGCAGTTGAACGTCCGTGAGGCCATGCGTGGCGAGTGCCCTCGCTAGAGCTCTGCCTCCCGAATTCGCATAGGGGGCCGCCCTCGGTTATCTTTGGTTTCTCTCGCCTTGTTGTTCTAATTCTGGATTTCTTCTGTTTCGGTTATTCTATTCTCCTTCCATGCCGCTCGTCGAGACGACTCGAATTTAGTCGGGGAGTGTCGTATTCCATACGAGGACAGACTTTTACTTCTAGCCTGTGAGTTATTTTAACTCTCAAGGTCTCGTTGATGGGTATATCGCCTCTTCTCCTACTTTCTCTTGATGTCATCAAACGTTCCACGATTGTCGTCTGTCTTCTGTTATACCTCGGTCGCAGCTCCCCAGCGAGGTCTGCCCTCGTTGTGCCGACTCCTCTGTCGCATGCCTGCGCGCTGCTAAGTTGCCTTGGTGCCGACGCTTGGCCGTCCGTCCAAGTGCGGTTAGTTTTCTCCCCGTTTGGTTTAGTTTGTGTGTCTCTGTGGGCCGGCAACTTTTTGAGTCCCCGCGTTATAGTCCCTCGTGTCTACCTTGGACTTAAGAAGCTCTCATTCTCATTCTCTCCCTCTTCCACTAGCTCGCTAGCTAGCCTCGTCCCTACTCTCCGACGCCACGCGTTGCAATCCTCTGAACCTCAGTCTACCTCTTCGCTCATAGCGCTCGATGGCAGACACTGTCAGACCCTACTCCTACTATGACCTCTCAGACATCTTCCCGCCAGCAACAAACAACGACTCTTTCACGGCCGCGTCAGCTGCCGGCTCGATCGAACGGCCCTCTGCCTACGAGCCTGTAGTCATCGAATGTTCGACACATCCTTAAAAGTTTAGGTGATCCTGTACTTTTGTACTTTAATGAGTGGGTCGAACTTATACCTTCCACATGGGGGTAGTTGCCGAAAAAACAACCAAACCTGAGGTTGCACCCTCTGAGCGCTCAAGAGGCAGTGGAGGCTTGGGCAGTGGAGGCTTGGGCTTTGCCCGTGGCCTCTGTTGCCGCTCCCTCGCTCGCCTCGCCGGCGTTGGGTGCCTTCCTGGCGGCTCGGGTGGTCTGTGGCTCAGTGGTGAAGGGGGGGGGGGTCAGTACGATGAGGGGCCAGTGCAGGCGAATGCGTGCGGCGCGCGGCGCGCGCTCGCTGATAGTCCGGACAGATGCGTTGAGTGTTGAGTGCTCAGCGGCCCTACCAGAAGGCAGTGGCGGTGGCTGAGGACGGTTGTGCAGGCCCACCCAGGGGGTGTCTGCGATGGAGAGAGGGGGGCGCGAGGCCTCCATTTGGCCCCTACTTCTACTTATAAATGTAGGTTGAAGCTAACGAGGTGGAGGTGGAGCGATGGGAAGTGAGGGCGATGTCGGCTGAAAGATAGTAGTTACCAGTCTAGCAGTGGGCATGTAGCCCTGACTCTTCAGATATTTTTTTCGATTCTCCTTTGCTATGCTGGGCCTCTTCGCGCCACACTCGGCCTTTATGCCCACCGCCCTTCTCCTCTCTCAACTCGCGGAGCAACAACAACTCACATCAATAGCAATACACAATCAAGGAAAGGAACACGAGCTTATCCGATTTGGAGGGCAATTGCAAGCCTCGCGCCCCCGTCTAGGTTGAGATTCATCATAGGAGAATTTGCAGCTGGACTCCTGCCAGCGTCCACCGTGACAGATGGATCAAGGCCAGCTCCCTCGGCTTTCGCGCGGGCCTCTTCTTGCATGAGAGCCCTGGTTGCCGACTGCTGCGCAAGATCAGAAGCGGCCGCTGCCTGCTTTGCCGCCGCGTGCTTCTCTAGCCTCTGCGTTGCTCCCTTGTCGTGACGGGGATTCTGCCTGCGTGGCGAGTGACATGCGAATATGCCAAGTCAAGATATCGTATCACACATGGATCCTCGCGTGGGTCTCCCGTGCACAGGTGCGACATTTTGCCAAGATGATTCAGTAGAACCACAAAGGTGTGCCGCCCAAGGCGCGCACCTCATCAGAATAGACGCCAGCAAATTCAAGGGATGCACCTTCTCTCCACGCTCTGTTGCGAGAACGCATGCCTGTCCAGCAATAATCAGAGGGCATGTCAGTCACCAATAGCGGTCGGAAGCTGAGAGCGTGAGCATCCAAAGAGGTGTATCGGCGCCGCTGAGTCTACGGGGGAGCTCTAACCTTGAGCATGTCCTCGACAGCAATCTCGAGCGACGGCAGCAGCAGCGTGCGCTCCATGTACTGGCGCGGTGTCTCCTCGCTGGCGTCGAGCTCAGCAGCTGGCACCTCGATCAGACTCATCGGGCAGGCTCGCCCACTCTTCTCTCTGCCCGCCTCCCGGCCACTTGGTTTCTCCTCCTCTTTCTCTTCTAAACCATCTCTCTTTCTCCCTCTACTCTGCCCCCCCCCCCCCCCCCCCTCCCCCCCTTCCCCCCCCGCACCTCCTCCAGCGCGCGCCGCACAGTGTAAGAGAGAACTCGCGTAACGACGAGTTCTATTTTGGGCTACGGACACAGAAGATGTGTTTCAGCGGAGTTGGAGTTGGAGTTGTTTTGTATTTTGTATGGAATTTTCTAGTCCGAGGGGTGACGTCATCGGTAGCAAAAAAAAAACATCTGAAGATTCTGGGCTACACACCTACTATATTAGGGTACCCCCCTATCCGCTCTGACAACGCCCCTTCCCCCCGTCATTCCTTTGAGAGGGTGCAACCAAACTATTGTTATAGTTTTAGCGATGGAGCGCGCGCCGACCGCTCCCACCTCCCAGCCCCCCGCCGTCACGACGCCCCAACGGGGCCGCCCCAAACCGCCGGAGCCCAAGCGCCCACAGGCCGCCGCGCCGCCTGACAACGACGTCGACATGACGGCACCACCCTCGCCTCCCAAGCTGCCACAGAACCAGGGAACAGGCAGAGTCCTGTTCCCTGGTGACAACCAGACCCAGGGCAATGCCCTGCCACCCAACCCCTCCGCTCCTCCACCAACTCAAGGACTCCCCATGGGAGGTGGCAGCTCTGCTGCCACCCCCATGGCGGCCACTCCTACCATCAGTGCACCCCTCGGGGGCGGGCACTTAACACAACAATCCATTTTGGGGGCCTTTGCGCCCTCAAACCAACAACCAACTCAAGCAGCCAGGACATACGCGCAAGCTGCGCATGGACACAAAGGGAAGGTTCCAGCCCAGCAAGCCCAGCAGCCACAAGCCCAACAACCACAGCAGCCATCGCGCAAGCGGGCGGATCCTCAATCGGATCCAAAGCCGACTCTCCACAACACCACCCCTTTTGCTTCTCCTTCTCCTCCACCTGATGAGGAAGAGGAGCCCGAAGACACGCCTTTTTTCATCCAGCTAGCTCAGCTAGCTGATGACAAAAAGGACATCAAGAGCGAGGATGTCGCCACCTTCATGAAATTCCTCCTCTCTAGGCTGGAAGGCCTAGACGCAACTCCAGATGGCATGGACAAAGGCCGCAAAGGCCCTTGGATCTTCTACGTCGATGAAGACGCACACGATCAATTCAAGGCCGCATACGGAGACAAAGTTAACACAGCACTCTCGGGAGTCCCGCATGAATTTGGAATCACCTATGGCGCGTTAACCGACTCGGCCCCTCGTAAGTCGAGCGCTATCCGGTCCTCCCTAAAAGAGGTGGCGACCTACATTGTTTTTCGCATCTTTGATCCGATCAAGGCTTTTAAGACCAAGACTAGGCATTTGGCTAACTCGCTCGAGCGCGAGGGTTTCCACGTGCTAAGGGGCAACCAACAGCGAGCCAAAACCTCACTCGAAGGTATCACGAAAGTTGAGTCCGGCAAGCGTCCCATCTGGCACTTTTATGTTTACACGGACACGTCGGCCTTAGGGCACCGTTTCCCTCGCAACTTTCATGTGACTCTCGATGACGGAGAAAATTTCAACTTGGACTATGCGGTCCGATCATCAGTGGAATGTGTGACTCCTGAAGGGGAGTTAGCCATCCATGGAGCCCCCGGAGGCTGCAAAGGATACGACAAACCGTGGGCTATCTCGTTTCTCCGTAAAAACCAAGTCAGCTTTCGCCAATGCACGTGCGAACAAGATAAGGCGAAAGCAGAACAACGAAAGCGCCAAAGGGACGCAAGTAACGCCATGGACTACAGGGCCCTCATGGGCCTTGGAGCGGCGGCGCCATGCCGCCGATTCATGGCGGGCGAATGCAAAAACAACCGCATGAAAGGACCTCCCCGGAACCAGCTTCTCCGATAAAGAGGGAACTGGGAAAGGGGGAGGGGGTTGTCAGGGGTTAAGGTTGGGTAGTAGGGAGGTACACTAGCACACTGCCTCACGTCGCACGCGTAGCGGGGAATTTTAAGAAGATTTTTTTTTTGAGAGGGTGCAACCTCAGGATTGGTTGTTTTTTTCGCAAGTGCCCCCCATGTGGACGGTATAAGTTCTACTTAAAGGACCCCCTTATTAAGGTACAAACTTGCAGGTTTCAGATGGTAATACCGCATGTATGTGTGCAGCAGTTGAAAGAGGTGCCGGCCGCGGGCCCACGCTAGAGTTGGGCGCTTACTTACGTTGCGTGCGTCAACCACCGAGTGTCGTCTGCGCGGCACCGGCGGCGTCGGCCGTGCACCCCCTCTTCTCTGCCACGCATCAGATGTACTCGGATGTGGCTGTCACATGCACGTGGCACTTGGTGCAGCACCGCGGGACAATGTCCGAGTGAAGAAAATCGACGTGCCCCTTTTGCCCGCTCCAGTTCATCCCAAAGATGTCGATCTGCATATTTTTTGCATATTTTCTCTGCATATTTGGGTAACAAAAACTGCATATTTCTACCTGGGCCTAGCCAAGTGCTCCCAGGTATTTTCGGGTACCGGTAGACGTTGCGCCCAGTTGACGGGGCCCGTGAGGCGCCTGCATTTACTATCTATTCGTTTTTTGCAAGGCTCGTGGCTCGTGTTCTCGTGTTAAGTGTTCCACTTCCGTTTTTTGTCGAGCGGCGTGTCTCCGTGCTTCCGCGGCGCATGCGGCCACCTTAGACTAGGATACGGGGAATGGCGCCGAAGAAGTGCCCTCAGAAGGAGATCATGCCCCCCCCCCCCCCCCCACCAGCTAGAGCTGGCGCGCTGACGCGAGCGTCTCGTATAGCGAGCAGCCGACATTCGCCTGCCCCTGAGCGGTCGCCAACGCGACAGGCGACGGGCACCACCGGAACCGCGGTGGGAAAGAGCAGCGGACCCATACCCATGCATGCCCGGCCATCTCGACCCCTCTGGTGTGCTTTCCAGAGGAGCCCTGGCCGGTAGCCCCAAACACTGTAATACTGTAATAAAGTGCTGAAGTACCCCCCCAACAAGAAAGGCGAAAGGACTATTTTTTTGTCCGTAACTTGTACTCGTAGCATCGAGTAAACTGAAACGAACTCGGCGCGAGCGAGAGTGGCCGCAGCGGTGCGATCTCTGCTGTGAGTACTTAATATATCGCGAGGGGGAGGAAAGGAAGAACTGATGAGAGATGTGGGGAGAAAAGAAGAAATCACCATGAAGAGAGCGATGGAAGACAAAAGAGAGCGGGAAGAAGAGAGATGTAATGAGAGAGAGAGAGAGGAGAGAGAGAGAGGGAGGGAGGGGAGAGAGCGAGCGATGCCCAACCTCCTCTCCCTCCTCTCCCTCTCCCTCTGCCCTTCCCCCTCGCCTCCCACCGGCTTCCATCTCTCTCGACTACGAACCTCCACATCCGACGACTCTCTCAACCTCAAGATCCTCCACTTCTCCTCCACCTCCTCCCCGTTCTCCTCCTCCTCCTCCTCCTCCTCCTCCCTTCTCGGCAGCGCAGAGGCCCACCTGCGGCTCAGAGAGACCTCGCTCCACAGCGGACGGCTGGCGGAGCCGGCGGGAGCCACAGAAGGAGGCCTCGGGCTACAGACAGATCAGGGCACCTATGATTTCGTCTTGCTCGCGGGCACACTCCTCGTCACCGACCGCACTGTCGATAAGACGACCACCATTGTGCTCAAAGAGAGGTACACCGGCGGAGGGGCCGAGCAGATCAAGAGGCCAGCAGTCTTCGTCTCGCCGAAACTCAACCGCGTGTATATCATCTACCAGCGCGCCTTTGGGGGCGGAATCGTCCGTACCAGCTACGCGCTCGCGCCGTTGGAGGGTGGCCCTGTCGAGCCCACCGTCGCCGATGACTCGGTCAACCTGGACACTGTTGACCTCACAGGCGGTACGGTTGCGGTGTACGACAGCGTGCAGGTGGTCAAAGTGCCGGCGCTCTCCTCCACATGCGCCACCACTCAGGCGCTCTACTACGACGTGTCCGGGCTGTACGTGCGAGAGACGGACCTCGGAACGGAGCGGGTCGACGCTCGCGGCAGGAGCCCCCTCGCCTACTCAATCCAGCCTGGCATTGACGGCTGCTTGACCTGCGGCTCCCAGATCGTCGCGACGGACCTCGTCACCGGTACCGCTTCCGTGGTAGCGAGTCTCACGACGGCCCAGCTGGAAGAGCTCGTGTACGGCACGTCCATAGGCGCCATCACTACTGAGTACGACCGGCGCCCGGCCCTCGAGGTGATCGCCGCCATCGTGGCCGTAGTCATCATGTGCGCTCTCCTCGCCTTGTTCTGCATCGCCATCGCCTCAACTCTGCGCGTGCGCTTCCGTCGCTCCAAAGTGCAGCGGACCGAGATTGTCACGCCTGCGAGGACATCGGCGTTCCACCCAGAAAGCGCGCGGCCCGTCGACGTGGACAAGGCCACCATCGACCTGCAGCGCCTCTCGCAGCGGGCGTCGCACAAGCTGAGTCGAGACCAAATGCGTCCGTCCCAGCGCCAGCTGTTGGCCGGCACGTCGCCGGACCGCTGCTCTACCGCCTCGGAGGCCAGCCCGGCCACGACTCGCTCCATGCGATGGACAACCACCGTCGATGCTGACATGCCGGCTGCGCGCGGACTTTCGCGGCTACGCTTTCCGGGCGATGCCTCCGCCATCATACGTCGCTACTCCCTCGCCGATGAAGCCCGCAGGCGCAGCTTGCGTGCTTCAGACGTGGAGGTGGACGTGGAGCAAGAGACTGAGCACAAACCATTGTCTCCGACTAACCTCCTCAAGTCGGACGACCCGTCATAAGAGTCCTAGGAGAAGCAGTTGCGGCGTGAGGTCAGGGGAGGTCGGGTACCTTCACCGTACCTGTTACCTGGGTGCGCCCGTGGTGCGCCGCTTGGCATTGGTGACATTCCGCTTGTGTTTGCGCACGAGGGAGACGAGCCGCGCGCCTTTCGTCCAACCACTGCGTCTACTGCAGAGATTATGAAGCGGCATGCAATCCCACATCGGGCGATAGCGCCTGAGGCAATGGGTGGGCAAGCGGCTCTCCTACTCACGCCATCGAAGGACGCGTCTCCGTCGTCCCCATTGACCACCGCCTCCACAGCCCACATGCTTGTGCACATCCATCCTCGTCGCCTCTCTCCTAAACCGAGACCACTCGCACTCGTTGTTGCTCCACGTGTCTTCATCGGTACGCCACGAGGTGGAGGCGAAGGTTGCGGTGGTGCGAGCAGCGGTCGTGAGGATCAAGGTACAGATATTTGAACTCGACCTGCGCGCGCTCTGCGCCCCAGAGTTTCCGGATGTGCCCGACTTCTGGGCGATATTCGTCGTGGTGCAAGCCTACACAAGAAGAGAACCCCCATCGCTTCCCCATGAGCAGTGCTTTGACGACTTCGGTATGGGGCGTGTAGTAGGCCGACGATGAATGACACACCATGCTGCTCGCGCTCCCGCCCTTTTCTGCACTTTACAGCCTAGATACTCGATTGTTCCCATGGATGAGTCCACGGATTGTTAGCTGTTCTTGCTATGACGCTGCATACTATTTCACAAACCGTCGGTACACAGCGGTGCTTTGTTGCTTCGCGCTCTGTAGGGGAATGGACGAGGTCTCCTCTCATATCTCTCTCCTAATACTATCAGTTGGCCAACAAGCTAAGTTTATACTACAACTTGGTTCACATGGGGGAGGCGCCTCGTGCCCTCCTCCCCAGATTCCAACTCCCCTCCGAGGGGCCCATCGGTCACCCTTAGACTGCCTTTTGGCCTTTTGGCGCCTGAGTTGAGCATTCACCAACCGCTCACCCAAAGCCAAGGGGGCGGTTGGCCGGCTCGACTTATCGAGAATCACCTCCTCCACGTGAACGGCGGTGGCAACTTGTGCGGCATCAACGGCCACGGCATCCGCGGCGCCTTGCCGCAGACCGCGCCGGCGCCCGGCGATAGGTACAAAAATGTAATCGCCGGCGGCGGAGCGGCGGTCGTTTCGTCGCGCGTGGCGTCGTGGTATTGTATTCTTGCATTCTTGCCCATTTGCCATTTCCATTTGAAGGCTGTAAGCATAAATATTCGTGCTAAGGTACGCGCCCATTCCCACAGTTAAATAATTGCACTTGTTGATACTGACACACACGGAACAAAAATTCGGATTCCCCATGGTCTCAAGCCCAGGTTTGCAGATTTTGGTCTCGAAATTTGCGATTCGATTTTTTTTCTATTACTAGTATTATAATTGTTGGCTCGTTAAAGGTAATTAACAGAGACGACCTCGGCTTCATGCTTTGCAGTCGCTCTGCGAGACACACACTCTCTCTTTCTTCATCCTCCTCTCTTCGGCCGACGCCGAATGGAAGTCTCTTGTCTCTTGGAAAATTTTTTCTCCGGTCCCAAGATATTCCGTGGGTGAGTTGTCGGGTTGTATCTCCGTGATGCGTGAGTCAAGTTTGCCTGAATTCTTGTCGCGCCGAGAGAGCATTTGGCCAAGGAGCTCGCGTTGCTGCGAATTGGCGCCATCTGCTACGTAGCAATAGCTGCTCCGTCGATGTCGGGTCCCTGTGGAATCCTTGGACACCCAGGAGGGGTGGAAAATAGTGGTTAAAAAGCGTGAGTGACCGGGCTACCACTTACAAAAGCAGGTTGAGACATGATGCATGATGCCCTAAATATGTGTGGGAGTACCTATTCAACCTTGCTTATGGCACCCCAACCTCCAAACCTGCATCGACTCAACGGGCCACGACCAGGTCTCGAACACGGAGCGTCTCGAACACGGAGCGTGTCCAAGATACTTGACAAGAATGTGACTCCCCTTCCCCGCTCAGACACATCCTTCGACTACGCATGCGCCGGCCAAGCGGATAACATATCGAGCGCGCTCGGCCAATTACGCCACCAATCGCCCGCGGACGTTGCGCAACGCAAATCTTGCGCACAACGGCCACACGAGGGCAAACGCGCAGGCATGGCGCGAAGCAGGCGTAAAGCCTCCGCACGTAGGATGCTGGGGCCTAAGGCGCGAAATAAGGGCGCGCCTTACTTCACTGTGGCGAGCACATCATGAACATGAACATGCAGTCATGGCAAATGCCCCGGTGCGCAAATACTGATGCATAGCCACCGAGGGAAGCTTGAGTGCCCTTGAGTTCAGCGGTCAACCGTGTGCCTACGTACCATCCGTGACACGCACATACGATGGTGTGTTCTTACATGCATCTCGCTGATGGGAACGGCAGCGCCAAGGCGTCATCATGTACGGCATCTCGTTTCGCACCCACTGCTCGCCGCCCGGCGCCTCCATTCCGCACACAAAGAACCACATCCACGGTAAGGATGGTTATTGCCAACATAAAACCACGCCACATTGTTCGGTCGTGCCCAGTCCCATGGCCACGGCGCCCGAGCGTGCGCAGTCTTACCCCCAGCCAAGGCGCCACCGCCTACTCGCCCCATCAGCCCCAGTGGCGCGCCGCCGTCAGGAGAAGCGCGCATCGATCGCCCAGAACTTACCCTGCTTCTGGGCAACCTGGCGAAGGAGCTGCTTGAAGAGATGTGGCTCGGCGCACGCGCGGAAGCGGCCAACGAGTTGGTCTGTCGTCGCGCGTCCGCCGTGCGAGCGGAAGAAGCTGCGGATCTCTTGTAGAAGGCTCGCCGCCAGCGAGTCCGCCTCGCTGGCACTACCGCTCGCGCTAGGCGACTCGTTCGCGGCGAGCGGCGCGCCCTCTGGCGTTAGGCTCGCCTCCCGCTGCCTGACCCGCTGCAGCAGTGCCGACGAACCGATGGCGGCGCCACGGCCCGCACCCGCCGAGAAGAAGGAGCCACTCGCGCCTGCAGGCGCCGGGCCAGCGGCGCCTGCTCCCACGATTGTCTTGCTGAGCGCGGCGCCGAAGCGGTGCGCTGGTCCACCGGCGCCATCGTTGCGACCCGTCCACGTGGGCGTGCGAAGCCCGGCCGCCGAGCGCGCACAGTTCTCGGATGACTCTCGCAGCGCAGCAGCGGCACGCTCAGCAACGCGGCGGGCCTCGACCGACGCGATGCTCGATTCGCGCCCTTTTCCCGAGTCCACCTCGCGCTCGTGGTCGAGCGTACCCGAGAGGAGTTCTCCCCGCAGCAGCCCCTCGAGTAGCGACGTCTCCTCCAGCTTGCGCGTACCGGCCGGCCGATCCTCGGCGGGCGCGCCGGTGTTCCTACCGGACGTGGCAGCGCCCGAATCGGCGCGCGGGCGGCCACCCTCGGCCGCCATCGCCTCAATTGCCGCCTCGGCTGGCGCATCGCCGCCACCTCCGGACCCGCCGCCACCGAGGTCGGCCGGTGGCGCGAGCAAGTCGCGGAGGTCTGACCGCTTCAGCGTCTTGTTCTTGACCGAGCCCTCGGTGAGCACGCGGTTGGAGAGGACCGTCTTAAAGATTTGCCGCTGGTAGACCTTCTCCTCAAGCGTGCCGCCTGTGACGAGCCGGAAGACGGCGACGGAGCGCGTTTGGCCGACCCGCCACGCACGCTCGCGCGCCTGTAGATCGTTGGCAGGATTCCAGTCAGGGTCGAGTAGCACGACGCGGTTGGCGCCGGTCAGGTTGATGCCGAGGCCGCCCGCGCGCGTCGTGAGCAAAAATAGGAAGATGGACGGATCCGCGTTGAAGCGATCTATGAGCGAGAGCCGGCTCGCGACACTTGTGTTCCCGTCGAGCCGAAGGAAGGCGTAGCGCTGCGACTCGACGTAGATTTGCACGATGTCGAGCATCTGGCGTGTCTGGCAGAAGAGGAGCGCGCGGTCGCCACGCGCGAGCCATGGCCGGAGCACCTGGTGCAGCACGCGAAGCTTGCCTGAGAGGCGCCAGTCGCCGTACCGGATTGCCGCCGACTTGGGCCCCGCCGCCGCGGCCGCGCCGGCCGCCTGCCGGTCGGCCGCATCCCAAGAGTACAGGTGCGGGTGATTGCAGATCTTGAGCAGAGTGGTGAGCGCCGAGAAGGCGTGGGCCGCCCCAGAGAGCACCTTCTCGACGTGTGGCGACTTGAGGTAGTCCTCATACGCATCGCGCTGCGTCTCGGTGAGCCGACAGAAGAGCACCTGGCGAAGGTGGGGGTGGTGGGTGGGGCGTGGGCGGGGTCGGGGGGAGAGGAGGAGGGCCAGGCTAAAATGCACGTTGCAGGCGGGGCGGTGGGCGCGCCCGCACCTTCTCCGACTTGTCAGGCATCGCAAGGTCGACGTCGGCCTTCATCCGGCGAAGGAGGTATGGGCGGAGCAAGTCGCGCAACACCATCGAGCAGCGTGCCGCGGTCTGCACTTTGAACTCGGAGGCGTTGGCGTAGGTTCCCATCGCGATTGGGATGGCGAAGTGCTCTTCAAAGAGCGGCAGCGTGCCCAGCTTGCCCGGGAAGACAAAGTCGAAGAGCGACCACAGCTCGGTGAGCTTGTTTTGGATAGGCGCGCCCGAGAGGATGATGCGATGCGGCGTGTTGAACTGCTTGCACACCTGCGGCACGTACAACGGTGACGTGAATGGGAGCCATCATCAGTCCGAGCAGGGCGGCAGCGCGGTGCGAGGAAGAGTACCGGTGCGCGCTAACGCGGCGGTGTGGCGCGCCTGCGTGATCTCGGCGTGCGGGTTGCGGATCTTGTGCCCCTCGTCGAGCACGACATACTGCCAAGGGCAGCCGAGCAGCTGGCCGGAGTGCGAGCGGACCATTTCATATGATGTGATGCAGACAGACGCGTCGCCGCGTGCAGTGAGCTCGCGGTTACAGATGGCGCGGAGCAGTGCGAGCCGGTTTCCCGGGTCGGCGCCTCCTTGCGAGTGGTGGAGCACCTCGACAGTCTCAATCTCGGGTGCCCATCGCTCGACCTCGCGCTTCCACTGGAGCAGCACTGTGGCGGGGCAGACAACGAGACATGGGCCCGCGCGGCGCGAGGCGTGGAGGCACGCCCAGAGCGCTATCATCTGCAGCGTCTTACCCAATCCCATCTCGTCGCCCAGGATGCCGCCCACCTCCTGCTGGTGCAGCTCCCACAGCCACTCCAAGCACGTGCGCTGATGGGGGAAGAGGCGCCGCCACAGCCGGCCGGGCACCGTCAGCCCGGGCACGCGCTCCTCGTCAGCGCCGTCGCTCTCCTCGCTGGCCGCTCTGGCGGCCTCCGGCTCGTCGTCCTCGAGGCCCACGGCGGAGGCGTGCCCAGGCGCGAGCTCGGCGACTTCCTCCTCTAGCTCTGTCTCGGAGCCGCCCTCATCGGCTACCCATGGGTCGATCTGGTGTTCGGCACCGCGCCTGGCCACACGCAGCCGGCTCGACGCGCTTGTGCCTTCATCCGCACTGGAAGCCCTCCGCTGCTTAGCACGGGCGCCTTGCGCTTCGGAGGCGCTGCTCTTGCGTGTCACACTGCGCCCATCGTCGTCGGACTCTGAGTCGACCCGCTCCGCGCGCATCCCTCGACTTGCTGCCTCGGGAGCGCGCAGCAGTCGCTTGCGAGCGCCGCGGGCCGGCCCTGAGGTAGGGTCTGGAGAGCGCGGGCGTGCGCCGATAGCACGCCGCTGCGCCACGCAAAGCCGCTCGCTGCGCTGCGAGGCAAGCGCCCTCGCGAGCGCCTCGTCGTCGAGCGGCAGAGGCTCCGCGGTCACACGAGAAGCGCGGCGCCCGTCCTCGTCGGCAACGCCGACGGACGAGGCGGACCCATCGTCTGAGGCCGTAGCAGCTTGCTTGGCAGAGGAGGCTGTGGCGCTAGCGTCAGCTGCCGCTCCAGCGATCGGCCCCGGTCTAGCCGTGCGAGCCCCGCCCTCGATCAAGGCAGCAGCAGCCGCCCGCCTCTCGCCTCTCAGCGCCTCAAGCGCCGTGGAGAGGTCCTCCCCGCCCGCGAGCGAGCCAGCTGCCCTGCCTTTGCCCCTCGCTACCCTCTCCGCCGCACCACCCTCCGCATCCGCAGGCGGATCCATCGCCCTGCGCGCGCTCCTCTGCGCGGCGAGGCCGAAGGTGAGGGAGCCAGCTGCTCCTTCCCCACCGCCCACAGCGGCTTCTCCTCGCCGTGCCGCCCCGCCCGCCGCCGCTCTCTCGCTAATCAGAGCGACGACCTCGCTCTCGTCGTAGATCTGTAGCTGCTCCTCCTCCTCCTCCTCCTCAACGAGAGATCCATCAGCCCAGAGGAGCGAGGGGCCAACAGCAGATGCAGGCTCCCCATCAGAGCCGCCGAGCGAGGGAGCGGGGAAGCTATCGAGGCTGCTCGCGCTCGACGCCATCGGTGAGGCGCGACGGGAACCCTCAGCGGAGCGGCGACGCCTACCCCTCCCCACACACCACCACACCCTTCCTCCCTCCTCTCTCCCTCCCTCTCTCTCTCTCCCACCCTCCCTTCCCCCCTCTCGCCACCCACCCACCCTCTCCCTTCCCCCTTCCCCACGTGCGTGCTTCCCGGGAAGAAGAAGCTTCTGAGAAGAGAGAAGGAGGAGGAGGAGACTTTATACTCGGTACAAAGAGAGAGACAAAAATAGTCCTCGTGTGACAATAGCTCGGAGCTTCCTTGTCTCCAACAGTGCACAGTGCTGTTGGTGGCACTTGTTGTTTGGCCCAGCCTTTGTCGGGCCCACTGCCCAGCGACTGTGAGAAGAGCAGTGTAGATCAGAGTTACCAGTGGAGGCTAGCTAGCGCAACGAGTGCATGACGGTGAGCACGTTACACCTTATTACCGCTACACTCCGGAGTCCGGAGCTCCGGAGTTGAACCACTCCTAAGAGGGTGCAACCTCAAGTTTGGGTGTTTTTCGGCAACTACCCCCATATGGACGCTTTAAGTTCTACTTGCAGGACCCCCACATTATAGTACAAAAGTGCGGGTCTCAGGTATGGTAAGTGCAACCACAGGTTTGGTTGTTTTTTCGGCAACTACCCCCGTGTGGACGGTATAAGTTCGACCCCCTCATTAAGGTACAAAAGTACAGGGCTATGCGATTTGACCGCAAAAAAAAGGGACATCGCAGTCAGGCCCGCCCTTCCACCGCGCCCTCGCTCCTCTCCAACCAAACCAAAGCAGGTGGTTGCACCCCACCCCACCGTACGAAGGCGCGCAGGCGTCCCATAGGCGGGAGGAGAGGCGTCCCACAGAGGCGGGCGGGCGGGGAGGCGCGCCAACGTCTCCTGACCGGGGGGGCCCACGCGTTCGCGCCCAGCGTTGATCCGAAATCTTGAGAGCTGGTGTGTGGGGTGTTCACCTCTCACCTCCGCCTTCACCGCAAAGGCGTGCGCCGAGGCCGCTGGGCCATGAATTTGGCTCCTAGGGCGGAACTTTTTCATGTGATGAGTTGTTGTGGGTCGCCCTATGCAAGCTGAGTGAGGGGCCGAGAAAGCGCCAGCGGCGCGCGCAGTCGCGTTCGAAAGTTGGGCACTCCGGCCCTTTCGCCTTTCGGCCCGTAGCCTTGGTCTTGGTCTTGTTGTCGGTGTTGCCATTGCCATTGCCAACCTACTTTTATTAGTGGGGATCAATGGGGGCCTCGCGCCCCCTCTCTCCATCCATCGCGGACACCCCCCGGGACCCGGGGTGGGCCCGTACAATCACAATCAACCTCAGCCCCTGCTTTCTGGCAGGGGCTGGGCATTCAACAATCTGACCCAGACCCCAAGTGGGCGCGGGTCGTGAGCCGCACTCCCACGCCCGCGTTGGGCCTGCCCTCGAGCTGACTCCCCCCCCTTCCTTGGTCCCCAGCCACATCTACGAACCGGAGTGTCCCCAGGCCCACGTACTCCAGCGATCTAACTATCTCACATTGAAATGGGGGAACGCGGAACGCGTACGAAGGGCGAAGGGCCAGCCGGAATGGCCTACCCGTTACTGCAGGAGTGGGGTGAGAAGCAAAGAAGTCGCCGCCGACCGTATGAACAACGTCTTGGTCTTGTGCTGACATACATTTCGCGCTCTTCTCTTCTCTTGTTCTTGTTTGTTACCCAAAAGCCGCACGCACGGCGACAAACAAGCGAACCTTTCTCTCCCCACACAGCACAGCTCCAGATTGTCACTGCCTTTTGTGCCCGCAAAACACCTGACCCCCTCGTTGGGGGTGGCATATATATAATAGCCGAGAGACCCGACTCAGAACATAACTGAGACGAGCACCACCGCGGCTAGACAAGTACCCATAGAAACAAACAATCGACCACCACGTGCGAGAGAGACGTAATAGTCCGCCCACCAGACACACGACCACACTAGACCAATAACAGGCCTGACCGGAACCCGCGCTCTGAACCAGACTCGTGGTAGCGCACCCGAGCCGAACCCCGGATACCGAAGACAAAGGAATGAAGGGGGGAAGGGGAGGAGGTGGAGGAAAGGGAAGTTAAGGGCGGTGTCAGAAGGGATGGGGAAGTACCCTAATATAGTACTACTAGGTGTGTAGCCCAGAATCTTCAGATTTTTTTTTGTGCCCGCGAAACACACCCAGACGTAGACGAGGCGCAAAACGACAAGTGCGAAGACAAGGGCTGAGGGGAGAGAAGAATGCATTCCGCTACTTGCGCACTCTTGCACGCAACGACGAGCCCGCATAGGAGCGGAGGCGTCTAGTCATGCTTGCGGCATCTTATAATGCGTGCGTGCATTCGAGTTTGAACATGGGCAAGGAGGGGCACAGCGATGAAGGCCGGAGCGTACTGGCTAAACCTTCTATGCTCGAGCTCAAGCATGTGCCAAACTGAAGGCCATTACCATACCCTCTATACACCACTTTAGGATCTCGACGTTGCAAGGTGCTCATTGAATGCCTGTCGTGTCCCAGGCTCACATCGTTGACGAGTCAGGCCTTGGCGTCGGCCTCCTTTCCCGTGCCTTTCTCTTCCGTTTCCTCCTCGGCCTCTTCCCCCCCAAGAAACGCCTTGAGCTCGTCCCACAACTTTTGTCTGGCCTCACCCTGCGCCACGTGATGGGCATTGCAACGGCCGGTGAATGCGGCACACGGCTACGTCATTTGATTGAGCAGGATGGTATGATTGTTCAGTTGCTCGGCCAAAGGACCCAGCGCGCACCTCCAACGCGCCAACAAGCTTTGCTGAATACTCCTTGCCGTCGCTCGCAAACCAGAGGCGCACGACGCAATCATCTCCCTCGGGCAACGGCAGTGCATGTTTGTCCTCGATGTATATTGGCGGGCCCTTGCCTACCAGACGGCACGAATGGAACTCTGAGAGCGCACGGCATGCACGCAACCCCCACCCAGCGTGTCGCTTCGCTCGCGAGCGGGCGCACCAATGCGCCGTCTGAGGTCTGCAGCACAGTCGGCCTTCCGCACTCCCGCCACATACTCCTCAAACTGCTTCGCGAGGAGCCTGCGGACCACGGGTTCAGAGAAGAGGCAGGCCGACCAGCGGAGCGAGGGAGACGACTGGAACTCGACGTAGTTCTCCTCCGTCAGCTCCTCCATCGTGGCGAGGCACTCGGAGTCTGGCAGCGGAGCACCGTGTGCGGCGCCAGAGGGAGGGAGCTCGACGGGGCCTTCCTCGCTCACCGCGAGGTTGCTCACGGCGGCAGTCACCGCGTCCTCCATGCCGACAAAGCGTGCTAGGCAGGCAGGGGAAGAGGAGGAGAGAGGAGAGAGAGGAGAAAGGAGAGAGGAAGGGGAGAGGAAGAGGGGGAGATCGAGGAGGAGTCAAGAGAGAGGATGGTGGGGTGCACTCTATCTTTATGTTCTTTAACCCTAGAATAGCTATGTGCCTTGAAAGCACTTTTCTATTTCTATGCTCGTGAACGTGAAGTGTGCAGGGGAGGCCGGTGCCACTATTTTTTTGGCTGGGAGGCTAGCACATAAGCAGATGGGAACCCCCTAGACAGCCTAGGATATGAAAAAAAACCATTAACATGATCGTCTCGCGCGTGGCCGTGTGCTTCTGCTATGCTACATGCTACCACGCCTCCATTCCCATTCCTTCATTCCTCATTCCTTCCTTTCTCCTGCTTTCCCTTTCCCCTTTCCCCATTCAAGAAAAAAAAACCTTTTAATAGTCTCGCCCCGCGCGTGGCCTTGGGATCAGCTACAGTAGCCACGCCCATTTCCCTTCCTCTCCCTCACTTCCCGCCTTGCGGCATCTCCCCTTGTGCTCTATGTCTACGTAGGGGCCCAGGTCGTGGGAGGGGCTGAGTTGGACGGGGTGCACCGGCCCCCAGTGGAGTGTTCTCGCCTTCCTCCTGTGCCTCTGAGTGGCCCGTTTCTTCCATGTGCTGGCGTGCGTGTCACGACGTTAATATTTTGTCGCTCGTTATCGGCGTTCTTCGCTGAGGCTGAGGGATTTCCCCACTCGAGAAAAACTATTGTTATTGTTATAGTTTATAGTTTGACCTATGCCTATGGCCTATGGATAGGGCGGTCATACGGTCATACGTCATACGCTCAACAAAAAAAGTGTCGAAATTTCAACGAGCTCCATAGGCCACAAAACTTTCAGCTAAGGCTAGTATAGTGATAGTGATGGGGAGTACATAGTACTACATATCCGAAGTCTTGTTGGTCCTAGTCCTAGGTGCTAGGTGAGTGAGAAGGTGCAACTCGAAGTTCCCTTTTTTGTCACACCCCTCCCGTCTGTTTAGGTACACAATTTTTATTGACTCCTGCTAACTTGGACACTATTTCCACGTACCACGTACTCCGTACTCCGTTTGACCACCTTGTTTGCGCCACGAAGTCTGCGGGAGATGCAAACAAGCCGCAAGCCGCAAGGCGGGAGGTGGTTGTTCTCCGTTCTCCGACTCTTTCTGTGTTGATGATTGCGCTAGTCGGCGTTTGTTGCAGGTGGGGGTAGGCGTGTCGCCTCGTGATCCTATACTTTTGTACTTTAACGAGGGGGTGTCGAACTTATACCGTCTGGTGTGCCTTGGGCGTGCACGGCCGATGTGGCTCTGAAAAGGTTTTGGAGCGAGGAGGTGATGCCAACACGACGAACACTCGGTGGTGAGCGGGATGCAAAATGACCATCTTCATCTTCTTCGAGGCCGGCTTGAAAGGCAAAAGCGCGACCATCAATGGCCCGTCGATGCTCAGCTCAGAAGACGTGCGATGGGAAGACGTCGACCTACAGGCCATCGGGTGGACTCAACCAGTGCGCTCCTTGAAAATCGAGTGTCGTCCGGACTCAGCAGCGGCCAAACGAGATAACAAATTTCAATCTGAAGTAACTAAATAAAGTATTCGCAAAGGCGGCCGCATTTTTGGTCGGAGGTGCGTTGAGCACACATAGGGCCTTGGCGATCGAGTCGTGGCTGCACTTGAAGAGGAGGTCCGTCTCTCGTGCAAGGCAGGCGCGAGCATGATCGATGTCGCCCGCAGCTTCCTGATGGCCAACCGAGAATAGCTACGGCGAATCGTTTTGCTGACGATCCAACATGTCGCTTTTGCGGCATAGCACCCGAGAGTTCCACGCATTTAGCCTCCTGTATCGCGACGGAGCCCGTTTTCGAATTCATAGAGGGACTTTTAGGGATTAACCTTAGGCCGGGATCTGAAGTAGCCCAGCGTCTTTTCTGCTATCAAGTGGATAGACCGCATCCCTCCTCGGGATACTTAGGTATCCTGGCATGGAGGTATATCCTAACGGACTTCTATAACATACAATACGGTAACGCGGACGGGAGGTCCGCTAAGTCGATCTTAAGAGCGATCCTTGCGAGATACCACTTACTAGTAACGGCGAAAGTCGGATTCTTTCAGCGACTAAAGAAATAACGAGAAAATATGGGGCTACACGCCCCGAGCAACAAACATATTAAGAAAATGATAAGCCCTCTCTACGCGGTGGATAAAGACTTCAACCTAGAAATATCGGAAGACCTCCGGCAGGCGGCGGGAGGTCTGGATATGCGCAACATCGCCTAGAGTAGTTTAACCTCTCTTAATAGAGACCCCAGCGGACAGCAAGAGGGACGCTAGGGGATATAAGAGAAGGAAATTCAAGCCGAGCCGGAGCAAAGGAGAAGCCATAGTCTCCCGCCCCCTTCTCTCCAACCCCTGGCCGAAGCAGCGCGCGCGGTCTCCCCGGAACCAGCTTCTCCGCTAAAGAGGGAACTGGGGAAGGGGAAGGGGGTTGTTAGGGGTTAAGGGTGGGCGGTAGGGAGGTCCACAAGCACACTGCCTCATGTCGCACACGTAGCGGAGATTTTTAAGAAGATTTTTTTTTTTCATAAAGTTCATACAAGGAATCTTTGCGCTGCATAAGGCACTGTGCGCCTGTGACCTGGTTTCGCAGTTGTTTAGTGGCAAATTCTAGCATTTGTTTTGCCGAATTCAGTTGCAGAACTACGTGAAGTTCATCGACTGGCGTTTTCGCAATTGTGTAATACATATCAGCCGACAATGAGCTTAAATTACTCGCAATTCTAATTGCCAGTGTCCACTCGTTGGCGCCAATGGCATCATTGCATTTTTATAAAGTTCAAACAAGAAGTCTTTAGGCATCATCATCTGATATGTCACCGGTGACATGTGGAATACTTACTACATACTGGTACAAAAAAAAGATTACTGGCTGCGATGTCCCCTTTTCTGCGGTCAAACCGCATACTGCAAGTCTGTACCTGAATAAGGGGGTCCTTCAAGTAGAACTTATACCGTCCACACGGGGGGCACTTGCCAAAAAAACAACCAAACCTGAGGTTGCACCCTCTAGTCTCGAAGCTCCGCCGCATTGCACACATTGCACGCCGAATTTGTTTGGTTGTCGCAGAGGTTGTTGGGCTGGCTCCTTCAGTTTGAGTCCATGCGTGGCTTCTGCATACGACTTGGGCGCATGGGCATGGGTTGTTGGTTGGTTGGAGGGAGCAAAGGCTCCAAGGATTGATTGTTGTGTCAAGTGCCCGCCCCCGAGGGGTGCACTGCTGGTAGGAGTTACCGCCATGGGGGTGGCAGCAATGCTGCCACCCACCATGGGGAGTCCTTGATTGGGTGGCGAGACGGTGGAGCTGGGCGGCTGAGCCAGTTGCTGGCTCTGTTGCTCTGCAGGGAACAGGGCACGGCCTGTTCCCTGCTTCTGGGGCTGATGGGGAGGCGAGGGTGGCGGAGCCATGTCGACGTCGGTGTCTGGTGGGGCAGAGGCCTGCGAGCGCTTCGGCTCTGGCGGCTTGGGGCGGCCCCGTTGGGGCGTCGTGGCGGCAGGGGGCTGGGAGAGGAGAGCGGTCGGTGCGCGCTCCATCGCTGAAACTATAACGATAATTTTTGAGTCAACCAAGTATAAACTTAGTTGACAGCAAGAGAGATTCTATGAGGTATACGAGAAGGTGATACAAGCCGAGCCAGAGCAAAGGAGAAACCATAGTCTCCCGCCCGCTTCCCTCCAACTCCTGGCCGAAGCAGCGCGCGCGGCCTCCCCGGTCCCCGGAACCAGCTTCTCCGCTACAGAGGGAACTGGGGAAGGGGAAGGGGGAAGGGGGTTGTTAGGGGTTAAGGTTGGGTAGTAGGGAGGTCCACGAGCACACTGCCTCATGCCGCACACGTAGCGGAGATTTTTAAGAAGATTTTTTTATTTTTCTTAGCCCTTTGCCTTTGCGACTTTAGATTTTAGCGTCTTTTGTCAGTTGTCAGTATTTGGTTACGTTTTGTTGTGGGGGCGGGGGGGGGGGGGGGGGGCGGGCTGGGTCCTAATGGGCCCCGGATATGTGCTTGTTGGGTGTACTCTATTGGGAAGTTTCAACGCACTGAAAGAAACTCCTCACAAATTCCCTCAACTGCTCTGAGATGGTCCCTTTTTTTGTAGTATAATAAAAAACCCCTGCTCAACCGCCCTGTGATTTGCTCTCCCACAAAGACTGGACGGACGCCGGAGAAGAGAGAGGGAGAGTGGAGAGTACGGTGGGAGGAAGAAGAGAGAGAAGGAGGAAGGGGGAGCAGATAGGAGAAGAGAAAGAGAGGGAGGGAGATGAGGTAAGAGAGAGGGGGGGGGAGGGAGGGAGGGAGAGAGGGAGGGGGGGGCAGAGGTAGGGGAGAGAGGAGGAGGAAGGGGGAGCAGATAGGAGAGGAGAAAGAGAGGGATATGAGGTGAGAAAGAGAGGGGGGGAGGGAGGGAGAGGGAGGGGGGGGGAGAGGGAGGGAGAGAGAGGAAGGCGGGGCCCGATGGGCCTGGTGGACCCTGAGCTTCTCGCTCGCGTGGCTGCCGGCGCGGCATTCGGCCTGGCGGTGTCTCGTTTGGCACAGTACTTGTCCGACCGTCAGCCCACGCTCTCGACCACCGCCGGTGCCGTCCTCGTCCACGCAAAGGCTCTGCCGCACTCACCAGGAGAAGCGGCGCGAGCGGCCGCAAATGCTTTCACTGCTGCCCCACCCATGCAAACGCCGAGCCAAGCAGTCTTGGGGGACTCAAAGAGCGAAATCTTCCCGCTTTCCCTCCCTCCCGCCCCACCAACCCGCAAGCTAGGCCACGTAGGCCTGGTGCGCTCAAAGAGCGGAGGACTCCCACATTCTCCAGGAGAGGCCGCAAGGGCTGCCGCCAACGCGCTGCCAGTCCTCACAAGGCCCGTCCTGCTGTCCAAATACGACACTGAGGCGGAGATTGAACAGACCCGAGCAGATGTGCTGCATCACGCCCTGCGTGTACCCTACCGATAGGGCCTCGCCACCGTCATTCAAGGCTCCTGAGTGCCAAGCCTTCGCAGGACGAGGCTCCATAGCGCTTCGCAGACATCGGGCGCTTAGGACGCACGAGTGGCGATCTTCCGTACATGTGCTGTTGATAAAAGATAGAGGATATGTGAAGCTGTCAGTGGCGAGGTTTCGCTCAAGATGAACGAGGAGAGCGCTGCTGGCAAGGTATCACAGGCCGCACATTAACATAACCTCTTGTGATCCTCACAGCCAGAGAACACGCTCATCATGACTGCTCAAGCTAAGTCAAGCGCGACATGCGATCGATCCAACTATTGATAAAAAAGTGCAAGAAATCATTTCTGAAGAGTGTGGCATCCATTCATGGGCCCGCCAGGCCATCGTCTCGATCCATTCGTAGACTTGCTGAGGACCGTTGCGTTGTAGCGCTCGACTGCAACGCACAAATGGATAATTCGCAAATGCTCTCTTCTGCTCACACAAAAGTCCTGTTTGAATAACAAGCACTCACACTAGTGGGAATCGGCTAATCTTATGATTGGTCACCATGGAGCTGGGCTTCGCCCCCCCCCCCCCCCCCCCACTCTCTCGACCCCCCTCATGGGGGGCGAGAACCACGCCACCCCCCTGCCTGCGTTCCCAATGCACTTGCTGGCATGCAGAATAAGGAGACTCACATCAACGGTCCGATATCGCCCTGGCAATATCACGGTGGCCAGCCAACTATCAGTAAACTGATAGGGTCATGGAGCGCGCGCTGCCTCCCTCCCTCGCTGCCGCGGCCCTCGCCGCGATGGACGAAGCCTTCATGGACACCCCAATGTCGCCGAAGCGACCGCGCCCAGACGACCCTCCCAGCCAGGTGGGCACAAGGCCCACCACACCACGCCCCGACATCACTGCGAACTGCGAAGCGAACGCCTGCATGCTGACAGCCATGCTGCAGCACAGGCCCCACACCACCCACCACAGCCACACACACCACACCACAAATGAGGGCAGCTCCATCAGGGAAGGCCTCCGGGCCCGGACCCTACATAGCTGCGGTACCGCCCTCGCGCCTAGGCGCGAGGGGCTGGCCCGGCACCATCAACGACACAGCCCCCCAGTGGGCTGGTCACAAAGACGCATTGCAAAGTGTATTGCAGAATGCTGGGATCTCACAAGAGAGGCCAAGAACGGCAGCAGCCGGATAGCAAGGAAGGGGGGCACCCCACGACAGGACGAAGGGGCGCGGCAAAGGCCACCCCGCGAACGCGCGTACGTCGGACCCGACCACAACCCAACGCCTCAAGCAAAAGCCGGGTAGAGGGGGAGGGGGGAGGGGGAGGGCGTCGCAAGAGGACGCGGGAGTACTACTGTATTTATTCTAAGGGTACCAACTAAGTTTATACTTAGACGCGATGGAGCGCGCCGCCGCGACTCCCCTCTCCTTCGGGCCCCCCGCCGAGGGCCCCTATGGAGTGGCGCGCCGTGCCGCAGACCCAGCTGCCCTCGAGCAACACCCAGCTGTACGAGGCCTCGAGCGATGGGCGTGTGCGCAACGCCAAGACGCTGCGCGAGCTCAGCTTCATTCATGAAGGAGTCGAACGTCAAGCGCACGCGCGTCAAGATCGGCAACTGTATCAGTCCCGTCGAACACATCATCGCCGGAGCCTTCCTCGGGTACAGTCGCTGGCGCGACTGTGCAACGCCTCTGCAGCGCAGATGGCTCTCATGGACCACTACCTCAACGAGATCGTTCGCCTGCACGACGAGGTTAAGGAGTCTCTCGAGAACGAGCGCCACATCATCCGCTCACTCACAGCGTGCACGACTTCGTGCGCTGCGTCTTTTGCTGGCCTACGAGAAGGACAAGAACAAGCAGAAGTCGTACGAGTCAGCATATGAGTCAGCTTCGTCGAACGCAGATGATGAGATCTTTCTCCGTGTCCCTCGAGGGCGTGTCAACGTGAACCCATACGCCCTGCGCCAGTCGCCAGCGCGTACAAAGCAAGCCTCCCGAGGCAGGAAGCCAAAAATCAAGGGCGCACGGGAACTTAGCGCCCCGATCTTCAAAACAAACGACAAAGGTGCCCTCGCGATGAACACAAACCTCATCCTAGTAGCACAAACACTCGACATAGCAGAAAGGCTAGCTTCACCTCCCACCTCCCACCACCGAACGCGAGAACGCGAACGCCGCACGCCCCACCCCGCACCCTCCACGACCTAACTAACATCATAGGCCCAGTGCGCAACACAGCCCCATATCCCATACTTTACCCAACAACATCCGCGAGAACCTCCACAGAAACCGACCGTCCGATGGCGCGAGGGAAGGCCGAGGAGTCGACCATCGGGGATCGGAGCACGCCGCCTGCCACTGGAAACCCCGAACACTGAGCCCCTAGGTAGAGCACGAGGGGACGAGCCGCAAGGCGAGTGAGAGGGAGTGATGAGGGATGCGGGCGCGGCTGTCAGGAAAATGTCACAGGGTCGCGCGCGCGGTGAGAATGTGAAGAAGGTTTTTTTTTAAAGATGTAGCAAATATTTTGTATTTTGGCCTGAGCCTAGTTTTCGGCCCTTTCCTCCTTGCTTGCGTCCGCGCTACGATCATCTAATTATAGAATTCGTCAGTCCACCGCCGTTGGCGGGGTTGGCCCTCGCCCTTCTCTCCCGCTCCCTCCTCTCCCTCAACCTTTCCCCTCCTTCCCTCCTTCTCTCGGCCTGCCTCTTTCCGCCCCCCCCCCCCCCCCCCCCCCCCCCCCTCCCCAATCCCACCACCACCAGCAAGAACAGCTCTGGCTCACTCGTTCCCCCCTCCCCGCCCCCCCTTTCTCCTCCCCCTCCCCCGCCGTTCCTTCTCCTCGCCAAGCCCTTCTCTCTCTGATCCCCCCCCCCCCCCCTTCTTTTGCCACATTCCGCAAGCCGATGCATGCGGCGTCGCCTCGCCCGCGCGTGGCGCCTGCGCTCCACCGCCGCCTCTCCCGCACTCGCGTGTGCATCCCTCACGTCGACTGCATCTTTGAAGGCAAGGACGGCAGCGAGGGGGCGCTACGAGCCTTTGCAAACTGCGAGCCGCCAGAGAGGGACGCCTACTGCAAGGTGAGAGGACGAAACTCCAATCGCACGTGAGAGTCGGGGTCTGACGTTTCATAGTGCTTGGCCGCAGGAGGACGTCGCTCTGGTGTGCCACGGGGAAGGGAAGGACGGGTGCGGGGTGGGTGAGAATCCCTTTGTACACGTAGACGCCGCCTGCATACCACGACAATGGTAGCAGGGCATTGCTGGCTGCGAGCTAGCCGGAAGGGAAGGGACCTTCCACGAGCACGCCCGTGCGCGCATTCGCGGGCTTGTGCATCCCAGCCAATTTGACACAGGATGGCAGCCAGCACTCCCATAGCCTCTGGGCCTATGCGCACGCACATTGCTGCAGCATAAAAGTCCTGCAAGCACTCGCCAACTGTGAACGAATAGAGAACCGGGTCTCTAGTAGGGCGACCTCGTGTCTCACATCCTCGATCCCGCCACCTGCAAGATTCTCTCTCGTCCATTCACATCCACATATCCATGCGGCCAAACAAGAGGCAAAGAGCTCAACCAACTTCCAAGTCTGCCAATCTCACACTCCAGGTCTTCGTGCGCTGGGTACCGTTCCAGCTGATGTACAGCTTGTTACGTGGCCGAGTCGACGTAGGTCAGCACCACTCCTTCTTTGGCTGCATCGCCGCTCTTGGTGGGCCGGCACGCGTGTCAACGCTGCTCAAGCTCGTCAAGTGCGACCCAAACATGGGAGGACACTGGCTGGACAAGGCGGAACTCGAGCAGTACAAGCGGCAAGGCATCGAGTTTGTAGGACAGGTGCGCGCGTGCATGAGGCGGCCGCGTAGGCACGCGCACACCGAGGGCTGATTCCAATGCATAGGCAAGTGCTCGCCGGCAATCGGGATTCATAATGGGTTGGTATACGAGTGTGGCTTATGACGCTCCCTCCGCATGACAGGTTGTGGCCAACTGTCAGACCATGTCTGTGGTTGGCACATTGGTAGTTGGACTCACCCACCAGAGCACGATAGGCCGCCCGGCAGTGTGGCAGCCATCCGCCGACTTTGTCGACAGCTTCGGACAACGCGCAGCGGACATCTGCATGTGCGTCACACCCTTTAGGACGCTCGCCCGCTGCCGTAGGAGTCGAGGCTTCTTACCGTCTGCCCACACTCGTCCTGGCCGCAGCCAAGCGCTCCCAGTCCAACCCAACTGTGGCTGCAGGTGGCTCGGCTACACGGCTAATCTCTATACCGAGCTCGCCGCCATCACACTTCTGTTGTTTTGCATAACAATCCGCCAGTTACTCGTAGCCATCTTGCCCAACCTACAGTCGAAGCTCAAATTCATTCGCAAAGCGAACCCATCCGGGCTGATCGCAACGGTAGGTGTTCCGCGCAAGCGCAAGGGCTGCTGCCGTCCCGGAGCTTGACAGCCCCGCTCCCTTACTCTTATGACACTCGGTCGCCAGATGCTCACGGCGGTCATCATCGGCCTATGGGCCACCATTGCCCTCGGCGGCGTGCTCTCCTCCCCGCGATGGGGCTTTGTCGCGGTCGGCGGCGCCATCATTGTCCCTCCCTTTTATTCTTGGTTCGTCTCGGACTTCTACTACGAGGCGCTACTCGACTTGCATGAAGAGGCGCGCAAGGTTCGTACCACGACCGTCCTCGCGCAGCGTGTCTCTGATTGGCATCGACACTTCTAAGGGGTTTGTACCGGCTGTGCCCAAGGGCGGCGCTCCCCTCAAGTTGTCTGCAATCTCACGGCGGTGTATGCGTCGGCATCTCTCACTTGCTGCATATGCGACCTTGGACCTTGCAGGTTGTCCAGTTGCACGACAATCAGAAGAAGTTTGGCTCGCTTGACGCTCTACCCCTCGTCTTGCCGCTCGCGAGCCCGCAATCTCCACCCTCAAAACCTATCGGGGAAGTGCCCATGAGCAAATCGGCTCCTTCCGATTCTTTCATTAAAATGGCCTCCCTTGAGGAATAGTCGTGATCGTTTGGGCCAGACGGCGCGCGGCAGGCTGAACAGAGTATGTGTCGCTGTGCTCATCAGGCACCCGGGCAATTAGGCAGAGAAGTGCACTGGGACACGTGGCGATCGACCGCAATAGCTTGGAATGACGGTTGTCGATTGCATTGTTAGTGCACTTTTTCGGAATTGTCCGTCGATACATCCACATCCATCGCATGTCCCTCCCTCGCCGGGTCCTGCTCAATAATGGAATGCATAGCTAAAGAACTTGAGCCTGAATTCTCCGAACTTCACGCCGGGGACGCAACCGAAAGCAGCGGCGTGTGTTCTTCACCGTGCGCACTATCACATGGCTATCGGTCCACGCATAATTGCGCAAGGGGAAAAGTGTGGGTGCGGCGATATTGTTTTAAATTATTTTCATTTTTAACCAACCCATTTTTATGGGTCGCGGCGCGGCAAAGGGACGGGACTAGCGCTCATTCAAGACAGGATTCCCTGCCGCGGCAAGCGCAAGCACCCTGTTGCGGGTAGGGGGAGCATTCCATCCATGCGACACGCTCTATTCTTGGTTCTTGGAGCGTGTCTCGAGAACACCCTCCATGGCCTGCCTTACCGAGCTGAATCGTCCCGTGAGCACGGATATGGCGGCCTCCCGCGATGCTTGCTCCTTCTTGCTTGGTGGTGCGTACGTGACTGTGGCTATGTGGTCGGGTGTGGTCGCCTCTTGAGCTGCCTCCAAGGGCGGAGCTTCCGACATGTCTTGACAGATAACTAAAGGCGGGAAACTCTGCCCTTTGCCCTTTGTCTTTTCAATATATATACGATATAACTCGATATCAATACAGTATACACGAGGGCTCTTCGCTAGAATCGCGTTCGGGCGACAAGCTCGCGGCATTCACTTAAACAGCCAATAGCAAAAGCTCCATCGGACCTTATAGCTTTTAATAGTCCAACAGTAGCGCCAACCAGTACAAGTACAAGTAAAGATGATTTTTATTTTTATTTTTATGAGTGTAGTGTCCCCGGCTCCCGCGCTCCCGCGCCTCCGCGTGCGCGCTGCAACCGCCTCCCTCCTGTCCGACCCGTGTGACGTGCGACGTGCGCGCGCGGTATGTGTGGCATGCATAAATAATGTATCTATATCTATCCATCTCTAGCTCGTGTCTCATGCGATTCTCCACTTGTTTGTTCTCCTCCTCTCTCCTCTGCCCATCGGCCCACGGCCCACGGTCGCTCGGCGCGCGCTGCGCTGCAGGGCGCCACGCACTAGTTTTATTTTTAGAGGCCCTGGGTTTTGTTTTTGCTGGCCAAAAAGCTTTTGCTGTTGCTGTTACAAGCAAAGGCGGCCTGAGCACCAATAGCTGTTGCACTGTTGGAGCATCATAGATAGGACCTCCTTGGCGAGGCATCAACCCGGCGTTCTCCTCAACTGTACATACACACCTATGGCGAAATTCTGGCTGAACCATGTCAGGACCAATGTAGAAGAAATAAACAAGGAAGGTTACCAGAACGCCGTCTGGGGTACCCTTCGGTCGGTAGATGTTCGGCCCAACCATCGAGTGGGAAGTCCCCACAATAGAGACCATCAAGGCTTCAGTTTCATGGTTGGTGTCGCTCCAAAACCGATAAAGGTACACGACGTGCTCCTTTTGCGGAGGATGGTGGAATTGGGTACGATGGCTGCCCACACAAAAAAACCCTCTAGAAGCTCAACGTCCGCCTGTGACCTGTGACTTGATGAGTGCCTGACCTCCTCGACGCACCGGTGGTGGCCTCGATCAGTGCCTCGTTGATCGTTCGCACCTGCTCGCACTCGCACGCCCATTGCTTGTGTTGATCCTCGTCGACTTACTTCGAGGATGACGACCGAGTCTCCCCTACAGGGGGTAGAGCCGTTCGCGCACTCGCCACGCTCGGCAGAGTTTGGGATCCGCTCACACCCCTTCGCCTCGCAACGTTTGCTCGCCCCCCCACGTCGGTGTTCCGTCTTCTTCATGTTCTTCATGGATTCTCTCATTGCATGTTACACCGAGAGCATCCTCAATATAGAACCCACTCGCAACACCCCGTTGCTTTTCGTACGTAACGATATGAGCGAGAAGGGGAGATCGTGATTTCTATCAGATACCGACCCTGCTGCTGCTGCCCCAAATCGAGTGAATGGAGTATAAGACCACGCGTGTGTCGTTCAACATACGCGTGAAGTGTCAAGTTGAGTCAAGTTACCCCCAGGTGACACAACGGAAGGTGGCTAGCAGGGATGGGGGTAAATGAACGCTTCTGGTCTTGTCCGCGATGGCGATGGAGTGAGGGGTGAGGGGGGCGCGAGGCGCGAGGCCCCCATTGACCCCCACTCCCCTACTTATATAAAAAGTAGGTGATCACTAGTGGGTGTAAGCCCCTACACTACAAACACGGACCAAACGAACGGGGTTCGAAACACGGCAAACCACGGCGGTGTTCGGCCTCGTTAGAGCGACACGGTAAACACGCGGTTCCCAGCTGCTAGGAGCGGGGTGTACTCCGTCTCTCCTTAGAAGCTTAGAAGAGGAGGGGCCGACGGCGCGTGGCGACGGGGCGGCTCTCTGCGGCGCTCGCCGATCTATTTCCGTTTGGGCCCCGGGCGGGGGGGGGGGGGGAAGGGGGGGCGGAGAGAGGAGGGAGGGAGAGAGGGAGAGGGAGAAAGGGAGAAGAGAGAGAAGAGAGAGAAGAGAGAGAAGAGAGAGAAGAGAGAGAAGAGAGAGAAGAGAGAGAAGAGAGAGAAGAGAGAGAAGAGAGAGAAGAGAGAGAAGAGAGAGAAGAGAGAGAAGAGAGAGAAGAGAGAGAAGAGAGAGAAGAGAGAGAAGAGAGAGAAGAGAGAGAAGAGAGAGAAGAGAGAGGGAGGGAGAGAGAGGGAGAGGGAGAGGGAGAAAGAGAGAAGAGAGAGAAGAGAGAGAAGAGAGAGAAGAGAGAGAAGAGAGAAGAGAGAGAAGACAGAAGAGAGAAGAGAGAGAGAAGAGAGAGAGGGAGAGGGAGAGGGAGAGAGAGAGAGAGAGAGAGAGAGAGAGAGAGAGGGAGAGAGAGCCGCGGCCTCTTCCCCCCCTTCCCTTCCCCCCCCCCCCCCCCCCCCTCCCCCCCCGCGCGGACTCGCGTCTCGTGCTGCCCGCCTTCTCGCCGAAGAGGGGCGCTCGCAGTCTTCTTGCCGTTGGGGAGCGAGAGAGAGAGAGAGAAGAGAGAGAGAGAAGAGGGGGGGAGAGAGAAGGAGAGAGTTGGAGAGGAAAGAGAAGAGAGCGAGAGAGAAGAGAGAAGAGAGGGAGAGAGGAGAGGGACGGATGTCAAGGGTTTCGACGGGAAGAGGAGAGAGAGGAGAAGAGAGAGGGAAAGAGGGTGGAGAGGTGACCGCAGCAAATCGTATATACGAGTCGCTCTTCTCACTATTCGTCCGCTCATCCTCCTCGAATTATCCACGATTTCAGAGGGAAAACACTTGGAGAGACGACGAGAATCAAAACGTTTCTGTGATGTTTTAGACGTGTGTGCCTAGGGAGAAGAGGGAAGTGTAACCAATCAATGGAGAGGAGCACTCAGGGAGAGAGAGCGAGAGAGAGGAGTCCACTTGGGGCTCCGAAGAATCAGATGAAATCCACCGAAATATATAAGAAATCACTGCTGCCCTCTGTGGCTTCTCTCGCGCGTGTCCAACTCTCTCACCCTCTCGCTCCCCCTTCCCTCGCCCTCCCTCCCTCCCTCCCCCTCTCCCTCTCTTCCTCTCCCTCTCTCCTCTTCTCTCTCTCTCTCCCCTCGCCACCTCCGCGCTCTCTCCCCTCTCTCTCTGAAGTTGTCCTCTCTCCTCGTCCTCTTGATTTCTCTCTCTCTCTCTCTCGTACTCTCTCACCTTTGCCCTCCTCCCTTTCGCCGGACGCACGCGCGCGCGCGCTCAAGAGAGAGAGAGACGCGCTCAAGAGAGAGGGAGGGAGGGAGGGAGGGAGGGAGAGAGAGAGAGGATACAGAGAGGGAGAGAAAACAGAGAGAGAGAGAGAGAGAGAGAGAGAGAGAGAGAGAGAGAGAGAGACGCGATGGCGTTGCTGCTGCTGCTCTCCTCCCTCTCGCCCCTCTCCTCCTCCTCCTGCCCAGGCGGCGCGTACACTCTGAGCCTCTCCCCGGGCTGGTCGTCCTCTGTCGCCTCGCTCCGCCTCTCCGCCGCCTCCGCCTCTCTCTCCTTCAACCAGAGCGGGGAGAGTCCCCTCTGCTTCCCCTCTCCCCTCGACTGCTTCTCTCTCTCTCTCTCTCTCTCCTCTCCCTCCCTTCCTCCGCCGTCCCCGCAGCCAAACAGCTCGAGCGCTGAGCTATTCAGTATGCAGTGGGCCGTCCGGCTCGCCGGCGACGCCGACGCACAGCCGATTCTCGAGGGGAATGCCGCACAGGAGAGTGCTTTTGGCTTTCTCGGCGCTCTGGGCGCCGGCTGCTCCCACCCCTGCGACTGTACTCTCTCACCAATCGACGCAGGGGCGTCGGAGGGTCCGCTCGCCGGCGGATGTGTCGAGCGGCTCGGCGGCACCTTCGCCTTCTGCTACGTCGCGCGGCCCACCGCCTGCGAGAGTGCCGTCCCCTCTGACGCTTATGCGGGGCTGGCGCTTCGGGAGTGCCTGCTCGCTCCGCCACCACCGCCCGCTGCCGCGCTCGCCAACAGTGTGTGGGTTCGCGTGGGCAGCTTGTGGCTGGTGCGGGAGCGAGCCTATCTGCTGCTCCTCGCGCTGCTCCTCGCCGCCCTCCACCTCCTTCTCCTACTCTATGCCTACTACCTCGAGAAGCGGACGCTCTCGCTCCTTTGTGCTGAGATTGAGTCAGCCGTGCGGCCGACGCTGCGCTGGCTTGACCTGTGGCTGCTCGGATCGGGGCTGGCGCAGCTGGCTTCGTCGCTGGTGCTCCTCGCATGCATGCCATGGGGTTGGCCCTATGCTCCCTTCGGCTGGAACCAGCCTGCATCTGCCGATCCCAACTCGCTCGCGTTGGCGATTGCCCTTGCTCTCGTCTTTTGCCCGATGGCGCTTGCGTTCGGCTACGCACTGCATACGCTCTGCAATGGGTCTCTTCTCAACGCGCGCGCGGCGATGACCGAGAGCGCCAGCTTCAAGGTGCTCTTGTTTGCTGCCGTCACTGGCAACTTCGATGCGCTCCGCCTCGCACCGTGGCGCGACACCGAGGCATCGGCCGCGTTCCCGGCCGCCTCGGTTATCGAGGCTCTCCGGCTGCTCCCGCTTCTGCTCTTTGAGCTGGCGTACGCCTACCTGAGCCTGGCGGTGCGCAGCGATGCAGACTTCCTGCGGACCGGCGTGAACGAGGGGATCCTCACGCGGGCCTACTTTCTGCCTCCGCCTGACGTGCCTGGCTATTTGCCTGCCATATGCGTTGGTGTGACCGCCGCGAGCGCTCTCTTCGCCTCGGTGCGTGCGCTCCTCCGTCAGTGCGAGAGTGACCTGTGGTGCGAGCCCAACGCGGCGTGGGAGGTGCGAGCCAAAGCCACGCTCCCTTGGCGTGCGTCAGTCGACCGCGTGATGCCGAGTTCGCCTAGCGACCGTGCGCGTGCCGCCGGCGGCTTCTTCGGGATGGGTCGCGTCGCAATGAGCAAGCAGCCGAGCAAGCGTTACTCGAATCACGCGGGAGAGGAGGGGACGATGAGCTCCACCACGCCCAGCCCACGCCGGAGCGGCGCGGCTGGCCGGCAGGGCATCCCCACCCTCGCCCTCAGCCAGGTGAAGTGCAATGATCGCCCCGCCGCGCCCACAGCCGCTGCGCCCGACTCGAACACCATCGCCGACAGTGGTGGCACCTCGCCCGAGGCGGATGTCTGCATTACACTCCCGGACACCACCGCCACGCGCCCGCAGCCGGTGGAGAGGGTACCTGAGTTGGGTGCGGTTGACCTTGCCGCCATCGAGGTCACTACGCTCAGCCTCGATGGCGGCGCCGCCGCCGACGAGTGTAGTGAGACATTTGAGCTTTCGCAGGCCTCGTATAGCTTCGCACGTAGTGATGCCAGCTCACGCGACCCGCGCGACCCCAGCGTGTCTACGCGGCGGGGCGAGGAGCCGCTATGGGCGGCGGCGCTCCGCACGCTTCCCGACTCAGAGTCTGTCGCCGCGACCGCTCATAAGCTGCGTGCCGCCGAGGCTGCCTGCAAGGAGGCCAAGATGAGGGGGGACCCATCGTACAAGAAGCAAAAGCGTCAATACTACGACTTGCGCCGCATGCTGATGCAGCAGCTGCGCACCACGCACGAGGTTCTGCAGACGGCGCCAGAGACGGCGCGCACGCAGCGTACTGCCGAATCTCTCGCAGCCGTGCTCTACCGCGCGGAGAATCCCGCGCCCCCGCCAGCTACGGGAAACGTGCCCCACTTTGTCAACGTGCCTGGGGACGGCTCCGACCCGCGTTGCTCAAACATCTACTCAGCCAGCGGCGACATGGGACCAGCAGGCAGCAGCCCACTGCCAAGCAGCCGCTCAGCGACGGGCGGCATGCGCATCTCCTGCGCCTCCTCTATCGATCGCGCCAGCCAGGCGCGCTTCTCCGCTGAATCAGCTTCACGCGGCTCGCCTGTCGCCAACCCCCCGCGCCCATTGGCGCCCCCTCGGCCGAGCAACCTCTCGACTCCGCCCGCTATGCGCTCGCCCCGGCGGCCGCCATTCTCGCTGCTCTCGCGCGCCAGCTGGACGTCCTCGCCCTCACCTCGCAGTGGTGGGCGCAACTCTATCTCGTCGGCCGGCGGTAGTCCCGGTGGCCTTACCGAAGCCGGCGGCGCATCCCGCGGCGCGTGCGAGGCAGCCGTTGCCCCTGCATGCACTGACGCAGGTCCCGCCATCGTGGGTGATGTGGATGTGCCGGGCGAGCAAGTGCACAATGCACTGCCTGTTATCGTTGCACAATTGTGAGCCCGCACGCGCTCGCCCACGTCCAGGACTCCTTGTATCTGTAACGCGGCGCGGTGACCGGCCTGGGCAGTTCGCTTGTAAGTTAGGCGGCCATCGGTGTCGCGGCCTAGCACAGGCATGGTGTTGCCGCCACGCGGCTGATAGTGCAGGATGCCGCGCGTGAGCCGTCGAGCTGAAACCACCATCTTCGTCCGACGGCACTCGGTGTGCCGTCGCGATGCAAGGATTAGCCAAGGTCGCACGGCAAGCCGTTTGCTTGGATGGCAAGGACGGAATCCCCTTCCTCCCTCTCCTCCCCTTTGTCTCGCCCCGTTGACCGAGCGCTTGCCGGTGATTGACGGACCGCCCGGTGCACTCGCGCAACCAGAGGCGTATGCAGCATCATTAAACCGGGATGGCACCTTCTGATAGGCAGGCTGTCACGAGCGTCACGTTCGCAATCAGAGTGCACATAGGCTTTCCTCCTATCGTGCAGTTTGTTCTAGGTGTGCTGACCCACACGCCAACATGAAATTGCAGCCGGGCAACTTAATCGTGCGACAGGCCTCGGCAGCCCCAGCGCATGTGGAGTCCCTAAGCTCGCGGCTTGCTTCCCCTTGAAATCTGGAGTCGTGTATCAAGGCAGTTTATGGACGCGTATTATGCCGTGCATCGGGCGTTATTTCATATGTTGTGGGCGCGCTCACCCGCCATGGATGTAAGTATGCGAGGTGTGAGGCCGTGGCCTAACGCTCTTCAGTGTTGTGGTAGAGCATTATACGTTTTCCAATCGTAAGTACTGGAATTGTGGGTCAAACTCGGCGCTGCCGAATTCGCGGGCGCGCCGCCGGCACTGTGCGCTGGCGTGCGCAGTGCGGCTAGGCGTAAGAAGGTGAAAGTGCAAGCCCCCAGGCCCAGTGGACAAGTGATTTATTTCAGCCCCCCGCACCCCCGCCCCTCCCCATTTCGGTCTAAAACTATAGGAGCACCCGCACTCTGGAGGGTAGACTGGAGACTCGCCACCCCTCATTTCAGGGACTCTTCCGAGGCGCATTCGCACTCGTGGGTGTGCGGAAGGAAGGGTATGCGGATGCGAGGGTAAGCAATGCCGAACGAAAGGGCCCGAAAGAGGAGCCTAACGAGTGTCGATTCTGTCAGAGCAAGGCTCATCTCACTCTTGGAGATTGCCTGCGAGGGCGCGCCGGCAGCTAGCGCGGAACGCGGTTCTTGTGGGGAGCTCATGGAGCTTTCCTCGGGGGTGACTACGGGCATGGTGATCGGCGCACGACGCACGACGCACGCACGGAGCACGGAGGGCGCGGAAGTGCGGAAGGAGGCTTGTGGGAGGTGGTGGCAGGCGACTGGGGGTGGCTCAGGCGCGTGCTTGACTGCTTGACTTGTATTGACTCGTTGACTCGGGGTATAGACTCGGGAACTCGGGGGGACTCGCTTGGGAACACGGTGGGGCTCGACGAAGTTGCTACAAAATCACTCACAAGAAACCAAAAACCAAAGTCCTTGGGCTCAGAAAATTAACGTAAACACTCCGGAATCATACGATAAACAAACCCTTCCCGCGCGGCGAAGGCTGAAGTCGCGATACAGAGGCGCTCACCCGAGCGATAAACGGGGACCCCGACATACAGGGAGTGGACCTCAACGGATACACCCTAAAGATAAGCCAATTCGCAGACGACACGGCACTCATCGCGAGAGACTACACGGTCTACACGAGCCTAAAACGAGCACTAGAGTGGGTGAGAACACACGAAAGAGCCACGGGGGGCAAAACAAACGAGGCTAAATTCCAAGGCATACGGATGGGCTCACAAATGTGCCAAAAGCCGCCATGGGATATGCGAAAATACAACTGGATAGCAAACGATCAATACTTAACAATACTTGGCGTCCCCTTAGGAGCCCCGGAGGCCCTAAAGCCCTTTTGGAAAAAACTCGCGGACAGAGTAGACGCCAAGGTGGCACGACTGTCACCAATAGCGCGCCATATGTCCATCTTCGGCAGAACTAACATAGCCAACTTCATAGTCTACGGCACGCCGCGGTACTGGGTACAAACCTTGGCGGCTCCCAAATGGTTCCACAACAGAGTCCAGAGAGCAGCAGACAAAATCCTGTGGGAAAGCCCCTACACCGGCAGTATAAAAAAATGGGTAAAACACCCGCAATACCCCATACACGAAGCGGACAACGCGACACGCACGATGGGGACCGGCCTCCTCCATTGGGCGGCGCACGTGAAAGCTCTCCAAGCGAAATGGATACTGAACTATCTCAACGCGAGGAGGGCCGTATGGAAACACGCGCTAGACGCGTGGTTCTGCCGTACAGGACTAGGCCGAGGGGCCGTCCTCTCTACGATCCCCCCAAAGACGCTCACGCGGAGCATCAGAGGTAACCCGGCGCTGCCGGCATTCTGGAAGGACGCCCTAGCAAACTTCAGAGCCCTAAGGATAAACCGCTCGCTCCTCTCCAGAGAAGGAGTGCTTTCGCAGCCACTGTGGCGCAACAGACACGAACCCCCGCCGATCACCCGCGCCGCGTGGATCAGCCTGTGGGAATCCCTTAACACGCACGTCGTGCACAACGTATACAAGGACGACAAATTCACAGTGCCTTACACTCAAGAAGAATGCGCACAATACGTGGAACACCTCCCCGAGACCTTCTTCCACGAAGGATCCAAAATAAACAAAAAGGAATTCTTAAACTCGTGGGACTGCGTGGTACGTCACGCTTCGAGACTCCTAGAAACAGCGCAAGCAGCCCCGCCTCCGACCTCAGCCGCCTCCAACCCGCGACAGAGACGACCAGACGGCGCAACTCCGCCGGACGAAGAAACGAGGGAGATCAAGGTGTCCGAAGATGACACATACATCACTAAAATGAATAATATATGGATATTCACGGACACCAACTATCTGGGAGAAGCCACAAACACCACCGAGGTGGCAAAACCGGGGGAAGAGACACTATACCACACGCCTGCCAGATGGGAAGGCGGGCTAAAGGGCCCGAGGCACTTAGAATACCCGCTAGCGGATGAATATACACTCAACGATAAAAAACAACTGGACCAAATCACCGTGTCTGACATAACGCGAGAACACCTCAACAGCGACCCCAACGCCAGGCCTCAACCGGCCCGCGAGACATGGGCTCGTAAACTCGAGATGACCCGAGGCGAGTGGACACACGTGGCAAAACTCTACACTCACCCGCTGCTCAAACACACGGACAAACATCCTCACTTTAAACACATCACCCATAGGAGGTTAGGCACGCGCAACCGGTTCGACACGGCGACCACCACGAGATGCAGACTGTGCGGGAAACACCGCGAAAACTCGACTCACCTGGCCAGATGCCCATCCACGCAGCAAATCTTCCAAACCATCGAAGCTGTGACGGGCTACACGCCCGAGAAAAAAAGATCAACAGTCCAGAAAATCAAAGACAGACTATTCGCATACCCGAGCACAACGACGCCCGATAGCCTCAAAGCTCTTTACCTCATAGCATGGAGGTACATAATAGGCGACTTTTACAGAGTAGAATTTGATAACTACACCTTTCACCAAATACCGGTAATCGAAAAGACTCTAAGCAGATTCACGATCCTCGCCAGAGGCCTCGTGCCCCCAGACAGGCCCTCGACCGCACGCACAAACAAGGCCTCCCAAGGGAGGAAACCTAAACTCAAGTCCCCGCGTGAACTATGCGCCCCCGTTTTCACAATCAACGACAAGGGCACACTATCGCTGGGCACAAACCTATCCGCGGTAGCGCAAGCGCTCCGCATAGTGGAAAGGCTCGCATAACAGCGCACAAACCCAACCCGCGACCCACCTGCCTACCAGACCCTCGTCCTCGGCCACACCGCGATCCAACCGTCTACCGCACTGACACACGAGACAATATAAAAACCGATAGCCCGATGGCGCAGGAGGAAGAGGAGGACAACCTATCGGGGATCGGAACACGCCGTCTGCTGCAGGAAACCCCACACACCCAGCCCCTAGGTAGCGCACGAGGGACGGGCCGCAAGGCAGGTGGAGGGGGGGGAGAGGAGCGGACGTGGCTGCACAGTAAGGGTGCGAGGTCGCGCGCGCGACGAGAATATTAAGAAGTTTTTTTTATTCACTAGTTACTAGTTGCTGTAGCGCCCTTGATAATGTTAATAGATCAAAGGCAGCACGCATAACGTTGTTCTAGCCTGCGGCACGAATCAATGAGCAAACTCAAACACGAGATAGCGGCAGTCCGGCAGATCCAGATCGGGTAGATGGCTGGTGAGACGGCATGCTCGGGCACCCATCTTCTTCCTCTCATGTGCGATGTGCGATGCTAGTGCTAAAAGATCGCAAAGAATTCGATCGTTGCTCATCTAGCGCGTGCATTGGTTGCTGGAGGAAAAAGCTGAATACACGCGCTCACGACGGAAAATGGAACTGCGTACGAGCCTACGCACTGGAGGAAATTCAGGCGGCTGAGCGGCTTGGTTGGCGCGAGCGGTAGCGCGCTGAGACCGACTCCCACGCCGACAACCCCCCCGGCGAGAGCTCCCGCCTGCCACTGGCGCATGAAGGGCTCCAGCCCACACAGCACCCCCTGATAGCATGCGAAGACCGACGCGAACGCCAGCGTCGTGCCCAGTATGCTCGAGCGGAGCATTGCGAGTGAGCGGGCCGCCAGTCCACTGGCTGCTGGGAGCTTCTGTAGCGCGCCAGGCTCCATCGGGCCGAACCACGTGCCCCAGCAGAGACCGAGCCCTGTCCCATTTATCGCCACGTACGCTACCCGCGCCTCGCACGACCGCTGGTCGCGAGTGAGAGGAGGAGACATCCTAGTGGTCGGCGCCAACGAGAGCACACGCCGCCGTCGCCCGAAGGCCCCTCCCTTCTCAGTTCACGACGAGTATATTTTACTAATAGTACTACTTTTTTGTACTTTAACTCTTTGCTGCTGGGCCGAAGCACCGAAAACAGGTGCTTCACCGCAGCTGTTTTGTACAGTGGCTCATGGGGGGGAGGGCTGTTACGAGAAATATTGGACTCAAAACACGAGAACAAAGCGGAGTGATTTTCGGCCGAGGCGTTGCTTCCCCCCCCCCCCCCCCCCCCCCCCCCCGCCCCCCCTCTCCCTCTCCCTCTCCCCACTCGGCGCGGGGGGTGGGGGTGGGGGTGGGGGACAATGGTCGTAAGTCGGGAGCAAGGTGAAATCGGCTCGTTGGCCACCTTCCCTTTTTCACTTGTCCACGTTGAATTCGTAGTAAAGCGAAACACCGAAACAGGTGCTTCCGATTTTCACAGATTTT
>CM030934.1:3258593-3268593 GCA_018136815.1 Isochrysis galbana
GCGCCCTTTTTTCCCCCCTCTCTCAAGACTTCTCTTCACTCCATGCCCCTAGCCCCGCTGAGACTTCCCACGATCAAGCGCGAGCTTGATTCGACATACTGATGTAAGTACTGATGTAAGTGTAAGCTCAAAACCACCGTAAGCTCACGGACTGACAGCCCAACTAGGGCTGGAGTCCGAGTCCAGCCATGCGCTCGTGCTCGACATCAAGGAGCTCGACGGGAACGCCCTCGAATGGGCCACTGTGGACGATGAGAGCGCGCGCACCAAGTCGCGTAAGACGTAAGACGAAGGAGTGCCGCTTCTGTGGGGCGAAGCAGTACACCGGCGGCCCCTTTAACATCCGCATGCACCTTGACCCCAACCTCAAGCCTCGCAATGTTAGGTGCTGCTCGCCTCGCGCCGAGCATCGCGACGTATATATATATGCAAGTGCTCAAAGAGCTCCGCAAGCCTCTTTAAGCCTGTGCTCCCAGACCATGTGCCTGTGCTTGTGGGGCTTCGATCGCTGCCCCCTCATCCCTCTTCTTGTTGAGCTCCAGCTTCTTGTGCGGACGCAATGGCGCACAAGAAGCTGGAGCTCAACAAGAAGAGGGATGAGGGGGCAGCGATCGCGGCCCCACAAGCACAGGCCTCTTTAAGCCTGTGCTCCCAGACCATGTGGCCACGGCATGGATGAAGTTGATGGGCGCGCGCGGCGGAGAAGGGAAAGAGGGGCTATCGGCGTCCCCCCCCGCGGGGGAGTGTCGGTGCGTGGCTCGGTAGTAAGTAGACTAGACTAGCCGAGCGCCCCTCTTCTTATCTCCGGTCTCGTGCGCTGCCTCGCTGCTCCGTCGCCGTTCACTAGCGCAAACTAAAGCCCGCTTCGCTGGTCATGGAACCTCGGAAAATAAAACTGTGACGCGGTTCCGGTGTGAGACGCTGTTCGCCGACGCCCCAGGTGGAGAGAGCGGCCCTGCCATGCCCTCCCCCCCCGCCGGCTGTCCCAACATCACTCCAGATTGTGAGCTCGGTCCGATCCTCGGTAGCCCACGAGAATCTTCTCGCGCGTTTCAAACCCGGTCTTCATCAGCGATGGGGTCGAGGCTAAGCACCCGGCCGTTTAAGTGCCACGCGGTGTAGCGGCGTCGGGGCAGCAGCAGCGGCTGGAAGTGAAACTCACACCGTGCTCTGTGGGCTTCTGAAACATTCATTCTCTCACGCACAGTGTCTTCTATACGCTATGCAACTGCACCCCCTCCTGCCCTCGCCTCCTGCCCCCCCCCACCGCCCCCCCCCCCATCCCCACAGTCCTTTCAGCACTCCCCCCTCTTCCCCTCCCTTCCCCCACCGCCCTCACCATCGCCAGGCCCGTCTCCATCGCTCGCTCGACTACGACTGACAGCGTCACCCGCGCCAGAGCACCTCTCGGGACTCGCCGTCTCCTTCCCCGGACGCCCGGCCACCACGTAGAGGAATGACAAATGTGTGGAACCTTGTCCACCACTCGCAGATTCCGCTCAACGCCTCGGCCTATGAGTTTTCACGTGGCATGCCTGATGAGAAATGGATGCTGTTCATGTGGGCGGGCTGGGTCATTGTTAGCTTTATCGCGGCGGTCGCCTCCGCCTCAATCTTTGCTGGAATCCTATTCAGCCGCGAGGCGCGTGGGTCGGCATTCAACATGTATCTGCTAGCTCTCACCATCCCTGATTTCGTGATAAGTTCCAGCTGCACCATCACATGTTGGCTGAACTACAACCTTCATTTCTACGTCGGCAATGATATGTGCAGGTGGCAAGCATTCTACGCCTCTTTCGGTATTGCTGGCTCGTTTTATCTTAATGCTCTCGTCGCTCATGAAATGCGCCGCTTGTTAAAGGCAACAAAACGACTTGAAGACTACCATCCTCCATCGCATCGCCGCGTGCTGTTGACGTCTGCAGGCGTGCTCGTTTTCTGCGTCATCCTGTCGACCATCCATATGTGGGGCATATTCTCGCTCGAGGCATTCCCCACCTATGGCATTGTGTGTGTGGTGCATGATAAAACAGTTCCATCAACTCTCGCCATGTGGCTCATATACATGCCGCTGATCGCCTTTTTGCCCTGTGCATACATCTTCTACGTAGCCATCAACAGCTGGTGGAACAATCTTATCTACCTCCGTGCGCCGCCTCTGGCGGCTGAGGGGGAGGCCGCGAATGAAAGCCCCGAGATGGACTCGGTCGCTGAGATGCAACGCCGTATGCATATTCGAAGAATTCGACAAGCTCGCACCCTTGGCCTCTACTTCGCGCGGATATTCTTATCAGTGCTGCTCATGTGGGCACCTGCCTCGGTCTTCCTCATCACATTGAAGCTGCATTCCGCATGGGGAGTCTGGGTCGGAGGCACTTGGGGGCATCTGCAAGGGCTAGCGTCAGCTCTAATGTGCTTAACCAAGCCCGACGTATTCGATGCCGTCAAAGACCTATATACTTGCCGACGTCGGCCCCCACCCCAAGTCGCCCCACCACGGATTGTGACTAAATCAGCGTCCTGCCTGGATTTCCAGGCCTAAACCACGAGTTGTGGCCTGATTGGGAGATTGTTTCACTTCGCAAAGGCGCGATGCGCGTCTTCGGAAGCAGAACGAACTGTCATCCGTGGTACCACATCGTAGGTTGTTGCTTGCTCATGCTTATGCTTGATTTTTTCTGATATACTAGACGCAAGCCAAATTTGTTGACTGTTGGTTGTGGCAGTCCATGCCATCTTGTCACGTGATAATTAAATGTACAATGTACATCTTCACAGCAAGAGCAACGATCGTTAAAACGATAGGGTCGTGGAGAGCGCCACGCTCCCCTCCTCCTGCCTCCCGCCCACCCCGCCGCGCCGGCCGACCAGATCGTGGCAGACGACACGCAGCCGGACCGCCCTCCAGCCAGGGCCACGCCCGCCCAGGTCCCCGCGAGCCGCTGCTCGCACCGCACCCCGCAACTAAGTTTATACTTAGGTCGGCCATGGGGGGGCACGAGCCCCCCCCGATGAATAGACAACATGGGCTCATATGCACAGTAGGAGCTCATCTCCACAGTATGATTTCACTAGCATATGGGGCATAAATCAGCCAATTTTTTTCCACCCCCATATGCAGGACAAAAACGCAGTAAAATAAACCCAGTATATGGGGGCCAAACAGAGCAAAAATCACTTAACCCCCTTCTGTGACACAAAGCCGTATCCACCCCCCTGCCAGAGGGGAGGAACCCCACACTGCCGCGCCCTGCCACCACCTGCCCCACACCGCCACCACCCGCCGCCACCTGCCACACCATGTTCCACCCTGCCGCCACCCGCCGCCACCTGCCCTGCCCTGCCGCCACCTGCCCTGCCCTGCCGCGCCGCCCTGCCACCCTCAGCCCTGACCTGCCGCCACTTGCCCTGCCCTGCCGCTGCCTGCCCTGCCCTGCCACACACTGCCCTGCCCTGCCCCGCCCCGCCGCCACCTGCCACCCCCACACGCGCGCGCGCGCGCGTGCACAGCATGATGACCGAACACTTCGTGTTCAAGCAAGGAGGAATCGCCACCCGTGGAAAGCTCCTCAGGGAGGTGAAGAGCGACGCCATCGCTCGCGCTCTCTCCAGAACAATTAACTTCTTAATAGTCTCACCGCACACGCGGCCGTGGACCCTCTACTTTCTACTCACGCAGCAGAACTTTCTACACCCCCTCTCTCCCGGCCCTTCCCCCCCCGCCATCAAGCGACTCCCCCCGTGCACTACTAGGGGGATAGGGGAAAAGGGTTTAGATATGGTCGGTGGCCCGCGCCCCCCCCCCGGTGATCCGTTCCCCTCTTCCTCCTATGCCTACCGGGCTGGCGGCGTCCTCAGTCCCGACTTCTCCTGTAAACAGGTGCGGGACTTACATATTTTCCGGTGAGCGGAGCCCTCGCTCCGCCCACCCCCTTCTCCGCACTCTCTCTCCCCTCTCCTGCAGGCACGCGCGATGGCGCGCCTGCGACAGGCCAGCAGCTGCCTGCTGGCGACCCCTGGAGGCTCCTGGAGGCCAGCTCAGGGGGCAGAGGAGGCTGGGGCTGGGCCCTGGTCTCCCCTGCCTCTCCCTCGCTGGCGCTCCTGGGCCTCAGGGGCCCCCACTCTGCACCTGTCGGCCTGTCGAACAGGGGGGGAGGGGGGGTTGGAGCGATGGGCTGGCCACGACAGGCCAGGACGCGCGAGGCAGGCGAGCCTGCCACTGAGAGAGTGGGTCAGCAGGGCAGTGGGCTCCTGGCAAGCCATCAGGCGTGCCAGGAGCATGGGTGGTTCCTCCCCCATGGCAGGGGAGGAGTGGAGAGAGGGGGGGGCTCGTGCCCCCCCATGGGCGAACTAAGTATAAACTTAGTTGCTCTCTCCAGAACAAAACCGGATAAAATTCTCTTACAATTCTCTCACACCACTGCCAAGACTGACAACAGGCCTGCCCGGAACCCCCGGGCTCTGAACCAGGCTCGTGGTAGCGCACCCGAGCCGGACCCCGGACACCGAAGACAAAGGAACGAAGGGGGGCAGGGGAGGAGGTGGAGGGATGGGAAGACAAGGGCGATGTCAGAAGGGATGGGGAAGTACCCTAGAATAGTAGGTGTGTAGCCCAGAATCTTCAGATGTTTTTTTTTTCACACCACTGCCAAACGCACATTCACGGTAACACGTAGATAACTAACGTATAAACGGGATACGCGAAGAAGGGACTGCCTCTTTGGAACTCAAATGTTTGCATCGGCGCATCGAACGATCGAGGCGATATTCGAAGCGTAAGGCCTCTCTCTCATCCACGAATCCACTCACATATGCACCTACTGGCTACTGGACTATCCATCTCTACTCCCACCGCCCTTATCTTCCCTTCCTCAACCTCTTCCCCTGTCCCCCTTCATTCCTTTTTCTTTGGTTTCCGGGGTCCGGCCTCGGTGCACTACCTGAGGCCTGGTTTGAAAAAAAAAACTTCTTAATAATCTCGCCGCGCGCGCGACCCTGCACAGCCTCCCTGCAGCCACGCCCGCTTTCCTTACCACCCCTTCACCTGCCTTGCGGCACGTCCCCTCGTGCTCTACCTAGGGGCTGGCTGGGTGAATTAGGTTTCCAGTGGCAGACGGTGTGTACCGGTCCCCGACGGCTTATCGCTCTCCTTCCTTCTACGCCGCCGGGCTACCGGTTTCATCTTAGTCCTTTTTGCGCCGGGTGCCGGGCGTCTGAAGTACGGTGTGTCTGCTGTGTGTGGGTGCCAACCGGGTGAGAAGCGGTACGCCTCGAGGGAGCGTTCGTTTTTAGGCAAGCCGCTCCACCATGTCGAGCGCTTGTGCTACTAGCTTCAGGTTCACACTCATGATTAGGTTCCCTTTGTTATTAGTCGTGTATACGGGGGTACTGAGGTCCCGTGGGGACTTGATCTTCGGCTTCCTGCCCTGGGAGGCCTTGTTTGTGCGCACGGTCGAGGTTCCGTCCGGGGGCCCAAGGCCAAGGCCTCTGACGAGGACTGTGAACCTGCTCAAGGTTCTTTCGATGACCGGCACGTGGTGGAATGAGTAGTGATCGAATTCTACTCTATACTCTATAGAAGTCGCCTATTATGTGTCTCCATGCTATTAGGTAGAGGGCTTTAAGGCTATCGGGTGTCGGTGTGTTCGGGTATGCGAACAGTCTGTCTTTGATCTTCTGGTTTGTCGATCTGTCGCTCGCGGGGGTGAACCCCGCCACGGCCTCTATGGTTTGGAATATCCGAACCGTAGAGGAGCATCTGGCTAGGTGTGTCGAATCCTCGCGGTGTTTTCCGCAGAGTCTACATATTGTGGTGGCTGCCGTCGCGAACCGGTTTCGTGTGCCCAGCCTTTTGTGGGTGATGTGTTTAAAGTGGGGGTGTTTGTCCCGTGTGTTTTAGCAGGGGGTGGGTATAAAGTTGTGCCACGTGTTTCCATTCGTCATGTGTCATTTCTAGCTTCCGCGCCCACGTTTCTCGCGCCGGCTGTGGCTTGGCGCAGGGGCCGTTCTTTATGAGCTCGCGTGTTATGTCTGACACAGTGACTTGGTCTAGCTGTGTTTTCCCGTCAAGTGTGTATTCGTCCGCTAGGGGGTATTCTAGATGTTTCGGGCCTTTCAGCCCGTTCTCCCATGTGGCAGGGGCGTGGTATTGTTTCTCCTCGCCCGGTTTTGCTACCTCGCTCGGTGGTGCCTGTTGTCTCGTCTAGGTAGTTAGTGTTTGTGAATAGCCATATATTCTTCATTTTAGTTATATAGGTGTCGCTCTCGGAGACCCTGATTTCACTAGTTACTTCCTCCGTCGAGGATGTGTCGCCCGGCGCTTCCGGCCGTGTCGCCGAGGGGGCCGGGTCGGGTGGCGGGGTGTCTCTCGCTTCGTTGAGAAGGCGCGAGGCTTGCTGTACTACGCGCCCCCACGAGTCGAGAAATTCCGACTTGTTTATTCTTTTTCCTTCGTGCTCGAAGACTTGGGAAGGTGATCCAGGTATTGTGCACATTCTTCGCGCGTGTATGGTGTAGTGAATGTCTCGTCTTTGAAGACGCTGTGGGGGGCATGCGCTTGTAGGGATTCCCATAGGCTGATCCACGCTGCGCGTTTTAGCGGCGGCGGTTCGTGAGGGTTGTGCCAAAGTGGTTGGGATAGCGCTCCTGCTCTCGTGAGGCGTGAGCGGCGGATTTCCAGGGACCTAAAATTTGTTAGGAGAGGCCTGGTTTGGAGTGTACCCTATCGTTTATAACGATAGTTGGCTCTCCTCCTTCGAGAACCGGGCGAGTCAGCGGGGAGGAGAGTGGGTGGGACCGCAGGGCAGACGGCTCCTGGCAAGCCGCATAAGGCATACCGGGAGGGTGGAGGAGTGGAGGGAGGGGGGGGGGGAGGGGCTCGTACCCCCCCATGGGTCAACCAAGTATAAACTTAGGAGGCACAGGACATAGACATAGCAGGGAGAAGGCAACACGTGTGGGACTAAAACTGGGATGGATACCCGCCCGACTATACCTTGCGGATAAAGTAGGCCATGGCATCAGGCCTACAAGACTTCTGTCTATTCGATCCTGTCAAATCTGCGCTAGCAGCTACTGGCAGCGGTCCCCAAAGGATGGCAGCGGTCAATTACGAGGTGTGCTGCCGGGGATTCTACATCCACGGCGAATATATTGCTGGCTGACTAAGACTGTACTAGCAAATTGCCCAGAATGAGCAAAGAATTGTCGTTGCCGCTCCTTCTCAACGTGGCCTTGGCCGGGATCCTCTATCCCTATCTCTTGCCCGATCTCGAACGCGATCGGCTGTTGCGCGCGAACGCTTGTGCCGATCCTCGTGGTGGGGATGCGCGCGCTCCTCAGAGTCATTATTGCGCCGATCCCTCTCAACGGAGTGAGCACTCGCGGCTGGACCTGCCGTTTCCCTCGGCCGCTTTCCGCGGACATCAGCAGTGGTAGGACGCTCATTACACACAAATAGGCGTGACCCATGAGGCTCGAGGCGTATCGTGGGGACCGCACACAGCAAATCGCGCAACGAGCTGAAGCCAAACGCACGGACGTCGAGCTTTGCGCCAAAGTGTTGCTCGTACTTGGCCGGAAGGAGGGAAGCATCCTCGCGAGAGCCTGTGTAGAATGTGGGGCATCGACGAAACATGGCTCAAGAATAGGAGTAGCAGGGCCGGGAACGCGCGTGCGCCGAAGGATGGAAATTAGGGTCACTGCCCCACGTCTTCCCTCGGGCGATGGATGTGAGAGAACCATGGCGCCTCGGCAGGCCTGTGCCTTGTGGAACTTTACCTGTTGTTGATGTCAACCACGTAGTGAGCCTCGCCCATAGCAGTGAGCGCAGTGCACTGCCCCGCGCATCGAAAGCAGGTGAAGAGCCGGCCGAGCCATCACCTAACCAAGGTGACGGGTGGCCTTCGGACCATACGGTCGCGACGAGTGGCGGAGAATTCTCGACCCAGCCAAGTACCTGAATAAAATGAAGAAACGCGGCGTCTAAGGGACCTCGTGTGGAATGTCCGTTTGCACGCATAGCAAGTGCCAAATCGACGCCAGATTGCTATGGCGCTGAGTCAATTCCTGAAGGCGATCCCATTGCTCATGAATGGGTGTAGGGCCTATGTTCCAGCGAGAGCGGCATCTATCTTCTCGTGCCGTGCAAGCACCTGGTTCACAAAGTTCAAGTTGCTACGATGGGCCTCTGCTAGTGCGGCGGCATCGAGCTGGTCTCGCCTACAATGAAGTGACGAATGAGACGATCAGATTGCCGCTCGGCCTCGCCCGCTCATCCCGTCATAGTATGATGTGGGTGATGGTGAGATGAGTGGGCGCACAACACACCCAACGGTGTCGCAGTCCAGCCGAAGGAAGAGAGGCCTTCCTTCAAGTACTGAGTTATGGTACTTTGCAACAATGGCCTCCGCCACAGCCGGCTCTCGTACGACGGCGGTACCAAAACCCATCCCTTGCCCGTCTGGACCGATGGGTATCTGCAAGCGATTGGGCACGGGTGTCAGAAGAAAGCGGGCACCTAGAAGAAGGCTCGGGTCCCAGACGAGATTGCACTATAGTGACGGGCATGAGGTGAATAAGTTGCCCCTCCTCCGTCAAGGAGAAGACGGTCAATTCGGCGCTAGAGCGCGGACGGCATACACATTGACCCAGTAAGCTCCAGGCAATTCCTTGTGGCCGATACCCAAACGAGATCACTCGGTCATTGCATGTGATCAGAGCGTACAGCGCGCTTATGACTGAGATTGGCAACGCCGCGGATGCGCTTGCCTCAAAGACCTCACCTGTGCAGCCGGCACACGGATGTGCTCGGCAAGTGTCTGCCACGTCGTGGTGGGTGCTAGATTTCCGATGAAGACAGCGGTGGTTCCTGCCGCCCGTGTCAGCGCCGTGTCGTCTCGAACGATGACGCGAGTGCCACGAATATCCGTGCCGCCCGCAAGAGAGCGGAGCGCCGCAGCGGCGGCTTCTGGCGATGCTAACTCAACCACACCAAACCCGCGCGGGCGCCCTCGATCGCTCAACGGCACCTGTGGCAGGGATGGGTCCAGAAAAGGCTTGTCAACGGCTCCTTCCTGTCATCCGGCGCGAGCGCGACCGGCGCGACTACAGAGAGAACAACCCGAGCACCACGAGAGCCGCATTCCAACGGAATCACCTGTAAGTGAAGAAGCTCGCCGAAGGTGGAGAAGAGTGCGGACAAGTCCCGCCAAGTTGCGGCAGTTGGCATGTTGCCAACGTAAACGCGCCTTCCAGGTACGTAGCCGCTCAAGGCGACCTGACCTGCAGTCCTGCGTGGAGAGGATTGATTATCTGCAAGTCTACCACCGCCCTCCTTATTGTGAATGTGTTGCGATGCAGGCGGCGCTGGCCCAACACCCTCAGAGTGGCCCGTGCTGTCTCGGCGCGTAGATGGATGCAGGACCGTCACATCAGATGCCCATAATCTATCTGCGCGTTCGGGGTTTAGTGCAAGTACGAAGTCGACACGTTCGCCGACAGCAGGCAGCTGCTGTACACCCGCAATCTCAGACACCTGCAGGCAAGTGGACGCAGGGGTTGAGAAGAAAGGGGGCCATTGATGTCGCAAGCAAATCTCCAAGATGGAGCGTGATGAAGGACTACCAAGGGTCGGACAGGCAATCCCATTAAACCACTGGGGAAAGATGTTCGGTGAATCACCTTCAGAAATAACCGTGAGCCAGCAATGCTACGGAAGTGCTCATCGGGCTCGATCTGCGACGCATGAGGAAGCAAGGCTCAAGTTGTGCACAACTGGCCCTACCAACAACCGCAAGACGAAGCTTGTCAAAGATCAAGCAAGCCTGACTACTTGCGCTGTCTTCGGCCTCAACCTCACCCCGCCGCAGGTACGAATGGTTTTGGAGGCGTCCCGTCACACCTGTCCAGCAACGGGCGATGGTCTCGACGAAATCTTGCCGGTCATTCGCGGGAGCACCTGCACATTGTCCACCTCTCCGTCTCGCGACTCCCATATAGC
>CM030934.1:3268693-3407312 GCA_018136815.1 Isochrysis galbana
TAGCGATGGAGGCGAGACCACTCGCGGGCGGCCTGAGGACGCGCCACGCGCCACCCACGTCCGTGGCGCTCGCCAGCCTGCTCGAGAGGGAGAGAGGGTAGAAGAAGAAGGAGAGTTCGCGGAAGCGTCCTTCCTTCTCTCTCTCTCTCTCTCTCCCCCCCCCCCCCTCCCCCCTCGCGCCCTTCTCTTTCCCCCTCTCTCCTCTCTCCCCATCGTCTTCTCAGCACTCCTAGCTCAGATCGACAGTCAACGAAAGTACTCCCACTACTCTTCCTCTACGAGGTTCTCCTCTCGTCTTTATCTCTTGTTCCCGTCTTTCTCTTCTCTCTCTGAGATTCCCCCTTTCTAGCCAGGAGATTCAGGGTGGTAGTACTCTATAACAATATATATTCTCTCTCTCTCTCTTCCCGAGAGACTGTCTCCGCTCGTTCCCCTCAAAGATTACAAACCCTCGGCGCTGTTCTTCTCTCTCTCTTCCCGTAGAGAGCACCTCCCAAAGCCTTCTGCTGTGTGCACACACGTCCCGTTCCTCTGCACACGATCGCACTCGATGCCCTGGCGCGGTTCTTCACGAGACCCGCTCGTTCTTATCTAGTAATTCCCACCACTTTCTTCCTCTTCTCTCGCTCCCTCTGCTCGATCTCCCTCGCGCCCTCTCCCCACCTCTTCCCCTGTACATATCACCTATACGTGAGTGGCCTTTCTTCACTCCCCCCCCCCCCCTCTCTCTCTTACCTCGCCTCCCCTCCCTCCCCCCGGCGCGCCCCCCGAATGGTGTCCTCGACCACCACCTCCCACCCTTCCGCCATGCCCCCCACCCTGCGCACACTCGGCTTCCCGACGCCCGAGCGCTGGTCTCGTGCCCACGCCCACGCTCTCGAGGGCGTCCACGCCACATCCTGTACAGGATCCCTAGCTTCCTCAGTCCTCTCTTCTGTTGCCGAGCTCTCCTCTTGGGACCAATGGTACAAACACCCGCCTCTCCTCTCCAATGGGCATGTGCACACGATCGTCGCCGCCAAGATGCGACGCACCCGTCCCGTCGCATACTACCGACAGCTGCTTACCACGCCAGACGGAGGCACGCTCGCGCTCGATCTGCTCGCCGGCGTGCGGAGGGCAGCTGCTCGGCGCTCGGCCGAGCGCTGGCCGCGCCTACGCGCCCTCGCGCGCGGCGCCTTCATCGCCGGCGCCGAGGAGGACGCCGATGGGATGGACACGGCTTTTGTGCGCCAGCCACCGCCGCTGAGCCCGGACAGGCCGATGCTGCTGCTCGCCTCGGGGCTTGGCGGCGGCTCGCAGGACACATACGTGCGCTCGATGGCGGCGGCAGCGGCCGAGCGCGGCTGGCAGGTGGCCGTGATCAATATGCGCGCGTGCGGCAACTCGCCCGTCACGTCGCCCCGGCTGTTCTCCGCATACCGGTGCGCGCCGGCCGCCCGCACCTCCTTGGACGCGCGCGCGCGCCCCACACCCGCGCTGTGCGCTCCCCCGACCTCAAGCCCTCCTGCCCTTATGCACGCGCACAGGGGCGCCAACGACGACGTGCGCACGGCTGTCGAGTGGTTGCGGCGTGAGCGGCTCGGCGGCGGGGGCGTGCTTGCAGGCCTGGGCTGGTCGAACTCGGGCACCATCCTCAACAACGTCCTGGCTGAGCAGGCGACGACTCACCCCGGCGACGGCCACCGAATCGATGCTTGTGCCGCCATCGCGACGCCGCTGAACATGCCCGCCAATTCGGCCAATCTTCAGAGGCCTTTCCACAAACAGGTGACGGCTGGCTCACTGCGAGGCTGTACTGTGCCTCGTGCCTGTCGACCACCCGCCTCGCCCCCCCTCCCGCCGCAGGTCTACGATCGCAATCTCGGCAAGTCGCTGCGCACGCTGTGGGCAGCCGCGCGCCACCAGTACCTCGACCCGAGCACAGGCGAGGTGCGGCCCGTGGCGCGTTGGGATGGCAAGGGGCACTTCCTCGTCGATGACGAGCTCGCCTCGTGCGCCAACTCGATCCGAGAGCTGGACGAGGCTGTCACGAGGCGGCAGTACGGGTGCGCGCCCCGGCCGCACGGGCGGTAGAGTGGGCGGCAAAGCCTGCTCGCCGTGCGATGCACAGGCACCCGCGGCAGCATGCGCGGGCGCTCAGTCGCTCTCGCTCCCGCTCCCGCTCGCTCAGCTACGAGTCGGTCGACCACTACTACGCGGCGGCATCGAGTGACCAGCGCCTTTCGCAGATCGCGACGCCGCTCCTGCTTCTCAACGCGTACGATGACCCGATCGTGCCCGGATATTCTCTGCAACGGGCCGTGGAGGTGAGGCTTGCGAGAGTGAGACGCGGCTGGGCTCGCCACTGACGGCTCACTGGCGAACGCTGCTTGTCGTTCCCCTTATCGGACGGCACGCCGGCTGCCCACTGCACTGCGAACGCTGCGGCGGCTCCAGTCCCCCTTCCCCTACGCGCTTCCGTCGCCGTCCGCGCTCCTCCCCAAGCGCACCTCTCACTCCTGGGCGCCGCGACGCCATTCGTAGGCGGCTCGCGAGAATGAGAAGATCGTCATGGTCATCACGTCATATGGCGGCCACCTTGGCTGGTGCGAGCGTGGGGACGGGAGCGGTGGGCTGCTCGGGCCATGGGGAGGGTCGACATGGGTCGAGAGAGTGGCGTGTGGCTTCTTGGAGACGTCGCTCGGTATCGAGCCGTCGATCGGCCTGCCAATGTGCGATGTGTTTGAGTAGCTGCGGCGAGGGACGTCAGCTCACAAGCGCGCCGAGGCATTGTCGTAGGCATCGCTGTGTGGGCTAGCTGCACGTTTAGGATGGCTTACTAAGCAGCTCACGTGCCGAGCCTAGTCTGACGGCCGCTCAGATAGGCCGCCGTCCGGTGGAAGGATCGCACCCCCGACAAGCTTATTGGCACTTCCGGTTGACCTCGTTCTGATTCGGAAGTCACGCAGTGGCGGCGGCGGCAGCGGGATGCCCTAGGCACATCCTCTTGCTGGCACGCGCTATCGAAGTATTCATCGCTTTCGTGTACTTGTGGTCTCGGTCACCTCAGTCGACGGCTTATGGGGCCGCCGTCTGGCAGCGCTCAGGTGCTCGCCGCACTCACTTCCATCAGATGGCGCTCTCTGCGCCAAATGCGCGTGCGATATGCCATGACAGCGTGAGCTCCGTGTGCGGCACTTGAATATCGACTGTTGCGAGGACGCTTCTCTGAGCCTGTGTCCTGTGTGCCCACGAGGGCGTTTTGGCATGTGGCCGCCCATGCTAGTGCTTGTGGTCGCTGCTCGCCGCTGCCGAATACGTCAGCATATTTGATATTTTTCGTGTTTGCTCGTAGACATCACAACTATCAGTAAACCGATAGGGTCATGGAGCGCGCGCCGCCTCCCACCATTGCTGCCGCCGCCCTCGCCGAGATCGACGATCTGTTGATGGTCGATGGACACGCCGCTGTCGCCGAAGCGACTGCGACTAGACGACACGCCCCGACCAGGTGGGCGCATAGGAGCCACCCCACCACACCCCTGCACCACCGCGAACAGCGCACGAACAGCTCGCATGGAGGCAGCCATGCTGGACCACAGGACCCACCTCACCCTCCACAGCCACATCCACCGCAATCCACTAGCTGAACGCTCCACTAAGGAAGGCCCCCCGGCCTGGCCCCTACACTTACACTGGCCCGCGGTACTGCAGGGTTTCCCCCTACCTGGCCCGGCAACTGCATCCCCGCCCCCACTGAAACCTTGCCCGCTTTGGCTTTTCCGCACTACCCGCCCCCTCCTGAAGACGAGGGCGGTGCCCCACCCCCACCCTCCGACTCAGAGGGTGGGTACGAGCCCTATACTGAGCGCGCCGGCTACATACATGCCGATCGCCTCGGTCGTACCCCAGTCGCCCCTCTCTCTCCTCCCGGAATGGAAGCCTCCCAGATGCCCGCAGGGTGCCCGGCCACCCATTTGCCCCCTTCGCCAACGTTCTGCCGCCGATGTCCGCCGCCTCCCCAGAGCTGAGCGCGGTGGAGCTGCGCTGCATGGAAATGTCGCATTCGCGATGTCTCAGAGGCAAAAAGAAATAACAGTAAAAGAGAAACAGTAAAAACAGTAAAAGGAACAGAGGAAGAAAGAAGACGAAGAGTGAAAAAGAAGAGAAAAAAACCCAGAGTATATAGGGCGGTTCTCAGCCCTTCCCATCGGCCCTATGGCTACGTAAACTCTCACGTGGCATAGTGGTTCAACCCACCGCCTCCACCAACCTTTTGCTCTGGGTCGCGAGTTCGAGTCCGGACGGAGCGCTCTGCAGTTCGAGCCCCGCTCCTTCTCCTCGCCGCTCTTCTTCTACCAGTAAATTCCACGCTCTTCTTCTACAGTTAAATTCCAGAACCTACTTTTATAAGTGGGGGTCAATGGGGGCCTCGCGCCCCCCCCTCTCCATCGCGGACACCCCCCGGGGTGGGCCCGTACAATCAACCTCAGCCCCTGCCCTTTGGCAGGGGCTGGGCAATCAACACTCTGGCCCAGACCCCTAGCTAGTGGGCGCGGGCCGAGACTCGCACTCCCACGCCCAGCATGGGCCTGCCCTCGAGCTGACTCCCCCCCCTCCCCTGGTCGCCAGGCATACAGAGGCCACTGGGAGGCTCCAATGGCCAGCGTGGCAAGCGTGGGAGAGGCAGGGGGGGCCAGGGGCTGAGCCCCAGCCTCCACTGCCCCCTGAGCTGCCCTTGCTGGCCCTCTGGGAGCCCCCAAAGGCCCTCTGAGAGCAGGCCGTGGCGCGCCGCATGGCGACGCGCCGCAGGGAGAGGGGCGGAGGAGAATGGAGAGAGGGAGAGGGGGGAATTTGCGCCCCCCCCGATGGAGTGCGGTAAGAAACGGGCCCCGTTTGCGTTAGCAAACGGGCGAAGGGGGGCGGCTGGCGACAGGAGGGGCGAGAAGAAGGGAGTGGCTCAAGACGTCCCTGTGGCAGTTCGCCGACGATCCGACGTGCCGCTTTTGTGGCATAGCCCCCGAGAGCTCCACCCACATAGCCACGTGCATCGCGACGGCACCCATCTTCGAATTCATAGAAGGGCTTCTGGGGACAAATCTGAGGCCGGGCTCCGAGATAGCCCAACGTATCTTTTGCTACCAGGTAGACAGGCCGCATCCCTCCTCGGGGTACTTAGGTATCCTGGCGTGGAGATACATCCTCACGGACTTTTATAACATCCAATATGGTAACGCGGACGGTAGGTCCGTTAGAACAATCTTGAGAGCGATCCTTACGAGATACCACTTATTAGTAACGGCGAAGGTCGGTTTCTTTCAAAGGCTAAAAAAACAACGCGAGAACATGGGGCTACACGCCCCGAGCAACAAACATATCCGGAAAATGATAAGCCCCCTGTATACTATAGACAAGGATTTCAACCTAGGAGCATCAGAAGACCTCTTGCAGGCGGCGAGAGGACTGGACATAAGAAACATCACCTAGGGTAGCCCAATCTTTTCATAGGAACCGCACCGGATACCAATAAGGACCTCACGCTATATTAATGAGGAAAAACCCGAGCCGAATCTGGATCAAGAGACGAGCCACAATCTCCCACCCCCTTCTCTCCAACTCCCGGCCGAAGCAGCGCGCGCGGCCTCCCTGGAACCAGCTTCTCCGCCAGAGAGGGAACTGGGGAAGGGGAAGGGGGTTGTTTAGGGGTTAAGGTTGGGTAGTAGGGAGGTACACTAGCAAGCTGCCTCACGCCGTGTACGTAGCGGGAATTTTTAAGAAGATTTTTTTTTCAAGACGTCCCTGTGGCAGGTATCGGGGGGCGCAGTCATTTATTTCTTCGAGGACTGCTCGCGGCGCGAGCTGTAAGGGCCGTTCTGCTTCACGACGAGAGGTCCCTCCCCCCCCCCCGGTGTTTTTCCCCGGAGAGTCGGCCGGCGTCGACCGGTCCGCCTCAATGGGTTTTCCCTCATTGTAACTTGTGGGGAGTTATAATGGGAGCCGGGGGTTTGCGAGGGGGGAGATTTGAAGGGATGCATTGGTGTATGTGTCTGTGCCATCACTTCAAGGCGTGCGGGCAAGTGCGCTAAGGGGTGTCGTGATAGTACCGGGTCTGATGGTAATCATCTACATACATGAAGTCGATGTCCTCACCCAAACCCAAGTCCTCTATAGGTGGGAATTGATTCGTAGTGCAATACTCCCACAGAAGCTTCCCGTTGCGACGTCCAGACAGGTGAGGTGACACTTGACGGGTCTCTTCGTCTGGTTCCATAGGACGCTTCACAGAAGAGGAGGCCATCGCGATTCTGGTACGCGGGGAGGGGAGAGGAGGGCTCTGAAGGGAGAGGAGGGCTCTGAAGGGAGAGGAGGGCTCTGAAGGGAGAGGGGGGCTGGTAGGCAATGCAGGGCGGCAGGGGGGCGGAGAACTGCTCAACTGCAGGGCAACAGCTCAACTGCAGGGCAAACTGCTCAACTGCAGGGCAACTGTTCAACTGCAGGGCAACTGCTCAACTGCAGGGCAATTGCTCACCCTTCCCTCGTCTCCTCCATATAGACGTGTGACGAAACTTGTTGTCTGCTTTTACGCGGTCGGTGCTCTTTGGTGTAACTCATCAGTGCTCTTTGGTGTGAGACGTGGATCGTGAATTCCAACGAGATATCGACCCTGCCCCCAAGTCGAGTGAATGGAGTCAGACCACGTGTGGGTTTCAACATGTGAAGTGTCCAGTTGAGTCAAGTAACCTCCAGGTGACAACGAAAGGTGTTAGCAGGGATGGGGATAATTGAACGCTTTTGGTCTGCAGCGCAGTTCACCAAGCAGCTCGCCGCGGTCACCGACGCGATCGAGAAGGGTGCCCCCGCTTCACGGGCTGCATCCATCGCCCCTTCCAAGCCCGGAGAGGACGGGCTCGCACCCTCCGATGGACCGATGGACCGCCGCCACCCACGTCGCCACCGCGGCCCCCTCAAAAAGCCCCCTAAAGCCTCCATCGCCACCGGCGCCACCGCTCACCGAACCCCTCGTCGTCTTCGTCCGATTCGTCGCATTCGTCCCGGTCCCTTTGCTCTGGGGCCGCCATTTTCGGCTCGTTATAGACCACCAAGCTCTACGTTGGCTACGACACGATGAAGGATGGGGAGTGGACTGCAGCTGTGCTAGGGGTGGGGAGGAAATGTAACGTGTTCTGTACGAGGCGAGCGCGGGACTCGGCGCCGCGGCATGCGAGGGGAGGGACCGGGACGAGGGGACTCTGAGACCGACGAGCAAGCCGCAGGAGCACGCTCCACAGGGTGGGTCGGCAGAGGGAGGTAGGGGTCAGACATGAGCACGAGGGAGCGCACGTGAGAGACTCAATGCGACAGAGAGGATAAAGAGAGAACACGCGGGAAACTGAACACAGAGGGAAACGAGGCGAACACTAACGCAACACGCAACCGGGGCGGGGGAAAGGAAGAAGGAAGGGGAAGATGGATGGAAGGAGGGGGCGCGGAAGGGGAGCGCCCTCCGAGGGGGAACGTGCCCGTATGCCGTATGGAAGGGGAAGAGGAACAAGGAAGGAGCCGCGATCACATAAGAGAGAGGGAAGGAAGGGATCGCGGGAATGAACATACACTCCGGGAACGGGAAAGATGGGGAGAGCTGGCGGAGCGGGTCCGAATGGTGGAGGGGAGCCAGCGACCTACAATTGGAACGGGCTCGCTGCGCCCCCCCCTACCCGCAACAGGTTTTGTGTGTGTGTGTTCCTTGGGTTATAATGCGGTCGTGTGTGTCGTGGCTTGTCGTGTTGGTGCAAGGCTAGTGCCACTACTAGTGCGGCAATGCGGCAATAACGGCGCACCAATGCACTAATAGCTCTAGTTGATTTATTTTTCTTGGACAGGCGAAAACAGATGCCCACAGGAGAGGATGGCACATGGACTGCAGGAACCCATTGAAGGCCCGACCTACATTGCGCCTCCCCTGCCCGCCCCTTCCCGCCCGCTACAATTGTGCTGAGTGCGTCACCATTTGGACTCCAAACTCAACACTCAACGGAATACACCCGTAGGATCGTACCCGTCGAGAAGCTCGTAAACGGCAGGCGTCACTCCGTGTTCGAGGGGGATGGCATGTCTCTTCCCGGGGTGAACACGGATTTGTCCCGGAAATGCATCGGATAAAGCCTCGAACGTTCTGCGTAAGCAATCCTCACTTCCTTGCTGGTACCTCGACAGGGTGACGGAGTAGAAGTCCTCTTCTGCGGCTGGACCGGTGCGGCCGACGTACCCGTTTCCGGCGAGGTATACCTGAGAGCGGAATACATAGCGGAATACACCGAGGCCGACGTATGCACTGGCCCCAAAAGAGCACCAGTTGCGTATCGGTCTTGACAAACCTTGCCCTAGCAACAGACGAGCGACACTCCATCGCAGGCTAACGGGGAAGAAGAATTCAAACTCGATGTAGTGCATTCCTGCCTGTAGGGTCCGCCCGCTTGTAGTATCAGATATCGTTCCATCAATGTCCATCAACTGCCTTCGCTCAACTTCCTCCGTGCTCCAGTCAATGCTGCCCACGGTCCCAGCGTTGTAAGGCACGTTGGTCTTCACCCAGAGGAGATTGATGAGCTGCATTGGCTCCCGACGCGTCCACGGCGTCCAGAGCAGGTGCAAGAAGCTACGCCTCCAAACCTGGCGCTGCACAACGTCGAAGCACGCACGCACAATGATGCCTGTCTGTCCACCACCACCAACAGTGAGCATGAAGAGCTCCTCACCGCGATACGATCGGACCAGCGTGCCATTCGCCAGAACTACGTCTACCCATCGTGTGATGTCGGCAAAGGAGCGAATACCATCATGGTGCACATTAGTTGCCAGCAGGCCGCCGACTGTCTGCGACATGTTGGCGTTCATGCAGTTGCCCCGTGCTTCCAGCTGCAAACCTCGCTCGCGCAGGAAGACGGAGATGGAAAAGAATTGTGTGCCGCCGCCGGCAGTGATGAGCGAGCTTCCGTCAACACCCTGGCCGAGCTCAAAGCTGGTGAGCTCTCCCCCCGTCAGCCGCAAATAAACCGCGTCGTCTATAAAATAGTCCGTCCAGCTCCAGCCAGATCCGAGGACACGCACCTTGAGGTTGGCCGCAGCGGCAACCGTTACTTCGTGCTGAACCTGCGAGAGGTTCTGGGCGTGGATGGCATACGCCGCGCGCAGAGGACGACCACCATACCCCGTGAAGTAGTCGATCAGCTCGTACGCATCGGCATGCCTCGAGAGGGAGCAGAGGAGCAGAAGCGAGAGCAGCGGGTGTGCGTGGCGGCTGTCGTGCATCTCAGCCCTCTCTCTTCCCCTGCGTGGCAGACCAGCAAACGAAGGTCAGTCGCTTCCACTCCCCGGCGGCTGCTCCGCCCCCCCCCCCCCCCCGCCTCCCCCCCTCGGCTTAACGGCCGAAGTTTCTCCTCTTCTTCTCCCTTCCCTTCCCCTTTCTCGTGCTCCACGCGCCCGCCCCCCCGCCCCCGCCCGCCCCTATCCCCCCCCCCCCTCCCGCCCCCCCCCCCCCCCCCCCCTCCCGCCCCCCCCCGCCCCCCTCGCCCTCCGTTTCCGAGGAGAGAGCGACGGAGCCTCGCACGCGCTCTCTCCCGCCTTCTTCAAGAGACTCTCTCGAGGTCTCCGAGGAGCCGAGGAGAGGAGGACCTCCTTCCCCTCGGCCTCGCCGAGTGCCCGGCTTCAGATAGTAGCAGTCAAGTACACCCGCACAGCTTGTTTGAAGAGGTGTTTGGCCCCACCCTTATGGGGCCCAGTGATAGTCAGCAACATTGTGTAGATCATAGGCATGAACATAGCGCTAGCGCAACGGCGAGAACACGTGTCCCCGACAACACCCCATGTTGCCACTATGGGAGTAGAACCTACACATATACAAAAGAACTCACTTGAGTCCACACACTCCCCCTCAGCGTGCTAATGCTGATTAGGACAGACACGTTCATTAAGTAGTGACGATCGGTGACGGAGGAATGTGGTCTTGTCCAAGCACTTAGTGAATATATCAGCTGTCATCTGTGATGTGGATATCCAGTGAGGAACGGAGATACGATTGAGGATTGAGGAATTGTTCCCGAGCATATAGCAGCCATCGTTCATATGTCGTATTCCATACGATGACAGACTTTTACTTCTAACATGTGGGTTATTTTAAGCCTCAAGGTCTCGTCGATTGGTATACCGCCTCTTCTCTTACTTTCTCTCGATGTCATCAAATGTTCCATGACGGTCTTTTGTCTTCTCTTCGTCCATCGGTTGTAGCTCCCCAGCGAGGTCTGCCCTCGTTGTGCCGACTCCTCTGTCGCATGTTTGCGCGTTGCTGAATTACCCTGGTGCCGACGCCTGACCGTCCGTCCAGGTGTGGTTAGTTTTCGCCCTGTTTGGTTTAGTTTGTGCGGTTCTGTGTCCTTAACCTTTTTGAGTCCATGCGTTGTAGTCTCCCGTGTCTACCTCGGACCTAAGAAGCTCTCATTCTCATTCTCCCTCTCTTCCACTAGCTCGCTAGCACAGTGTGAGAAAAAGTCCCGCTGGGGGACAATAAGAAAAAACTGGGCTCAAGCAGACAAGTCCCCGGCACCCGGGGAGACAGCCGCGAGAGGCGAGGCCGAAGAGGCGAATTCTCTCGGGGGAGGATTAGAGAGGGTGAGGGCCTGGTGAAACAACTGTAATGCGGCGACCGGGAAACATCAGTTCTCTGTCGTTACACCGACAAATGACGTGACAACTCTACACCAACGCCTGGGCCCATGCCTCCGCCTGAATCATTCGGCCCCGTCTCCCCTCTCCCCGCCTTCTGCGATGCGCGCGCCGCCCCGACACCGCGGCTCTCGCATCGGGGGGGGTGTCGCGGGTAAAGGGGGGGGCCTTGTACACTTCCCCCTCGTACGTTCCATTTTTAGGTCTTCCCGCGCGACTCCCTCTCCGTCGCCGCGCCCCAGCTCCCTTCTTCCCGTATCGTCCCGTATCGGTCCGCCCCCCTCCCTTCTCCTCCCCTCTCCCCGGCTCCCCCGCGGAAGCCCTCCCCCCTCTCTCCCCTCCCGCTTCTCCCCGAGTGCTTCCTTGAGTTTCCGGCCTCCTTTTGACTAGTTCTTTCCCGTGCGATTCCCTCCCCCCGCGCGTGACGTTTTCCCTCGGTGTCCCAAGTACGCTCAGCATCGCCGCTCGAGCGCCCCCTCGTGCCTCTCCCGTCTGCTCCTCGTCCCCGTCCTTGTGCTGCGACGCCCCATGTCGACCGAGAGTGTGCCCACGATCCCAGCCCCGTCCCCGTGTGCTCCTTCGCTCCCTGTTGTCTCCCCTCCCACGCTCCAAGTGAGCCATACATACATCCCATGTTACTTCTCGCACCTCCCACTCACACCCAGCCGCACCACAGCCACAGCTCTACACAGCCCATCACAATTTGTCATATGAGTTTGAAGCTTCAAATTCTCTTCGAGAGCGTCTTGCCGCTTCGCAAGGGCGTCAAGTAAGTTTTGCGCGAAAGTTGGACGTGAGGGGGCGCCCACATAGCGTTTTCGTATGTAACGTTGGTGTTGGTGTGATTACAGTGGGAGAAATAAATCTTCTTAAAATTCCCCGCTACATGTGCGGCGTGGGGCAGAATGCTCTTGAACCTCCCTACTACCCAACCTTAACCCCCATCAACCCCCTCCCCCTTCCCCAGTTCTCTCTTTAGCGGAGAAGCCGGTTCCGGGGAGGCCGCGCGCGCTGCTTCGGCCAGGAGTCGGAGAGAAGGGGGCGGGAGACGGGAGACGGTGGACGGTGGCTCCTCCTTTGCTTTGACTCGTGCACGCGTTTCCTTTCCTTATGTCTCGTGAGATCCTCCTTGATATTTGTTGCGTTACTTACAAAAGAGGTTTGGCTACCCTAAGTGTAATGTTTCGATTACAGATTACAGTGGGAGAAAAAATGACGTGAGGCGACAAACAAGCGACAAGCGTCTAATCACCCACCAACAAAGGGCATGCAAAGGCGCTTCAATCGCCATCCACCCCACACACACACTCTTACATCCACTTTGACGCGAGCATCGATGGGGATATGCTTCCGGGAGGTGATGGCGATTGAACGCTTTTCCATATGTAGGCCGGTGGTGATTGAACGCTTTTCCATGTGGTGGGGGTGATGGCGATTGAACGCGTTCCCACGTGTAGGCTGATGGTAATTGAACGCTTTTCTATGCTGTGGGTGAGGGTGATTGAGCGCTTCTCGCCTTTTAATCCCGCGGGCGAATATCCTTCGACGGCAACGGACAACGGAGCGCCTCCCGCCTCCGCCGCGATGGGGTGTGTGCGCGGTGGGCGCATGGCTCGTCCGGTGGCTGTGGCTAGGCGGAATGCTAGCGAACACGATGTCCTACGATGCTGTAAGATCTAACGTCCTCCCTCTGCGCCCCAAGAACTCTCTGCTTGAACCTGCTGTACTCCATAGAGCGTCTGAGCGTCTGGGCGTATACTATATACTATGACTTACACTCTTTCTACTCTACTCTAGTAGTCGAGGAGCCGCGCGAGAGGCGAGAGCGAGTTGGGAGTTGGAGGGGGGGGGCGGGGCGGAGGAGATACCGTTGGGGAGCAGCGCAGGATCTCTAATGAGATCTCGACTCTCTCGCGCACACCGAGAGAGGCTCCTCCTTGCCCTCTCTCTACTCTCTACTCTCTACTCTCTACTCTCTACTCTCTACTCTCTACTCTCTACACTCTCCACTCTCTACTCTCTCTCTCTCTCTCTCTCTCTCTCTCTCTCTCTCTCTCTCTCTCTACTTTCCCCTCTCTCCCTCTCCTCCTCTCCTTCCCTCCCCTCCTCGCCCCCCCCCCCCCCCCGCTATTCCCGAGGAATCGTTGAGATGGAAACCTCGATCTTTCACATAAACGCCCTCCTCCTTCCCCTCCCCCAGGCGACCCCCCCCCCTCTCTCTCTTCTGTATTCGTATCCCCACAACAACTACTCCTTCTCTCTCTCTCTCTCTCTCTCTCTCTCTCTCTCTCTCTCTCTCTCTCTCTCTCTCTCTCTCTCTCTCTCCCCCCTTCCGCCCACCGCAGCCAACCCACCCACCAACATCTGTGAAGGCGGCTACGTTTTATTGTATACCCGCAGCTGCCCTCCCCCCGCCCCCCCCCCGTGGTGGCTGCCTCCCCACCCCCTCCCTTCATCTCTCTTCTTCCCTCTTCTCTTTCCTCTTTTCTCCCTTCACACAACCCCCCCTCTCTCCCCTACCCCCTCTCTCTCTGCTCTCCTCTCTCTCTCTCCGCCCCCTCCCCCCCCCCCGCTCCCCCATGGGCGGCTCGCTGCTGCCCCTGCTCGGCGGCTCGCTGCTCGCGCTCTGGAGCGCGCCGCCAGCGCTCGCCCTCTCGCCACCCCACCTCCCTTGCCGCCTCTCCCTCTCCCTCTCCTCCTCCCCCTTCTCTTCCCCCACCCCCTCTCTCTCCCCCTCCCTCCCTCCCTCTCTCTCTTCCTCCCCCCTCCTCTCTCCCTCTCTCCCCACCCCACTCGCTCTCCCCCCCTCCCCCGCCCCGCAGCACGCCAATGGGGCGCACTGGCACATCGGCTCGCTTTTCTCCTCCCCTACCCACCACCGATGCGCTCCACCCCTCCTCCTCCTCTCCTCTCCTCTCTCGCCCGCTTCCCCTCACCACCCACACTCGCACGCTCTCCGCCTCCTCCCTCGCCAGCCTGCCAGCGCGCAGGCCTCCCAACGCGCCTCTCTCTCCTCCTCCCGCGCCCGCCGCTCCCCGCCACCACTCATGCTCTCCCCATCTCCTCTTCTCCTGCGCACCCCCTCTACCCGCCGCCCACGACTGCCGTGCGCCCTCGCGCCCAGCCTGCTCGCACTACCCTCTGACTCGTCCGAGCTCGGCTGGGAGGCACTGGCCACGTCGGAGCGCCACTCGGTCCTCTCCCGCCTTGCGCGCTGGGTCACACTTCGTCGTACAGTCGACGAGGCCGAGTTTGCACTTACGCTCGAGGCCGACTTCAACTCGGACCCTACGATCCTACGTGATATCGACTTCTCCGCCATCCTCTCCCGTCTTCGCGCCGACATGCGTGATGAGGCTACGGGGCTAGCGCAGGCTGCCGGTATCAACGAGGGCGAGATCGAGACGCTGCAGAAGCGTCAGCGCAAGGCGGAGGAGCGGCTGGCGGCGGTCGCGCCGCGGTACGCGCGGGTGCGCAAGGAGGAGGTGTCGGCCGTTGCGCAGTCGGTCCCCAAGCTGCGCCGTGTCATCTCCAAGGCGCGCGAGCTGCCACTCGCCGTTGAACTGCAGCGCTCGTCGGCGGAGGGCGGCGCTCCTGCTGAGCCGACGGGGGTCGACGGCGGCTTCGATTTGCAGGCTATGCTGCGCGAGTCGCAGAACCTGGCGAGCGCGACGCGGGAGTTGTGGCAGCGTCTCAATGGCGGAAATGCCACCAAGGACGAGGAGCTCATGGCGCTACAACGCGAGTCCAAGGCGCTCCTCTCGCTGCGCGCCGAGACGACCAAGTTGCGCGCGGGAATTCGGCTCGTCAACCGACAAAAGGAGCTAAAGCGCAAGGCGCTCATCCGATACGACGCAGAGGCCGTCCTCGAGGAGATGCTGCGTGCTGACCTGTCCATCATGAAGCTGCAGATCGAACTCTCCCTGAAGGCGCGCGGCCGCCGCTCCAGCACTCATGCCCGACCGCACCTGATCCAAGCTGCCCGACCGCGTCACAGGCCGACATGCTGGAGATGGAGCGCATCTACCTTGCAATGGAGGGCGAGCTCCGCTCGTCGTCGACACTCACTGACCAGTTGCTGCCAATGGTACGCTCAAGCGCCAAGCTGCCTCGTGCCCCACTCCGCCGCCGTGCACGCACGAGCTCCACCCCCCTTCCCCACTCGGCCCACGCCGCAGGTCGAGCGCTACGGCTCGGTCGAGCAGTCGATCCGCAAGATGGTATCGCTCGTGCAGTCCGACCAGCATGAGGCCATCGACGACACAGAGCTCAACGCCATAGAATCGGAGATCTCCGACATGATCCTCCAGCTCGGGCTTCAGCAAGACCCCGAGTCCTTCACGTGGCGCGGCGCGTACGAAGCGGCACTCGTCGGGCTCAACCGGGCGCTGCAGGTCCTGGCTCTTTCGCGCCCGCCGTGTGGTAGCCACCACCCGCATTATGGCTAGCGGAGCCACCGACGCGCGATTGCACCGTACCTGCCGCAGGGGATCATGTTCTACCTACGAGGGTTGCAGCTGATGGGGCAGGACATTCAGCTCTTCGTGTCGATGATCACCCGCGCCGTTGTGCAAGGGTACACCCTGCGACAACGCGAGGTGTGGCCGCGGCCGCCGAGCGCGCTATCCGCGCGCGGTTCGCCACCAGCCGGCCCCGCACGCCGCGCCCCTCTCTCCCTAGTATGGCCGCCTGCGCGCCGCGTAGGTCAATATCCTCAGGCGAATCGCCAAGGACCTGGTGACAATTGTACCGGTTGTGATCATCTTGCTCATCCCGCTCTCGCCCATTGGCCACGTACTCGTCTTCTCCTTCATCCAGCGGTACTTCCCCGACTTCTTCCCGTCCCAGGTACGTGCTTCGACGCACGCGTTCCGTCCTCCCTCCCTCTCCCCTCCAGCTCGACCACCGCCCATGCCTGCGCCCACCGTCCAGTTCACCGAGGAGCGCCAGAATATCATGTCGATGTACTCCTCTCTCACCGCGCCGACGATGTCCGACACTCCTCCGCCCGCTACCACGGACGAGTATCCGGCAACAGCTGCAGAGGCGGGCGTGCTGCAACCTGCGGACGAGCAGCCAGAGGACCACATGAACCGAGCGGCCGGCGATGGCAAAGCTAATGGGGTGGCCGCCGAGGGTAGTGCGGCCGAGACTCATGATGATTTGAGTCGGAGCGCATCGGCCAAAGGCAAGTCGGTGCAGTGAGCCGCGCTGGTCCGGCTGCAATAGTATCGCAAGCGTACGTACGCTGCACGCGCTCAGGAAGGCAATATGGGCGTGCCTTGGTTCACGACGACTAAACTTGGGCAGGAGCACGAGCGCCAGCTTTTGCGAGCGGTGTCGGGAGATCCGCTTGCGGGAATTGCTACCTTGTTTCCGCGATCTCCTTGGTGCGCGCAGTCGGGCGCAACACCCTCGACTCGGAGGTTGTCCGGTGGTGGCGGTGGCAAGGAGTCGCTCTTGGTCGATCATGCCGCGCGGGGCATGCGACGCCGCGTCTAGGACCACATTAAAGACGGCTGGGTCGGTGTGCATGTGTGTGAATGCATCTCCATCCCGTGTGATGGGTTTTGCTACGATGCTCGGGCGCTAGACGTGGCATCATGAGGAGATAACGACGAGCTGCCCGGTCCACGATCTCATGCTCTCATGGTTGCGCATTAGTGTACGACGACGGTTGCAACGAGTTGCAGCTCACACGCACAAACGTTTGTGCGTAGAGCTGCTGCTACGTGTTGCTACGCGACTAGCGACTACTGCTCAGCTCTATTGCCATTGCTCTCGCTATTATCTGTTTTGATCGTATCCCCTAACCTCCCTGATGCTGCTAGTATAGTAATATTAAATATCAATGCTCTCACTATTTATTGTTGTGGTCCTCGTTCCGAAACAAATTGCTAACAAAGAACTTTGCAAGCTTTTGCTACGGCCCTTTCTCTTTCCACACCCGCCACGCCTATTGAACTATTGAGGAGTCATTTGTCATTTCTCGTTTCTCGGGCATCAAGGCAAAGGTCGCTCGCTTTTTAGCACGTCAAGTCCTGGACAAATAAAACACCTGAAGATTATCTCCCTCGAAGATTTAGCCCGGTAACTAACTAGGGGGATGCGGAGGGCACCATCTGTAATGGGCAAACCAAGGCCCAAATTAGCTCCCTATAGGTTCTGGTATGGGAGATCAGCAAAAAATTCCGGGGTCTTCCGGCAGAATTTTCGAAATGTACCCGATTTCAGTAAGGCCTCTGACGGTGCAACTATCAGTAAAACTGATAGGGTCATGGGAGCCGCGTTCCCGCCCTCCTCCACCGCAGACACCCCCTGGGTGGGCCTGTACATCCATCCTCAGCCCCTGCTTGCAGGCAAGGGCTGAGTTGACATTGACATCAACCCTGCCCAGACTCTCGCTGTGGCGAGTGAGGTGAGAATGAGGTGGTTGTGTTGGTGGATGTGTGGACTGGGTGAGGCTGTTGTGAGGCTTGGGTTGTGTGGTGTGTGGAGGGAGAGGGAGGGCGCGACGGGGGTGAGGAAGCGCCTTGATAGGTCCTGTTACATGGTGTGAGAGCGGGATCGGGAGACATGACAGCGAGTGGAACAGAGTGGAGCACACCAGAGACAACACGAGGGGGTGCTTCCGGGCGAGCGCGCCAGAAACAAGAGGACGAGGGTAAAAAATAAACCGGGACGACGGGGAAAGAAAACACGGGGAAACTCTAGGAACAGAGGAAAGACTAATGGAACGAAGGGGAGAGCCGGGCGTCGGATGGGGGAGAAACAAGGGGCGAGCGCGGGGGGGCTCCGAGCCTCGCGGGCCGAGGGAACAAAAGGAACCGCTGGGGTTTCACGGAAGGAGGGAAGGAAGGGATCCCGGCTGGAGCTGCATGCGAGGGAACCGGGGGAGAGGGGCGGAAGGGGAGTAGGGCCAGGCCAGGATTTCGGAAATTTTTTTCAAAATTTGGGGGTGGGTTTACTCACAGATTTCGGGGCGAAATTTCGCAAAATTTGGGGGGCTCCTGCAACGCCCTCGCAAAATTTGGGGGCTCCTATACCTAGGGAGAAGGACGGGGGGCGGGGGCGGGGGGGGTAGTAAGTAGTAAGGGCGGGAGGCGGGAGAGAGAGGGGAGAGGGTAGGGTAGTAAGAGTAAGTAAAGGGCGGGAGAGGGGGGTAAGAAAGGGCGGGAGAGGAGGGGTAGTAAAGGCGGGAGAGGGGGGGGGGGAGCCGCGGGGGCGGCGGAGAGAAGAGAGCGAGAGGGCGGCGACAATTACGCACAGGAATAAGGAAGGAATCTTTCGAAAACCCTTAAGTGAGTTGATGAAGACCGAAGTAAAACAGCGCCACGATATAATCCAACGGCCAACGACACTTGAGGAGGAATCAGGGTCACACAAGGGGGTGCTTCCTTGCACCGGCGATACCCGAACGCGCGACTTAGCCTAAAAACGCTAGAAGCACGCAAGGAGGTAATGACGGATGTGAGGTTACCACTACCTCAGATGGGAACGGAGAGGACGGAGGGGAAGCGGCGAGAGGCGCCGCGGAAGTTGGGGGATGACCAATGACGGGCTCACCCGCCCCCAGAGGGGGCAGGGAGACGGGCTTAGGGGAGGCAAAGCGAGGCGACGGGGCAGACATCCCGGATGCCCCGTCAGGTCTCAGGTCATTAGGTCTTGGCGACCTGATACCTGATATCAGGACCTGATATGAGGCTGATATCAGGTGGTCCACAACTAATATTATAATATTGTAATGAGTAATGAGCGATTCTAAGGTTAGGCACATCGTTTGAGGAAATGGACTACGTCTAGAAGCGGAGTGGGGGTTCGTGTGGAAGCGGAGGGGAGAGCCCCCCGCCAGCGACCCCCCACCCCTCCCCCCCGCGGGAACCCCCCCCCCCCCGCGCGCGCATCCGCCTCTGCCGCTCCGCCGGAGGCGCACCCGCCCCGCACCCCTCCCTCCCCCCCAGCCAGCCACTGCTGCCGCCGTTCCCGCCCGCTCCGCCGCCAGCGCGTCCCCTGCTACCTCTGCTCGCCCCACCGCCGTCCCCTTCGCAGCCGCCCGCCTCGCTGGCTCACCCGCCTCACTGCTAGCCTCGCCGCTGGGCTCGCGCCTGTCCCAGCGCCACCCCGCCTCCTCCACCTCAACACCAGTTGCCCTCCCCCCTGGCAACCAGCGTCGCCGCCACCAGCCTCGCCTCCACCCAGCCTCGCAGCCACCAGCCTCGCCTCCTCCAGCCTCGCCGCCACCAGCCTCGCCGCTGCCAGCCTCGCAGCCACTAGCCTCGCAGCCACCAGCCTCGCCGCCACCAGCCTCGCCGCCACCAGCCTCGCCGCCACCAGCCTCGCCGCCACCAGCCTCGTTACCACCAGCCTCGTTACCATCAGCCTCGTTACCACCAGCCTCGCCGCCACCAGCCTCGTTACCACCAGTCTCGCATCCACCAGCCTCGCCTCCACCAGCCTCGCCGCCACCAGCCTCGCCGCCTCCAGCCTCGCCTCCACCCAGCCTCACAGCCCATCATCCATCCTCACTGAGAGGCATGGCCGCTCGCTCGCGGTTCGGGTCGATGACTACCCGCCCGTTTACTGACGTGAATTTTATTTTATTCTAAAGTTAGTAGCGATAATATCAGCCTGATATCAGGTTATCAGGTCTAGTAGGCCTGATAACCTGATATCAGAACCTGATATCAGCCTGACGGGGCATCCAGGTCAGACATAGCGAGAACGAGAGCGAGGGCGAGGGTGAGTGCGCGGTTGTTGTTGAGAGCTTGGTTGTAGAGTGAGTGTGAGTGTTATTGACGAGGAGCGAGAGCAAGAACGGGGGCGAAAGCGAGAACGAACGAACGAGGACGAACGACTGGAACGAAAGAACGACTCCCACCCACCAGATGTCACGCACACTCAACACTGACGGCTATCCGCGATGCGGAGTTTGGAGTTGGTGTCGCAGTGTCGCGGTAGTCGACGCAGAAGCGCACGGAGCCGTCCTTCTTGCCAACCAAGACGACGCGCGACGCCCTGACGAATTGGAATGGCCCATAGGGCCTGAGGGCAATGAGGAAGGAGGCAGACCCGGCGGCAGGCGCAGCGGAGGAGACGACTTCGGAGGTGCTGATGGGCTGAAGCCCGTCAGCAGAGGAAGGCGGGCAGGCGGGCTTTGGCGAGGGCGAGGACGGCGGCGAAAGCGACATCGAGCGAGCGGCGAGAGGCGAGGGTGAGTGAGAGGAGGGCTGTGTTGGCAGGGTGGCAGGGGCTGGTGAGGCAAGGCGAGTTTGTAGGGTACGAGTGTTACGAGAGCGAGAGCGACGAGAGCGAGAGCGACAGATACCTCCTCCCTCTTCACCGCCATTGCCACCTCCTCCCTCTTCACCGCCATTGCCACCTCCTCCCAGGGCGCAGGCATCCTGGGCCTGGATTGTGTGGTGCCCCTCGGGCACCTTCGAGCGTGCGCGGGGCTCGGATTGGGCATTGGGAGCCATGGCAAGGGCAGGGGCCGTTCCTCCACGAAGCGGCGCCGTTCGTCCCGTGAAGCGAAAGCCTCTAACGTTGTTTCAACCCGTCAACCCCCCCCCCGCTTTGTTATCCTTGTTGCTCGTGTCACAAGTATATCTCGGTCTCTTTAGGAAGGAAAGTCTGAACACTTTCGGTTGTGGTTCTCGTCTCCAAAAGGATACTTCCACGTACTCCATGAAGAGTTTAGGAGATGAAAAGGGGGAGCGTCCCCTACTTGGCTGGAGCTGGAGGGGGGGGGGGGGGGGGAAGGCTGCCCCGGGGGAGGAGGGGAGTGGGAGAGGCAGAGAGGGAGATAGAGAGGCAGGAAGTGAGAGAGAGAGAGCACGAGCACGAGCTAGCGGTCATGTGTCCACCCTCCTGCCGCGCCCACTGCACTCAACCGTGCGACGCTTCGCTGGATCTGCCTCACCCCTCTCCTGCTCCCACTCCTCTCCTTCGTGCCCTACCGTGCTTCTTTCTGCGCGAGGAAGGCGGGCTCAACTTCTCCTCCACCGCCGCGCGAGCCCACCATCTTCTTCGCGAGCAGGCGCCTGATGAAATTTTGCCCGTCGACGTGGCGCAGCACTTCTTCGAGCTGCCACTGATCGACGCCCTCCGCCATCACCCTTGACGCGTGAGTACGGCGGAGGAGGCAGAGCTCGAGGTGCTCGGCGTGATGCCTTTCACCTCGTGGGCCATCGGCACCGTTGCCTGCGACCCCCTGTGCGACGCCGCCGGCGCACACCGCACCAGGATGGCGGCAGCTGCTGCGACACTCCGTCAGATGCGAACGTGGCGTCGCAGCCGTGGGACCGGCCGTCGCTTTCTCCTGATTGTGGGACACTACAGCATTTATCGCTCGCTCGGAGCGGAGCTGACTATTGAGTTGGGGAGAGGCAATGCGTTGCTGGCGGTTGCAGACACATCCTTTGGAAGATTGAAGATAGTGCGTGGCGCCGACAAGGGCGCTCTCTCACATCTGATCACGACTGGCATTGTGCTGCCCTACTGGGCGCATTCGCACGCTGCCTACCCGATCGAACGGGCGCAGAGCTCGGCGCTCGGTATTCACGCGTCTGCCGTCAGCCCACCGCGTCGGCAAGGTATCATGTTTCACGGTGGCCTCTTACGCTTCGACTTTGGTGTGCGCAATCGGATGGTGACGATCATGCGCATGTTGAGTGCGCAGCGGGTGCCGGTCGACCTACGGCTCAGCGAATTTACGCGTGAAAATGAGAACAAAACGGAGCTTGAACTGCTCGCGGGCGAGCGGCGCGCTGCATATACTGAGAGCGGCCGCGCGTACCTTACCGCCTCCTTATGCCCATCACCCTCTGGTGACACCGTCACCTCACGTCGCCTCTTCGATGCTATGTCGAGCGGGTGCGTGCCAGTACTCTTGCGCTCCATGTTTGCCCTTGGCACGCTTGGTGGCCCGTCGAAAGGCAGTCTGTACACGGCGCTACCATTCCCTCTTTCAGTGGACTGGCGGTCGATCACACTTCGTCTGGTGCCCAGTCCGTCAAGCAACGCAAGGTGCATCAGTGGCGACGCTGCATGGCTACTTGCATGGCACAATGAGGAAGCAACTTTGGAGAGCATGCGACGCCATGTGCTCACGGTCTTCCGGTCTCATCTGGACTACGCGCGGAATCCTCAGGGTGTGGCCAGCGCTCTCCTGCGTGAGGTGGGGGCCCGTATCGGACGGCCCCGAAAGCCTGGGCCGGGCCGGATCGACTAGGCGATTAGGTGCAGGGTAGATGAAGCCTTTGCCATGCTATGGCGATGGTTGACCGTGTAAGAAGAAATTTGGCCAGAAGATATGAGGACGCTGGGCGAGTCCAATCCTGTCTCATAAGGGATTGAACAATTTCACGATTCTGGGAGAGGTGCTACGCTAGTCATGCTGCATTGGTGAAGCGCATGTGTCTATCCTCCATCAAATGCCATCTTCGATTGCGCTCATAGTACACATAATCTACGAAGGAATGCAAATATCTTGGACGATATTCGACAACACAGAAAATCCCATGCTGACTCATGAAAATTCTGACATTTCAGACATCATCGAGCGCTCAGAACGGAGACGACGCATTGCGGGCTCAGCTGTTGCGAGGAGTGCGCTAAGTGACCATGTGCCACTGAATGGTGAAGTGTGAGATGTAGGGACACATTCAAGTATTGAAATTCAGCTGGAGGCACCATTGCCAAGATATCTTGCCGCGAAAATGACGCTCAGGCATTAACTGAATCGTGTTGGTAATGATTTTCCTGCTGACGGCTCCTGGCTAATCTGTATGTGGCGCGGGCCGGGCACAGGGCTGATGACCAAGAACGGGCTCGCAGCGCGCCCGGCGTCGTTTTGAATTTGGGCTTCCCTAGAACGTGTATTTAGGGCCTTGTTTTGCCGTTTTTGGTCACGCTTCGTTGTTGTTGTTGGGGCTCCCGGGGGGGTTCTTAGGGCGGCCAAACACTGATTTATAACTACTTACATGCGGGGGGGGCTTCATTTTTGACCGTCCCCCCAAGCCCATGAAAACTCCCGGGGGCTTACCTGCCTCCATGAAAAATTGCCGAGGAAAATTAAATTAAAATTAAAATTAAAATGTTATATCCTAGCCAACCCCACTAGCTAATTGGACACAACTTTTCAGCCCCGGACTCCCGCCATGCCTGGCGAGCCAGGTGTCCGAGTGGTACCGGGGGGGGGGGCATTGCCCCCTCCCCTCGATATTTATCCTCCCCCCAGTGCAAGCACCGACCCTACGCACCCCAGCACACCCTCTCCTCGAGGCCACGCTGGGGGAAAACCCCTTTCGGGTAAAACAACGCAGGGGGGGGGGGGCACTCGTGAGTTTAGGGGCCTAGAGCGCTAATCTCCCTCGCCCGAGCGAGTAGCCGCGGCGAGCCGCGGCCCTTCCCTCCTGGCTCTGGCGCCCCCGTCTTCTCTTACCCAAACGGGGCGAGAAGACACGTTACTGCCGGAGGGGAGAGCTGCCGCTCCCCCCTCCCCTCCCTCTTCCCTTTTCCTCCTCTCTTCCCTGCGGCGGGGGCCCATGGCGCGCGCCTGCGGCCCCTCGCTCAGGTCCCCAGATGGCCTGCAGGGCCTGGGAGCATAGCTCAGGGGGCAGGTGAGGCTGGGGCATGGCCCTGGCCCCTCCTGCCTCTCCCTCGCTGGCTCTCGAGCCCCTGCGGGTCGACTGGAGCTGGCTGGGGGGTCCTGAACAGGGGGGCCCAGGGGGAGGAGGGGCTGGTCAGAGGAATGGGCAGGCCACGACGGGCCAGGGCGGGCGAGTCAGGCGGGCCTGTGGGGAGAGGTATGGGTCAGCAGGGCTGTGTGCTCCTGGCAAGCCATCAGGCGTGCCAGGAGAGTGGGTGGATCCTCCCCCATGGCAGGGGAGGAGTGGAGAGAGAGGGGGGCTTGTGCCCCCCCTGGGCGAACTAAGTATAAACTTAGTTGAAATTGCCGAGGAAAAGCCGGTGGATTTTACCGCCCCCCACACCCGCCTCGCAGCAAGCTGCCCTAGCTAAGAAGTCAGAGTTGGCGTCTCTCTCGGCAGGCGCGGCCGGTCAGCAGATCGGCTACAGGGCTCGAAGGGGTCGAATTGGGGGGGCAGTGCGCGTGTGTATTCGTAAGATATGTGGCATGGACTGTCTGTGCGCCGCGTGGCGACGCGTAGGCAGTCCACATGTGCGCGTCTGCGTCTGGAGCCTGATTTCTAGTGTCTGTGGCATGTTTGAAAGGGCGCTGGGGGCACCATTCGTAACATAATCTAATGATATGTTCATGAGAAACAAATCTAGCTATCGTAGAGTTGTCACGTCATTTGTCATTTGTCGGTGAACGACAGACGACAGAGAACTTATGTTTCCCCATTACAGTTGTTTCGCCAGGCCCTCACCCTCTCTAATCCTTCCCCGAGAGAATTCTCCTCTCCCGCCTCGCCTCTCGCGGCTGTCTCCCCGGGTGCCGGGGACTTGTCTGCTTGAGCCCAGTTTTTTCTTATTGTTTGTCCCCCAGCGGGACTTTTTCTCACACTGTGAATGGCTGATTTCGACGAGGTTTAGGCGCGCGTCCCGCCTGATTGGCAGGACTGTCCAGGTGGCCCCAGTGTATTTGGTGTCTGGCGGGGCTCCCCATATGGATGGATCGTCGAAAACGGGCATGCACCGCGCCCGGTCTCGATTTGAAGTTGATCTCCTTAATGCTAAGCCCATTCCGACTTTAGCTTTAGCTTTAGCGTCTTTCGTCATAGTCATTATTTGGTTTCGTTTCGTTGTGGGGGCCCAAGCGGGGGTCTGAGTCCCAATGGGGCCCGGATATGTGCTAGTTGGGTGTATTGGGAACTTTCTACCGAAAAAATCCTGAAATTTCCTCAACCGTGAGATCGACATTTTTTCAGTCCTAATAAAAAACCCTGTTTGACCGCCCTAGGGCCTAGGGTTCTGCGGCCCGAAGGGCATCGAATATGTGCTAGATGGGTGTTTTCCGGGATTTCTACCGCTTTACTTTGGTGTATTTCCTCAATCCTGACTTTTTCAATTTTACACCCTTAGAAGTTAAAATAGTGTTTGACCGCCCTACTGCTGAACCTGACCAAAAATAAGGAAATATAATATATAATGTACATGAGCAACGACACGCCATGCCAGCCTTACACTCTTACAGCATGGAACAGTCGATTAATCAAGGGCTAGTTGATACACCTTCCCTTATCACATGTGGCAACTGAGGCTCCCACAGCTCAATCTTTGCGAAATTCGACGCTCACAACGCACATTTTGGTACCAGCGGACGGACGTCAAACCACCCGCACCGGTCCGGTCTCACGCGAGGCAATGGGCGCCACCATGGCTGCGAGGCCCCCTGGGATGGTCGCACATACATCTGACACGCCTTCTAGCAGCCCCACGAGGCACAAACTGGTCGCCAGCAGCCATCAGTCTGTGATAGGCAAGGCGAGGTCCGGATGTGCAGACGTCAACACCGAAGACGTGGATGCACAAACGGGCCTTTGTGGGGCTTTCAGGCGGTCGCTCCCCGGGTAAAAGTGGCGCCTTATGACCTGTTTCGAACAGCCTGACGGCCCTTACATCTCTCGCCGCGCCCCATTCAACCTCATACCCTGCCAAGCGTCTCACGCAGCCCATCTGCAGCGCCCTTCCCCGCCCCCACCCTAGCTCGATGTGGCGGTACAAGGGTGGACTGTGCGCGGGCTCAGGCAGAGGTCTCATACCAGCTGGTCCCTCCACCAGATGCACAGCGCATCCGAGCGCCCAGCACAGCCGCCAGGCCCCGTGACAGCCGGAGGAGCCAGACAGCCGCGCGGCCGCGCGCGCCCCCCCCATCCGCGCCCCCGCCAACTTAAAAAAGAAGCTGTAGATTGGTTCCTCCCCCTTCCCCTCCCCCACAGCGTTCAAGCTCTCCCTTCCCTCGTCTCCTCCTCCTCTTGGCACTGTCTCGTACCTCCCCCTCCCATCCCTCCCCGCCCACACACATCGAGATGCCCCCCTGCCCGCCCGACTGCGCCACTCACGGCGGCACATGCGACCCTCTACGCTCCTTGTGCACGTGCCCCCTCACCCGCAGAGGGCCCTCGTGTGAGTCTCTCTCTCTCCCATCGTGCTCCATCCTCACCCATCCCCTCTCCCCCACAACCCTCACCCACAACTGGGAGGCAAAGCTCAAATCGCCGACGAGAAGTCGACCTCTCGCACGTACCACCACACCCACGCAGCCACCGCCGAAGCGCCAAAGCGTGAGCGTCCCACACTCCATCGGATCGCTCGGCCCTCTCACCTGCGAGTGCGTCGCACAGCTCGCCTCGATGAGGAACCTCCTGTTCTTCGGATTCCCTTGGGCGGCACCGCAGCAGCTACCGCTCGTGTGCGCGCTGCTCAGCGGTGCAGACCAGAGTGTGGGCGCGCTGCTCGAGGCGCCACACGCGGCGCAGTGGGTTGTCGCGTCCCTCATCGTCACCGGCGGCACGCCCGTGCAGACCGCCGTGATGCCGGCCCCGCCCAACCGCACGTGGTTCAGTCTCGAGGTCGAGCTGCCGTCTGGAGCGGCGGCGGCGCCGCCGCTCGCCAACCTGTCGTTCACCACACGCCGCTCCTCGGGGAGGGCAGTCCAACCGCCGATGCCCGGGCTCATGCCGCTCAGCCGGTGCCCGCGCCGGTGCGGCTTGCTCGGCGCGTGCGTCGGCTCGCCCGCCCGATGCGAGTGTTTCTCGCCCGCGCGCGCGTTGAGAGGGAGCTGCGAGCCGCATCCTGCCTCGCGCATGCCGCAGGGCGAGGGCCCCAGCACGGCGGCTGTCATTGGCAGAGGCCCGCGTCACGGCATTCTTTGCCCCGGCGCCTGTTCTGGGGTCGGGGCGTGCGACCTAGAGGGCTTCTGCCGCTGCCCCGAGGGCCGGTGGGGACTGGACTGCGCGCTCGGGTTCGACGGCAACGGAAAGCCGGCCGTGCTTGCACCGCGCGCCTCGGACGCCTACCCGCGCCGGATGATGAGGACCGCCGCGTCCACGGGGCGGCTAACGGCGGGCGCCGCGTGGCCAAGGGTGTACGTGCACGATCTTCCGCCGATCCTGCGCATCCAGCGGCAGTCGTTCGATGTCGAGGTGCGCGAGCCGCTCTTGCTGCCAGGGGGCTCACAGAGAAAGCGGCGGGCACGGACGGCTGCCATAGATGCGCATGGGCGCGGCTCGCCGCGCTCCTACCTAGCCTTCTGCCGCTCGTCGCGATGATCCGCACTCGCCCATCGCGCCCTCTTGATACCGCACGGCCTCTTGGCACGTCGCAAGCAGTTGGACTGGGCCCTCTCGCTGCGCATGCTGGCACACCCGGCGCGAGTCGCCTCGCCCGATGCCGCCGATTACTTCTGGCTCGTCGGCCCCTCGAGCTCGACCGTCATCATGGACAAGCTGCAGTACGTCAAGGAGAATTTCGCGGTGCGCCCCCCTTCAAGCCCGCCCCCTCCCCCCTCCCGCTTCCACGCGAGGCGGCGCACCCACCCTGCTTGTGATTCGCCAGTGCCTCCGCCTCGGAGTGCATCGCTCGACAACGGATCTCGCACCGGCTCGATCTCCGCCGCTACGGATCTCGCATTGGCGTCACTGTGTGTCCATCCCGCCTCCTCCGAAACGGTAGGTGTGGAATCGCACGGCAGCTGCCGGCGAGGCTCGCCATCTGGCCATGCTCCTGTCGGAGCGCGGTCCAGGCGATTGCTTCTCCAACAACGAGTTGGTGCTTGGGAGGTACAGCGCCACGCCTCTCCGTGTCCTGGTGCTGGTCGCACCGTTCTGGCATCTGCGCGACACTGCGCACAGTTGCAAAGCTTGGCGCGCAGCTCGCCAAATCGGGTGGCGGCATGTCACGCACGCCGAGGGGCCTGCCGGAACGTGACGATGCTTGCTGCGTCCAGCTCACGTCCCCGCATCTCCTCCTCTGGGAACAGATACGGCAAGTATCCGGCCGACATCAACCCCGCATCGCCCAGCCGCGCCTGGGCCATCTTGACCCATAATGGCATCGCGGACCTGCGTGCTACTCGGTCCGCGCCCCATACGCCGGGGGTGATGCAGCTTCATGCAGTGGCGCAAAGACCCATCACCCGCTGCGTCAACTGCTTCCAGCGAGGCAAGGATATCGTGCTTCCTTTCCAGCCGGGCACAACCGACGTACCAAAATGTGAGGACCTAAAGAAGCTGTCCACTTTCTCGACCTCTCAGTCGCATCGACAGTGCGTAACGAGGCCCAGCTGCGCAGCCCTACCGGTCGAGACCTGCGGCATCACCAGGCCAGTGTGAGCACCAGCACGCGAGCGAAGCGGCTCTTCCTCGCACGCCTCGCAGATGGCCCAAGCGTGACATTTGGTTTTTCTACGCGGGGCGCATCCATCCATCACTCGAGCATGCCCGCTTCTTGACGTACTACGAGGGCATTCGGTCGAGACATGTGAGGCCTGCTGCCAGAGGGGTAGGCGGAAGAGTGGGGTGGGGTGGGGCGGAGGGAGGCTACGTCGCCTCCCGAAGCCTCGTCACGCGGCTGTGTCGACTGCGCTACCTGCCCGGACGGGCCAAACTCCAGTGGCCACGCGTGCCGACCTCTTCCTGTGCGCGCGCCGCCGCGCCTGCCCGCCCTCACGACGCAGGTGCGCGCCGAGATCCTGGCGCACGTGAACGAGCCCGGATTCCTCATCTTCAACTCCTTCAACAAGTCGGTGACGAGGATCAACAGCGTTGAGTACATGCAGCGGTCGAGATTCTGCTGGGTGCCGCCCGGGCAACGCTACGGCGATGCACGCAGGTAAGACGTGGCCCAGCTAAGCCCAGAGGCGGTGCGCCTCTTGTCCACCGGAGTGCGGCTGATCGCGCTCAACTCGCCCGTCTCGCTTGCCCGCCCAGGCATATTTTGGCCGTCTTCGTTGGCTGCATCCCTGTCGTCTCTATTCCAGATAACACCAATACTCTCGATGAGCTCCTACCCTGGCACGAGTTCGCGGTCATCGTGCCCCCGGCCGATGTACCCCGCTTGCCCCAGATCTTGCGCACCATCACCCCTGCGGAGGAGGCGCGAATGCGCGCTAAACTCGGCTGCGTGTGGGGCCGCCTATGGTTTTCATCCGTCTACGGCTCGTGCCTTGGTGAGGATCCAGCCAATGATGCATTCGACGGAGTCCTGCGCGTGCTCGCGGCTCGGCTCCAGGCGGCGCATGGTGATGAGCGCGGTAGAGGCGCACGGGAGGGGGTGATGGGCGCGGTCGCGGAGACTCGAGCCAAGGACCCTGACATGGAGGCATGCCTCGCCAAAATGAGTATGGGAAGGGGCCCAAGGTAGACCTTGTGAGCGCCCGCTTCGACCACGGATGACGAATATTCTCCGCTCCTTTGTGCCCATGGCTTTCATCGCCGGCTCGGCGTGCGCGTGCGTGCGCGTAATTCTGGTGCCAAAGGCGGGGATTGGCCACGTTGGGTTGGGCAGCCTTTTGCCCTTTGATTAAGGTGGCGGGGGCACGGATGGGGGGGGGGGGGGGGGGCGCGGCTGTCTGGCTCCTCCTGCTGCCATGAGGCCTGGTGGCTGTGGAGGACACCTGCCTTTTGCCCTTTGATTAAGGTCGTGCAGGTGCGTTGCGTTTGTAAGCGGCTTCTTCTACGGGGAGGGAGGATGTGGACCTTTAGCTTGATTAGGAGTGTGGGGTGAGTGCGTCGGGATGCTCCTGGGCTCCTGAGGCGATGGAGACTGCGGCCACGCCGCGACCTCGTCGTGTCGCTAGACTCTACGACATTCCATTATTTGTTATTGTTGCATTTCTTGAGAACTAGAACTAGTGCGCCGTTACAGCCACTAGCCAGCATGCGCGAGCACCCGCTAAACCAAGAAAAACCTTTTAATGTTCTCGCCTCACACGTGGCACTGGGTCCTGTTCCCGTAGCCATGCCCCTTCTCCTTCCTCACCCTGGCTCTCCGCCTTGCTTGCGGCAACGCTCCCCTCGTGCTCTACTTAGGGGCTCGGGGCGTGTGGGGGGTCTGAGCAGAGCGGGGTGCACCTTCTCGCCTTCTAGGTGCTCCCCGGCCCGATGGGAGAACGGATACAAAGGGCCAAAAAACATGGAATATCCGCTGGCCGACGAGTACGCCATACAAAAAGGAAAAATCGCACTCGACGCAATCACGGTTTCCGACATAACGAAAGCCGCGCTCAAGGTGACAAGACTAAACAACCCGCAAACGGCCAAAATAGCTTGGGAAAAGCGCCTAGACATCTCGAAAGACAACTGGAAACACATAGCCAGGCTGTACACCCTGCCGCTGTTGAAGCACACGGACAAACACCCGCACTTCAAACACATCACCCACAGGAGGATAGGTACCAAAAACAGATTCGCGACAACCACAACCAACAAGTGCAGAATGTGCAATCAACATCAAGAGGACTCATGCCACCTGGCATGGTGCCCCGCGACAAGAAAAATCTTCGACACCATAGATGCGATCGCTAACTACACTCCGAAAACGAATAGGTCACATGGGCAGAAAACTAAGGATAGGCTATTCGCATACCCAGACGCGACCACCCCCGACAGCCTAAAAACCCTCTATATCATAGCCTGGAGATACATAATAAGAGACTTCTACAGAATAGAGTTCGAATCATATGAATACCACTACATACCGGTCTTAGAATCCACGCTCTTAAGATTCACCACCCTGGTGAGGGGCCTAACACCGTCGAAAACCTGTCGCCCGATGCGCACTCGCACGGCGGCCCAGGGTAGAAAACCTAAAATAAAAAGGTCAGCGGAGCTCAGCGCCCCGGTATTTACAGAAGACAACAAAGGTAAACTAAGATTGAGCGACAACCTCGGCCTTGTGGCGGAAGCGATTGGCCTCGCCGAAAGGCTCGCCTGAGGTCGAGGCACACCCTCCCCTCCCCCCCCCTCCCTGAAAGAACCACCCACGAAGAAGAACAACTCACGAACACGAGGCACCTCAGCAACGGCACGACACCTACACCACAGCAGCAAGAAACCGGCCACCCAGAGGCACAGGAGGAAGGCGAGGACAGACCACTGAGGGCCGGTGCACCCCGCCCGACCCAGCCCCCCCCACGACCCGGGCCCCTATGTAGAGCACGAGGGGAGTTGCCGCAAGGCGGGAAGTGAGAGGAGAGGAAGGGATCTGGGCGTGGCTACAATAGACAACCCCGTAGCCGCGCGCGTGGCGAGAAAATTAAAAGGTTTTTTTTCTAGGTGCTGCTGAGTGCATAGATGGGGTAAGAGTTTATCAGTTATCAACTCTCAAGGTTATGGAGCTATCACTATTATCAGCACTAATATCAACTCTCATGAGAGTTGTGAGTTGTCCCAACCAACAACAACAACAATACTCCCCTGTCCCTGTACGTGCGCACGCGTGTGTTGATTTACGCTTTCCACACTCCACACTCCACACACAAACTCTATCTCTCTCCTCTAGCCTCTAGCGTAGATTGGTATTAGTAATACGTATTACTAGTTGGATGGACCTATCGCATCTTAGTTAGGGATTGAGGATAGATAGAGCGTAGCAGCCTAGCAGCCAAGCAGCCGACCGACGGAGGCTACAGGCTACTAAGAATGTATGTATGAAGTATCGATGTTGATGAAGGGGAGGGAGGCGACGATTCTAACAGTAAATGGAGTCATATAGTAGTAGATCAGCCCCTTTGAGATTAGTCTAGCAGCCGACAACTAATATCAGTGATTTGGCAGTTTGGAGCTATTACTCTTACTGCTGAGAGCTCATAACAGTACTCTTACCCCATCTATGGCTGAGTGACCTGTTCATCCCAGATTTGTTGTAGGGTTTTGTCGCTGTGCTGTGTGCTACGATGTCTATTGTGCTGTGACGACGGTGACGCTGACAGTGACAGTGGTTGGTCGCACGTCCGAATGATCGATTGGAGCGGGACGTCGCGCGTCGGTGTATGCGAGCCTTTCGGCAAGACGGCGAGACCAAGTGCTTTCGCTACGAGGCTAGAGTTCTCGCTTCTCGCTTAGTTGTAGCCTGCCTTTTTCATTCTCGATGAATACGGGGGTGCTGAGTTCTGGCGGCTTTTTAGGCTTGGGATTTCTTCCTTGAGCGGCCTTACGAGTGCGCATGGGAGCTGTGTGAGTTCGGCGGGGTAAGTAAGGCCCCCTACCCCTTACCTGACCAAGGTGGTAAATCTCGCACGAGTGTGGACTCCAAGATTGGTGTATGTTTGTTGATGTTAGACCCCAGGAGCCAACGCCCCCCAGGAGAGCTCTCTCGTCGGGGGGAAATTCTCTCCCGATCGCCAACAGCCCCACCGAGAGCTCTCGATCGGGGGACCGAGAGAATCTCCCGAGAGCTGTTGGGAGATTGTTCCTGGGGGGGACGGATCCCCCAGGAGCTATCGGGTGGAGAGGAAATCCGCCGAGAGCAAACGGCGGGCTCTCTCTCTCTCTCTCTCTCTCTCTCTCTCTCTCTCTCTCTCTCTCTCTCTCCCTCTCTCTCTCTCTCTCTCTCTCTCCCTCTCTCCCTCTCTCTCTCTCTCTCTCTCTCTCTCCCTCCCTCTCTCTCCCTCTCTCTCCCTCTCTCTCTCTCTCTCTCCCTCTCCCTCCCTCCCTCTCTACTCTAGAGATGGGATCTTATCCAACTCTTCCTTCCTTGCTCGCTTCCCCTTCTGTCTGAGCCTCAGACTCTCATCATCTCTCGCTAATCCCCTCATCCTTCCGTACTCTTCTATTTCTCTCTCTCTCTCACGGTCTTCTCTACTCTACTCTCTTCTCTCTCTTCCCTCTCCCCCTCCCTCTCTCCTCTCTCTTCCCCCCCCCCCCCCCCCACCCTCTTTCCCGCCCCCACCACAGATGGCCTCCCACCCAGGCTCTGCTTGCCCTCGGCGCAGTGGACCAGCGCAGCATGCTCACGAGCGCCACGCGGCGAGGAATTGCGACAGGAACCCGCCTACCCCAGGTTCGAGTCCAGCCCGACACAAGCCCTCCCTTCCCGCCTTCCTCTCCCTCTCTGCCTTCCTCTCCCTCTCTGCCTCTCTCCCTCTCCCTCTCCCTCTCCCTCTCCTTCTCCCTCTCCCTCTCCCTCTCCTCCCCCGCCCCCCCCTCCCCCTCTCCCTCCCCTCCCCCCCTCCCCTCAGCCCCCCCCTCCCCCCCCCTTACCTACCCCCTAAGCAGACCCCCCCCCCCTTCCCCCCCAGCGCTACCGCCAGCAGACGAAGGGCCACAGGCAGCTCCCTTCTCCCCCTTCTCCTCCCTTTCCCCTCTCTCCCTCTGCTCCCCTGGGCGACCGACCAGGGGCAGTCAGGGTATATCCCTCCCTCCCCTCCGCTCCCTCCCTCCCTCTCTCTGATCCCATTCCCCAGCTACCCTGACTGCCCTTGGCCGTCGGGCCGTCGCACCTTTCCCTCCCCCCTCCCCCTGCTTTCCTTCTCTAACTACCCTTGCTGCCTCTGGCTGCCGACAAGGTCCTTTTGGAGAGGGTCTGACTTCCGCGCACGCTTTAGCCTAAATCACAGCCGATGCCAAAGCCCAAACCCGTCCTTAACCATCCTTGTGCGCTCCAGCTACAACCCTCGACATGGCCACTGACACACCTTTGCCTGATCCTCAGGTGACTTGATAGTGATCGCATGCGATGGCGAAGACTACGAGAGCATTCTTTTGGTCGTCGAGAAGGACGAGCACGATCCCCCGGGCTTCTTCAACGCCGTGCCTCTCGTGGACAATGGCGATGAGGAGATTGAAGGGCAGGCAGGTCGGCACATTCCGATGCCTGCACGCAAAATAAAGCTCAGTGACAAGAGCTGGCGCCACATCCAGATCCGATGGTTCAAAGAACTCGTCGAACGTTTACTCAAGGAGGGCGCAGAGCAGACAAAGCGCAAGCAGACGGCCGTCAATGTTACGATTCCGCTCAACCAACCGGAGCTCAGCCGCATCATCAGCGTGAGAATGAGAAAGTACGGGAAAGGGGTGCAGAACGTGTGCCTGGTCGAAACCTCGACCATGCAGAAGCAGCCGATCGGGATTCGCCGGCAGGATCTGTTCTCAATATTAACGAACGATACATTCAAAACGGCAGCACGGCTTGACTCGCCGGGCCACATGAATCACTTTGGCGCACATACGCGAGCGTGGTGGAATTCATCCGATGGGCATGCCCGAATCGACAATCAAGAGACGGCTCTTGGCGCCCACACTGACGACCATGGGGCGGACGTGGACAGCTCTGCTGACGGATGCGGCACGGATGCGACTCCTTGGACCGAGTCCTACGACACCTACACGGACAACGCTGCCGAGGACCTCGGGATGGCCATGGCCCCGACGGAAACGCTAGCCGTGCCTCCAAATGTCGGGCAAGAGGTGTTCGTCATGACTGCCGGAAGCGGCGCCGGAGGTGAATATTCGTTGCAGGAGGTAAGAGCTACGGGTGCGGACAAGGCCTACCCCAAGGACTCGGCTTCAGCGCCCGCGACAAGCTCGCTCTTCTCAAACGGCCTTTGTGCAGGCGCGGACACAGATTCCAACGCCGATGACACGATGGACTTGTCTGAGGCTGAGTTCGTGGCCGCATGCACGGAGCGAGCCAAGTGCGTGGCCGAAGTCGACGAGGCATTGCAGCAATTATTGGGAGGGTTCGCCGATGCCAGAGCACTTCTCCAAGAGGTCACTGACGACGAAGCGCCGCCTCATTCACCACCATTTCAAGTGGGAGCGTTGCAAAAGCTTGGCTGCAAGCGCAGCCGCCCAGCCGATCTCGATGTCGTGCTGGAAGAGACCTTTGACGCTGCTATGGGAGTGTATCATAGACTCAGGCATGCACACAACCGACTCAAGCTCGCGAGCGATGTCGAGTGGACAACGTCCGAGTCGATTGCTGTGCAGAAAGCGGTCGAGCAGAAGCGGCTCGACTTGCAGAAGGCCAAAGAGCAATGCTACCGATGTGCCATCGATGCTCTGAGGCAACACAATCTAAGTGGTAAAGAGCGGTACATTGCAGAGCTCGAGGCGTCGGCGGAGACGCCTCCCGAGGATGACGACGAAGCGCGGGCTTTGCAGGCAGCGGAAACATGTATCAAGGCGAATAGACGCGCCGCGTTGAGGCGGTTGCACGAGTTTGACAAGGCACACAAGTTGGCCATGAATGCTGGGGTGGCTAATCTTGAAGGAGCTCCATGATGGAGCATCTCTTCGCGCGATGTCCTAGGTCTTGCTGTGCACCGGCATCGGCAGCATGAATGCCAGCACTGCCCCACCAATTCACGCCAACCCGCACGGCCGTTCCGGCTTTTGGTATCTTTGTTCACATAGTTGTCTTTTGTTGACGGGACCACAACCACGGAAGGGAGTGAGTCGAAGGTTCCGTCCATGAGAAGGGGTGATTCCCCCCCGAGTGGGGTCCGATGTGTGTACGTCAATAACCCACTTGCTACTCTAATGACGACCACTCAGCCAAGTTCATACTGAGCTGACCATGGGGAGGCGCCTCGTGCCCTCCCCTCCGGGCTCCAACTCCCCTCCGGGGGGCCTTCGGACACCCTCAGGCTCCGCCCTTGGGCATGAGCTGAGGACTCATCACTCAGACCCAGACACCCAGTGGGCGCGGCTCGCGAGTCGCAACGCAGGACCCGCCAGAGTCTGTACTCGTAGTCACCCCCCCCCCCCCCCCCCTCTCCTGGTCGTCAGGCAGATAGGGGACTCAGGGAGCCACCCAGGGCCAACAAGGCGAGCGAGGGAGAGGCATGAGGATGTTGCGGGGAGAGGGCAGTGAGTGTGGCTGTGGTTGTGGTTTGTGATTTGTGACAAAGTATGATTTTCGTGCAGAAAGGAAGGAGGCCATGGGAGTTGACGGGGCTCACGGAGGGCGGACCAAAGACCAAAGCCAAAGGGAGCACAAGGCGTGGAGGTGGAGGGAGGGTAGGCACCGGCGAGAGCATCGCCGGTGTCGACGCAGGGCAACACCGGACGGGAGAGTTCGCCCATAGCTCCACCCATCCATAGTTGTTGCCTTCGGCATGGTGGAGCTAACGGATCGGGTCTGGGTCGGGTTCTGTGCTGCCAGCGCATGCCAAAAGGCAAGTTGTCAGGGTGAGTGACGCCACCCCGGGGAGGGAAGTTGGTGCCCGGTGAGGGGTGCGCAGAGCGTCCCCATTGTACCCCTATTAGATGTGTACAGGTTCATCCCGGAGAGACCGAACAAAGAGACCAGGGGTAGGGGGAAGCTTAAGAGAAAGCGCCTCTCTTGGGGAAACCTAAGGGCGGCTCCCCCCTGCTCGCAACACTATTGAATCGATTGATTTTGATTTTGGCGCCATCTTATCTAAGTTGTCAATGGCCATGAAGATGAATCTGGGGTGTAAAATGTATCGGTCATCTGTTCAGCGTGCATAAAAAGAAAACTATGGACATTCTGATGGCTCAGTCGAATCCGTCCTCACGTTTGACGGAACCCGACCTTACCGCACACCATTTACGAATCTCAGCAACTTGCAACTTCGACAACCTACTGTAAACGAACGGACATGTCGGATTACGAGCAATGCGCGTGCAGTGGATCACGGCCAGGCAGAGGCAATATTTCTCCTCATTGCTGGACAAAGCCGCCTCCCCGCTGAGTCACGGCAATGAAGGATTGATACTCATGAAGGCAGCGCAGAGCGAAGAAACAGATTTGACCACACGTCGACAAGCTACGCCCATCTACGATGAAGACGTGCGACTCCGGGCGGTCCATGGTCATGGACATCCAAAGATGGGAGAGGCAGAGGTACATCCCCATGATCCTTTAGTTTCACTATAAGTGTAGGTGCAGGCGGCACATCCGGAAGAGCAGTCGTAAGCGTACGACTCCGGATTGCTAGGCATTGCGGTCGGCTCAACATACTTGGCTTCGCACAGCTGCTGATTATCGAGGTCTTTTTCATTCGTCCTTGGGGCAACATTCCAACACCACTCGTTGGTGAGCTGTCCACCACGAGCGTCGCGATTCTGAGTGAATTGCAACTCCGGGCAAACAGACGGCAACGGGGGTGGGAAAGACGGACTAGACAGTGGCATAGGCGGTGGCGGGTTGGGACTTATGGGTGGCGGCGGCGAGGGCGATAATGGTGGCGGCTTCACGGGCGCGGCCGGCGGCCCGGGCGAGGGCGAGGTCGCACCAGGTGTTAGCGGGGAGGGATAGCTGGGATTCGTCGAGGGCGGCAAGGGAGAAGCAAGGATTGGCGAGGGTGGGGGCGTTGAGCCCGTCGTCGGCATGGGTGGCTGTGAAGGCGGTGAGGGCACGGGTGGCTGCGCGGGCACGGGTGAATTTATGGGTGGCATCGGCGGCAGAGGCGTTTCACCACTCTTGCAGTCGAGGAAGCCCAGGTCGAGGCCCCAACGGCAGAGCAATTCCCTCGTGCCAAGCAAAAGCAAAGTGATGAAGAGCACTTTGCGAATGAAAGGAGGCGGCGAGGGCGGCGGCGGCGGCGGTGGTGCAGGTGGAAGAGAAGGTGGTGGCGGCGAGGGTGGCGGCGACTGGGGTGGCGGCGAGGGCGGCGGCGGGGGCGGCGGTGAAGGTGGAGGAGAAGTCGGCGGCGACAACGGGGGGGGCGACTGAGGTGGCGGCAAGGGCGGCGGCAGGGGTGAGGGGGGCAAGGATGGCGGGGCGCTAGGTGGCGACGGAGAAAATGGCGGTTGTGATGGCGGCGGGGGCCGCAACGGTGGCAGCGGCGGAGAGGCCGGTGGCAGCGATGGGGGTGCCGGCTCGGTTCGGCAGAGTAGGAAGTCGATGTCGGCATCTAGCGAGCAAAGGATGAGTCTCATGCCTAAGAGGAAGGCAGCCCCGAGGAGGACTCTGCGAATGAGAGGCGGGGGCGACGGCGGCGAGGGTGGAGGCGAGGGCAGAGGCGGTGAAGGCGTCGGCGAGGGCGGCGGCGGCGAAGTCGGCATCGGTGACAGGGGTGGCAGAGCAGGTGGAGCCGGCGGAGTGTGTGGCGGCATGGGCGGCGATGGAGGTGAGGACGGTGAAGGCGGTATCGAGGGCGGCAAGAGCGGAGGCGCGGGAGGCAAGGTCGGCGGTGGCGGCGACGGGTCGGAGGGGCAGAAGGGGAGGGAGATGCAGAGCAAGAATCGCAAGCCCAGAAGGCCGGTGACACCCAGCAGGATACCGAGGAATGTGCGGCGAGAGGGAGGAGAAGGCGGGGACGCGGGGGGGGGAGGGGAGGGCAGTGGCACCGATGGCGGCAGCGAGGGAGGAGGGAGCGAGGGAGGCGGCAGCAAGGGAGGCGGTAGCGAGGGAGGAGGCATCGAGGGAGGTGGAGGAGAGGTAGGAGGAAGGGAAGGCGGAGGAGTGGAAGGCGGAGGAGGGGAAGGTGGCGGTGGCGAGGGCGGCGGTGGCGAGGGCGGCGGTGGCGAGGGCGGCGGTGGCGAGGGCGGCGGTGGCGAGGGCGGCGGTGGCGAGGGCGGCGGTGGCGAGGGCGGCGGTGGCGAGGGCGGCGGTGGTGTGGGCGGCGGTGGTGAGGGCGGCGGTGGCGAGGGAGGCGGTGGCGAGGGGGAAGTCAGCGCGAGGAGGAGGAGCGGGGAGAACAGCGCTGCCAGCGACATCGTGGGCCTCTCTCTCTCTCTTCCCCCCTCTCCCCTTCCTCCCCCCCCCCCCCCCCTCTCTCTAGCCCCCTCTTCCTCTCTCTCTCTCTCTCTCTCTCTCTCTCTCTCTCTCTCTCTCTCTCTCTCCTCTCTCTCTCTCTCTCTCTCTCTCTCTCTCTCTCTCTCCTCTCTCTCTCTCTCTCTCTCTCCTCTCTCTCTCTCTCTCTCTCTCTCTCTCTCTCTCTCTCACTCTCTCTTCTCCCTCTCTCTTCTCTCTCTCTCTCTCTCTCTCTCACACATACTCTCTCTGCCCAGCTCACCCTCTCTCTCTCTCTCGCTGGTCCTCTATTCCTTTCAGTTGGCCCCTCTCTCTCGATCGGTTGGCAGTATAAAACCCCTCTCTCTCCCTCCCCCCCCCCCTCTTCTCACCCCCCCCCGCCCGCCCGCTCTCCCCCCCCCCCCCACCTCTCTCTCTCTCTCCCTCTCTCTCCCTCTTTCTCTCTCCCTCTCTCTCTCTCTCTCTCTCTCTCTCTCTCCCTCTCCCTCTCTCTCCCTCTCTCTCCCTCTTTCTCTCTCCCTCTCTCTCTCTCTCTCTGTCTCTCTCTCTCTCTCTCTCTCTCTCTCTCTCTCTCTCTCTCTCTCTCTCTCTCCCTTGGTCAAACATGGTAGGAGAAGGGACAGGATTCTCTTCCCCATTTCGCTGATGGCACCACGACCGGACATGGGCAGCAAAGCTTCGGTACTCTACCCGCCATTCAAAAGGAGAAGAAGAAGAATCCCTTGGTCCCGGCCCCGAGATCTCTCCCGAGGAGGTCCTTTCAAAGAGAGGAGGGCGGGGGGGGAAGTCGACGGAAGATTCCGAGGAGAGAGAGAGAAGAAGAGAGAGAAGAAGAGAGAGATTGCAGATGCCGAAAGGCCGAGGGGATGGCGGGAAGGTTCTGTGAAGAATCTGCCGTCGGTAGATATTGTTTCGCTTCCAGTCCCTCCCTCTCCTCTCCGCTACCCCACCGGCAGAGGGACAGGAAGGGAGAAATCAGAGGGAGAACAGGGAGAAAGAGAAGAGAGGAAGGGGGCGAGGAAGAACGGGGGAAAGTGGCCGCCCTCCCATCGTTTCGGCCTGAGAACGTTACAAGAGAGCGTCGGGTGACGGTTAGGGAGGGAGGTTGGCGGCGGCGGCGGCGGCGGCGGCGGGGGGGGGGGGGGGGTGGCGGGGACGGGGGACGGGACGCGACGCGACGGGGGGCGGGGGGGGGGCGGGGGGCAGGCGGCGGCGGCGGGGGGGGGGGGGCGAGAGGGGCGACCGGCGCGGGGTGGCAGCAGCCGCACCAGCAACGCGACAGCGCGGGCGGGGCGGGGGAGGGGGGGGGGGAGAGAGAGATGGGGAGAGGAAACCTACCAAGGCTTGTATTTATCATGGCCCGCCCGGCCTAAGGGCGAAGAAAATTTTTCGGGAGATAAGGCCTTATGGCTTTGGAAATCCGCACTTTAGAAGTAAGGCCTTACTTTACGTAAGGCTTACATCGGGGCATCCACAATGACCTTATTTAAGGGCTTACCTCGCTTACTTTTACTTATGTCTCCGCCGCCTGCCCTCCTCCCCCCCGCCGCCCGCCGGCCCGCTCTCCCCGCTCTCCCCACTGCACACCTCGCGCGATCTGCCCTCCCTATAGGCCCGCGCCCCACCCCCCCCTACCGCCCCCTAAGGCCGCCCCGCCCGCGCCCCACCCCGCCCCACCCCGTTCTCCCTCTCGCGCCGTTCGCGCCACAACGCCACAACCCCCCCTCCCCCGGCCTTACCACCACCGAATGCACAAAGAGGGTCGTGGACATTGAGCGCATTGTGAAGGCCTACATTGCCAAGCATGGTCCAAAGAAAGAGGACGGCAAGAAACAGCGTACAGAAGGCGGGGCAGGGCCGGTGCAGGCGGATCCGGTTTTGATCGGTTGATCGGTGAGCAGGAACCGGTGCCGACGGAGCGCGTCGGGCGACGCCAGAGAACGAGGTGAAAAAAGAACATCAACGGCCGTGGTTATACGTTTCAGGGAGGGTAAGTAGACGAAGTACCCTCGGCGGCGCGGCGGCGCGAGTCCCAAGGTGTCGTTCCGTCAATTGTGGGACATCAGTCGATTTGAGCGATCGAATGGGTCCACAGTTGTATATAGCAGTATTTTAAAATTAAATGCAGACAACTTTTTTTCTCTGCTTCCCGCGGTGCATGTCCCCCCCCCGAGGGGGGCGCCGTGTCAGCGCTTTTCCTTGCGTCTCCTCTAAGGCCGACAACTACATAAACACTCAATTTAAGAGATATTCAGAACGGAGCATCTGCATCTGTGATGACCTGCAATCACATCATGCACGCCTTGCATGGGCACGGCGCGATGTGCATCGGTCCCCCCGCGGATACGCCGTGCGTGCGCATGTCAACTTTTTCCCTCTGCGTACCCCCCAATGTCCACAACTACGTAAACAAGCCGTATAAGAGATGTTTCTTTGCGCATCACATGTGATGACCTGCAATCACATTGTGTCTTTCTCATCATCAACAGGTAAAACAGTAGCGGAAAGTGCCGTGTCAAAATTTAGAACGTAGTGGTGTCCTGAGGCAGCCATTGGAACGCGTTCACCACCTGGCAGTTTTAGATAGCATTCATCGTTGAGGAAAGTAGAGATGTTGTCCATTTCATAGCCAGCACGGCAGCTAAAGAGCCTAGCTGCTAAGCCGGGGACAACTCGCACTCCTGTCAATCGTCAATCGGACAGGTACACGCCTATGCACATAGCTGCCGTCGTTGAGCTGGAGCCTGGCACTGATAACGATTCTGATGTCTCCAATCTTCGAGACTGGGACGCGGCGTCCATCGCCGATCACTATGAAGGTACCAGGGTCATCATCGGTGACACGGTCGAGCTCAGATTCATTGGCTATGCAGTGTTTGGTGGCCCCACAATCAATAATGAAAGAAAGTGGCTTCGCTGATGGCGATTGAGATAGGAGGGCCGTATCTTGGGAATGCATATTCCCTTGCTTGAATCTCACGGGGAAAGAGAAACAGCATAACGGCGGTCCAAATGTTAAGCGTTAAGCAACCAGCTCCGGAAACCAAGGAGCAGGGGTTCGAGGGTTAACGAGGCGAATGATAGGTCATCAAGTCATCAAGAGATGTGCAAAACGCGGTATCGTCAACGATGTCACGCCATTCTTCATCAGCTGTGAAATTTGCCGTCTCTAGGCGCGATGGATTGGATTTATCCTTGCGGCGAGGTGTTTCGTCAGTATAGCGTGTTGCTCATCACTTTCATCGCACAACCGCACAACACGTATGCAGAGCCACCGCGTCCTCTACCACCCTTAGCATAACCGTTGGTTTTGCCTTTTCCACGGCCATTTTTGGTGCGGGAAGTATGAGATTGTAGAGCGCTTATCCAATCTTGTATCGTGACTGAGTGATCCGCAGGGGTCGGACAAACATAAGCTTGATAATGACCAGATCCTTGACAGCGATAACATCTAGCCGATTTTAGCGCATGAGATGAGCTAAGCACAGCTCTTTTAGGGCGGCTGGGCAGCCCATCAGCGGATTTGGCCACAAGAGCTGATTCTTTGGCGAATGAAGCATCCATGTTTACCTCTCGGCGGGGGTACCATGTTTGGCCCCATACCAAGGGGGCCCAGTGATCCTAGATGGGAAATACGTATTCACCGTATTTGGACGAAGGTCAAATACAGACCGTATTTACCGTATTTGAAACTGCCTCAATATGACCCTCCGTATTTGGACGGTGGCGCAGGCGCGCGCGTCGAAAGTCCCCACGCCATGATCCTGTTTTGGTCTCATAGGCGGGGGGGCCTAATGGGAGGGTGAGGAGCAGATTATTAGAGAGGAGCTGTGGGGAAGGAGAGATGGCTGGATAGGGCGCTATACCCATGCGCTAGGCATGGGCAGCGCCGCCACCTCAGGGCATGTCCTCCCTCTGTTTGGTCATATGTTGAGATGTTGAGATGTTTTGTGCCTACAACCTACAACAGAGAACGACGAGGGGGTTTGTGCTGCTTGGGTTAAACGCAGTAGGAAGAGGGAGTGAGCGAGCAGAGTGAGAGGGGGAGTCAAGTGTTGAATGAAGGCCCATGGATGGCCCATGGCAGGGCACCGAGTTGTAGGTTCCTGTGGTGCACAAGAGTGGGGTGGGAAGGAGAATTGTGTCAGCAATGGGCAATGGGCATTGTTGCATTGTTTGTTTGCGCAATGCAGCACCGCTGCAGCCATGCGCCATGCGCGCAACGAGCGCGGATCGCGCGAGGCACGGTCAGGGTTGGGGTTCAGGATGGGGTACACGCTCCATCTACATTCTCACATGCTCTCATCATGATGAGATGATGGGTGAAGGGGGGGCGGGGGGGAGAGGGCGCTGGCGCTGGCGCTAGGGCAATATATGGCATATGCTGGCGATTGGCGACGGGGGAGGCTTGGGGAATGGGAGCCCCCCCCCCGTTACTGTATTTGGTACCGTATTTGGCTGTATTTGGACGAAGGCCAAATACAGACTGTATTTACCGTATTTGGAAGCCCCCTCACTGTATTTCCCATCTAGGCCAGTGATAGATAGCAACGTTGTGTAGACGAGAGGTAACATCGATCGGCTAGCGCACTCCAGCGACGGGGTAAACGACGACGTTGCCACACTGGCAGTAGAACTGACACGTCTACAATAGAACTCAACTCAGACATTACCTCACTTTCTATAGAGCGCCTCATTGGACCCGCTCCCAACTCCCAACGGACCTCTCGACAGCGCGACGTGGGGAGAGGCGCCGGGCAGACCCTTTTCTTGTTGAGCTCCGTGCTGCGGCAGTGGTAGTTCCATAAATAGTTGGGGACGATCGTCCGCTCTTCTCGACGACTACGAGTGTGTCGCGGACGTGTAGCTGACTCTCTCGAACTCGTCGCTGTTACGACTCTCTCTCTCTCCTCTCTCTCCCCCCCTCTCTCTCTTTTCTCTCTCTGCCTCTACTCTCCCCTCCCCTTCCCCCTCTCCCTCCGGGGGCGGCATACCATTTCCCTCCTCCTTTCCCTCGTCCACTATTCTGGGAAGTCCATCCTCTCTTAGATGTGCAGACCCAAACCTCTCCTTGAGCTCGGAAGCACTGAGAGAGAGCCCTCCGAGAACCCGCAAAGAAGACGAGGAGAGAGAGATCCCGCGCAAGATCTTATATAACGAGAGAGAGAGAGAGGCATCTATGAGAGCCGGAGAGAGAGAGAGAGAGAGAGAGAGAGAGAGAGAGAGAGAGAGAGAGAGAGAGAGAGTAGGAGAGATCCTCCTCCTCTCTTCTCTCTTCTTCTTCCCAGAGCACTCTCTATGATATCAATCGTCTCCCCTCCCAAAGAAGGAGTGGAGATCCCTCTGCACGGGGAGTTGAAACGTTCGTTAGAGAGAGAACCTCGAGAGAGTATCTCTTCTCGCATCCCGCCAGCAGCGGCTACTCTCTCTCTCTCTCTCTCTCTCTCTCTCTCTCTCTCTCTCTCTCTCTCTCTCTCTCTCTCTCTCTCTCTCTCTCTCTCTCTCTCTCTCTCTCTCTCTCACGCGAGGGCCAGGGAGGAGCCCTTCCTCCCCCCCCCTTGCCATCTCCTTCTTCTCTGTAATCAGGACCTCTTTCTTCTCTTACCACGGACCTCCCCCCCCACCGCCGCTCCCTCCCGCCACCGAGCGAGGGGAGGCGCGCCGCTTCTCCCTCTTCCCTCCCCCTCACCCACTTCCCCCACTTGGTCTTGCCCTCCCCCTCCCCCTCCCCCTCCCCCTCCCCCTCCTTCCCTCCCTCCCTCGGGCCGTGCAGCCGTCGCTGCACACCTGCAAGCCACTTCTCCCTTCGCCTCCGCCTCTCACCCTCCTCCTCCCTCCCTGGCTCTCCCTCTCCTTCACCCCCACCCCCCTTCCCGTGCCCCTGCCCCTGCCTTTGCCTCTCCCTCTGCCTCTCCCTCTGCCTAGCTTTCCTTGCCGGGCCTTCCTGTCCTCTCTTCCCATTTCCGCCCCCTCCCTTGATCTGCGTTACTGTGCTTCCTCTGCCCGCTCTTCCCTGGCCTCCCTCCCCAGCTCCCTCCCCTCGGCCGCCTTTTCTCTTGGCCGTCTCCTCTTCCGCTCTCCAGCCATTGCTCTGCACCTTTCTCCCTTCTCGAACCCTTCGTATCTCTCTTTTTCCACTCCTCCTTCCGCACGCCTTACCTCACTTTCTCACACTCGCCACTGCTCCAATACTCCGTCCTTTGCGCTCACTCTCCCTGCACCGAGGCGCCCCGCCGCTTCTCCTCTCGCAAAATGTCCTCGCCTGCCACTAGCAGCAAGTCACTCAACCGACCGCCCGAGCAGTCGGCTAGCCGGGCCTCCTCGCGCCACTCGGCCTCTGCTTCCCGCTACTCATCGCACACCTCCTCCTCTAGTTACTCCTTTCGCCACCCCTCGCCTTCGGCCTCCTCGTCCACGGCCACTTCGCTCGGCGCGCTGCTCCGTCACTCTTCCTCCTCGCTCTTCGCGCCGGTTGTCGGGTCGCCCCACGGCTCGGCCGCCATTGGGCACCGCTTCCTCTCAGCTGTGCGCACCGGCAGGGAGAGCTCCATCTCGGGCCCGGTCGCGGCCGAGTTGGCGGACGAGCTCGCCGCAGCGGGCCACGCTGAGAGCTCCACGCGCTACGGCTCACAGCTCGGCAGTCTCTCAACCGCGGAGTTGCGAGAACGCTTCAAGCATCTCGAGCGACCGCAGCTCACGCGGATCGAGCTGCGTGCCATCACCGAGCGTGTCGCTACCATCCTCAACGGCTTTGAGGCAGGCGATGAAGATGAAGAAGTCGAAGTGGATGCGGAGGAGCTGGTCGGTCTCATCAGCCGGCTCCTCGAGCGCTCACAGGGCAACACCGAGATTCTGGCCGGCATGCAGGGCAACGCCATGCGCCACCAAGAAACCACCGACTCGCTCGACGCGATGGAGGCTAGTGCCTCCACGGCCGAGGCGGGTGGTGAGCGGTTTGAGCGCGGCTTCAAAGAAGCGTACCAGAGCTGCGAGCATGCCTCGGCCAAGCTCTCCCAGGTACACTGGCGCAGCGTGCGCAAGGCAATTGTAATGCGTGCCGACGGCTCGTCGGCTGGCGTCTCAGTCTCCGAACCATCGCTCAGCGACGGGAGCGAGTCCGACGATAGCCAAGGCGCGCGCGGGACGCGCGAGGAGGTTGAGCGGCTGCAGGACGAGCTGGCGCAGACGCGCGAGCTCGTGGACCAACTCAAGCTCGAGATCGCGCGCCTCGCCGGCCAAAGTGGCCTTGACGGAGATGTTGAGCCGCATGCGCCTGCTAGCGATGAGGGCGCCGAAGAGAGCACTGCAACGCCCGCAGATCAATGCCGCGACGAGGCGGTTTTGCCCATAGTCCCGTCCACGGACCCGGTGGCCCAAGCATTGCTCATCGAGGTGCGTTTGCTCGAGGAACAGCTCGCTCGGGGCGGGAATGCCGAACACCTCGGCGACGTCAGCGAGGGCTTCCACGCCGGCGGACGCCAATCGGGCGGAAGCAGCCACTCGTCGCACAACTGCGGCGGGGGTGGCGGGCAGAAGCTTCGGAAAGGCGGTTGCTGCAGCAGCGGACGTCGCAGCGATGCCACTGACGGCAGCGGCGGAAGGAGCGGTCATAACGACCCCACCAGTGGCGAGAGCTCGCATCGCGGAGAGGATCGCTTGTTGCCTTTGCAGTGTGGCTGGGCGAGCGGCACTCTGCGGCTGCCATCAGACAACGAGGTGCCGGACAACGCGAAAGGTGACGTGACGGGCTCGGAGCCCGGCGAGTCTGTTGGCAGATATCCGTTGGATGGCACCAAGCCAAGTTCGGCTCGACTGGACGACGCAAACGAGGAGGTCGGCGTTAGTCCGATTCGCCGGCGAGACGCTCCTGACGCCCAGAATTCCGACGGCGGTTGGAGCTCGAGGGCACAGGATGCGGCACACGGACAACACGATAGAGACGCCGGCAGCTGCAGCGGCCCTTCGGTCCAATCAACTGCCAACGGCGGGCGCGCGTCGGCCGCAGGCGGGCGCGCGTCCGTGGAGTGGAGCGGCAACGGGCGGACGGCCCGCGCTGGTGGGTCGGAGGACCTTGGAAGATTCTCGAGTGAAGGCTCGGCTGACGGTGAGCAGTGGGCGACGGACGAGGCTGTCGCTCGCCTCGACGACGCTCTATCCGCGTCCCAGCGATCGTCGAGCAGTCGAGGCGCAGGAGCTGGGAAGATTCCTTTTACCGTCGGCTCGCCTACTAGACAGGACGAATTTGGCTCTGTCTCACTGGCGGATGCAACTGAGGCCCATGCGGGGGTCGCGTGGGATGGCGGTGAGGAAGGTTCCGTGGATGGACTAGAGGGAGTGGAACAGGCTGTTGGCGCGAGAGCGCACCCAAGGCACATCCAGAAGCTCTCACTCGCGCCGCTCATCGTCGAGGACCCGCCGCCGCCGCCCCTCGTTGTTGGTCCCGGGGAGCTGGTTGGTGCGGCCGGCCGTGCAAATTACTATGAACAGCGCATTCAAAAGCTGCAGGGTGTAATCCGGGAGATGGAGCATGCTGTCAAGGTGTGAGGGCGCCCATGCAGGAGAGGCTGCGCCGTGAACGCCCGGGCCGCATGCGCATGCTTGGGCTGCCCGCCTTTATTGAGCGCTGCTCCGCCGCATGCGCCAACCTCCTCCCGTGCTTGGAATATGTGCAGATTCATCACGAGGACCAGGAGCGTATGGTCAGGGAACTCGAAGCAGAGCTCGAGCATGTGCGTTCAGCATCCTCTCACGAGCTTCGGCAACAGACTCAATCCCTTCAGGAGCAGGCCACCATGGCGACCACGGAGCTCGTACAACTGCAGCGTGCCGCAGCGGCCAAGTTAGCCTTCTTGCACGAGTGCGCACTCCAGTATGCGGCCCTCGCTGCTCGCGCAGCACAAGGCGAAGCCATTGAGCTGCCGGCGGGCGAAGCACGCACCAGCCCGGGCGAGAGCCGCTCGCCAGCGAGCCTGCAATCCCGCTCGCCCTGGCGGAGCTCGTCGTTCAACTCACCGCAATCGAGGAGCGCGAGCCCAGGGCTGGATCACCCAATCGTCGCGAGCGCAAGCAAAGCCATCTCAAACTGGGCCGAGGAGATTGGCGATGAGGCGGCAGGCTTGCCGCTGGCCGCCGAACTTCCGCCTGCATATGCCATGGTGCGCACGCAGCTCTCGGCGCTCGAGGCACTGGTTCTCGACCTGGGATGCTCACTACCAGGGCTCGGCGCCCGGCGTATGAACTGCAGCTCGCTGCGAGGCTCGCGACCTTTTGGCTCCTTAGGTGAAGCCAGCGACGCAGCACAGACGACGGCCCACGCCGACGGGGCGCGCACGACCGAACGCCTACGCAAGGAGGAGGCAGCGGTGGGCACGCCACAGGTGCTGAAGTCGGACGCCCTGCGCCTACACAACCTGCTGCTCGCCGTCACCACGCTCCAAAAGCGGACACCAGAAGCGCACCTGGCGCCGCCGTCGTGCGTCGGTGTGCCAATGCCCGTCGCCGCACGAGAGCAAGTTGTGTGGCGCCACGGGAGCCCTCGTGTCTCCCCCAACCACAGAGGCCGCATGCGCCACGCCGCCGAGACTGCGCACGTGTCAGCGTTGCGCCCGGCTTGCGCTACCATCGCCGGCATCAGTAAATCGCGATCCGCTGCGACTCTGCGCCCGATTACTTTCGACGTCAATGCGCCTGTGGAGACGCTGCCATCGATCACCAGATCCACCCAGTCACTCCACGGGCGCAACGCACCTCGTCCGTCGACGAGCGTGGTGAAGGGTGAATCATCGCCTTCTAGTCCGCTAACCTCGCCTCAGCTGTTGCGTGTGGCCGGGCGGGACAATTGGGCCTCGCCGTGGCGCACTGATCCGGTGTTTGAGTCCGGGGTTGAGGGCATATCGCCGTTTCGTTTGCAACTGCAAGCCGGCAGTAGTGCGGCGGCCGCCATCGAGCCCGCGTGTGTCCCTTGCTTGAGGTTCGAGAAATCAGGCTTTCCTGAATAAGAGACAGCAGGCTTGCTTGTGGAGGAAGGCGAGGCGCTTTGATGGTGCACGCCAGATTGGCAGCCGGCACCGAGCCCGTATTGGTGTGCCTCAATTCCAATGATGAATCGATGCTGGCGATTCTTACCCATTGCAAGGCGAGGCCCTGCCAAGAGAAGCACTGCTTCACAACAACTCCGTATCACGCCCGGTGTGTAATCGGAGAAGGCGCAGCGTATGCATGCGTTCCGTGTGTACGGTGGAGGTATTGCGCAAGCGCTCCACAAACGAGAGATGGCCGAGGCCACGGAAGGAAGAGCACTCGCATAGGTGGGTGACTTTGAACGAAGCTGGCGGGGCGCGGTAATGCTTATCTGAAATGAGGTGAACTGATGCGGAGCTTGGAGCCTCGGACGCAGCCCCGACGGACCAAGCGTCGTCGTGCAGTGTTTGCACGCACGCGCGCCGGGGGGGGATCAGACGTAAATGGTGAAAGATGTGGAGGGGAGGGGGCGCACCGGGCGTATTGAAGGGCAGAAGCTTCGTCATATGAGGCGGTAGGAGGAAGCGAGGGCAGGGTACCGCACACTGCTTAGTCGATGATCGATGTTGAACGATAGTTGCATTTGCGTGTGATGTTGATATGGTTGATGTAATACGCGGGTTTTGCAGTCGGAAAGATGGGGAATGGCCTTCATGATTCATGGATTATTTAACTCTTTGCTGCCGACGCATTCATTTGGGTGTTTCGAGAACTTTTTCTCGCGTCACCGTTCACGACCGCCTCGTGTTACAGATTTGGTCTCCCATTTACCTCTTGCCTCTCTCCCTCTGCCTCTGCCTTTTTCTCCTGCTACTTTACCAAAAACAATAAGAAAAATACAACTGGGAATATGCTGGGAATATGGGTAAAGCTGCAGTGCAACTGCATGAAGGTGCGTGCAGGTGCAGGTGAAGAAACGGTGACGGCGGTGCGGCCCATGGTGGATGTTGAGGGTGCTGGTCGCTAGTGTGGGATTTCGGCATTCAAGTTGAGAGCAAAGATCAAAGAGTGAGCTCAAGTGTCGTGGCATACAATCACACATGTTACAAGGAATATATATAACGTAGTCAGCGAGCAGCGCTTTCACATGCGGCGCAAACGAAGCTGCAGCTGCGCGCACGCAGATGCATTCCAACGGTGGCATGGGAGGGTCTCCTGTCTCTCCCAAGCCGTAGCAAGTAAGCTTAGAGTAGCAGGAAGGAACAAGGAAGGACGACGGAGGCTCCGTCGGGGGGGGGGGGGGGGGGGGGGGCGCTGCTGCCTCTCAAAGCCGCCGCCCTCGACCCCACCGTTCTCTCTCTCTTCGAGGCGTTCTATTCTTATATGAGAGAGGGACAGGGGTGCGCGCGCTCTCCCCCTTGGGCGTCTCTCCCCTTCCCACGCTCTCGCTCGCCTCCCTCCTCCCTACTCCCTCGCCCCCTCTTCCCCCCCCCCCCCCCCCCCCCCCCCCCGGGCTCTTTCCCCCGTGCAATGCCCATGGCCTCTTCGACGCGCTTTCTCAAGCCCCTGCTTCTCGCTGCCACTCTCCTTGTGCGTGTGGGTGCTTTACCTGTCGGCTCCAAAACAGCGCTCGCCGCCGACGCGACCGCCGCTTTGGCGCAAGCTGATGCCGCCGCCTCGGACGAGGCCAACCTTTCTTTGCAGGAAGCATTTTCTCGCTCCGACTCGGAGCTACCAGCCTACATGTCGGATGCGGGCACGAAGGCAAAGATTGCAGCGTCTTCGGCAATTGCGGCCAAGCTGGCCGAGTTTGCACAGTTTTTAAAATCAGAGAAGGGCGCTGAGGCCTATCACCAGGCACTCATCCAAGCTTGGACCCCAGAGGCCGTGGCAAACATTACTAAGCTTGCGGCAGAAGAGACAGAACGTGTCGCAGAAGCCAAGGTGGATCACGCCGCCGCCGCCGCTGGCACTGCCTATCCAATAGTCACAGATGCTGTGCAATTGGCGGTGGCAGATTTAGTAGCTGCGTTCCACAGTGGTGGACTCGACGGCTTGGCGCATGAGGGGCTGCCTCTGATGCAGGCCATCCAGACGTATGCCGTCGACGCCATAATGACAGGTGAAATCGCAGATCTCGAGTTGCTAAAAGAGCGTGCGAAGATGGCCCATAGTGTGCTCCCAAAGGCGCAAGTGGCGATTGATGCAGGGGTCACTCTGGCAGGGAGTGCGGGGGAAGCGATCGGCGCGACGGCTGTTGCAGCATCGTCCGGTGCTGCTGCTGATATTACTTCGACGACAAATCAATGGAGGACTACGGGTTCGGAGCCGAGCCTCCACGACTAGTGTGGGTGTCGACATTCACTAGGAAGTTGAAATGCGGTTGTGAACTCGCCATTTCCTCGTCTTACTAGTTGCAAATGCGTTCCGGACGCATGTCCATCCCATCAACAATTGTGCGAGCGACTGTTCTTGCAAACGAGTGATGCTGTACATAAGCATGCGTCGTCGTCACTTGTGCCGTGCACTTTAGGATGGTAAATGTGGAGTTGAGTGCTTTCAATTTTTGGCACTACAAACTACAGAGCCGTGGGCTATAGATAGGAGAATTTTCAGAAGCAATAGATGTGGCACTACAGACTTCAAGTGTGTCAACATGGGTCTTAATTTGAAATTTTTGTTACTTGAAACAAAGAAACAAAGGGCGAGGGGGTTGTGCTGCTTGGGTTGGTTGTAGTGTGAAGGGGGAGTGGGAGGTGTCATCCTGCACATATATCGCAAACGGGGACGGGAGTTACCTTTTCCTCGGGCTGAGAGGGGCCTCTGCCATAAGGCATGCCCATGGAGAGTGTGTCTGTGTGGTCATTGTGGTGGTGTGGTGAGGTCTGCAGACTGCCACCCCCCATGGGAGGGGCCAGCATGGCTGCCTTGCTGGGTGTGGCCGAGGCCACGGGCCGCGGGGTGCGACCGGGATCGCACACACCTGTTCGGCCTCTGACGGCGGACGCGGTCGCTTCGACTGCGACAGGTCCGTCCATGGGGACTGGGGGGCCGCCCTCGGCGGGGGGCCCGAAGGAGAGGAAAGACTCGCTGGCGCGCTCCATCGCGTCTAACTATAAAGTTAGTTGGGTCAAGTAAGAGCGGACAAGAGGGCGCGGGGGGCGAGAGGGAAGTGCCACGCTCGCACCGTCGCAGCGGCCATCTTGTAAACCACCTTGCGGAGTTTCTTTCACTGCAGGGGAGTCGAACCAAACCAACGGGTTTTTCTCGCGTTGGCGCCATTGTTGAAACTCCGTGCGCTCTTCCGACCATCTTTCAAGCAGAGGCTTTCAGCTCTGCAAAATCCCTCGAGTCAAAGTCATCCGTTGCTTGTGTCTTGCGTTTCACCACGGGTCATACGTGGCGTAGCCTGCCCGGTTGGTACATGGCTAGTGGCAGTAACCGTACACCGTACTGACTCTCATTAGAAATTATTCGACTATCGGGTAGTGTAGCACATCTATAACGCGCCACGCCTAAACGTCAACAATTGTAGCGCTCACAGCATAGAAGAGCTCATCGGGAAAGCTAGACCTATATCGAGGAAAGAGTAAGTAGCATCAAAAGTCGGCTGATCTCCAGCCAATCCGTCCACACGAGCTCACATATTCATCGCAGACACTCAGCACAGCGCTTGACAGTGCAAGAGCATCGAACCGAGCAGGTGCGTCTCTCATCTTCCCAGCCTTAATCAATCGATCGCCTCGAGATTGCTCTCTAGGGTGAGCTCATCCTCTATGGCATTTGATTCCGGCGCGCTTGCGCTCCCTCCCGTCCGGGCCACATCGATCCGATTCCGCGCCAAGGCCTCTTCTGCTTCCGCGATGGCAGCCTCAGCGCGAGCTTCGACTGATATTTGCACCTCGTCGTCGGTACGCCGCACCTCCTCAATCTCGCGTCCCTCAGCATCAATCTCGCCGCAGGCCACGATAACCACTGGGCGGGAGGTGAAGCCCTCTCCAGAGCCCTCGAGTTCAACCTGTCATGCGAGGTCAAGGGCAACAATGGCCGTGAAAGCATAAGTCGATGTATCTTGAGAGCAATATCTCCTTGCTGCAGCATGCTAGCTGGCAATAGGCAGCAAAGCCCGACATTAACCACCTTTGCGGCGGTCCAGATTGTTGCCCGAGGACTTGCTAGGAACTGCCTAACTCCGGCTTGCCCTCCGGCATGGAGCCCCTTCACAATGACAGAGGGCAACTCCAAAACATCCCCTGCGTCAACCCCCCTTCAACGCAGAGCTGTGCCAAAGGCGCACCACACGCAAAACATCCATTCCGTCGAGGACCTTCCCAAAGATGACGTGTTTTGACTCAAACTCGGTGATCTTATCCATGGCCACCTGTGTGCGTCGAGGACGAGCGTTGAGGGCAATTTCCATGCAAGAGGCGGGGTGATCGTAACCGGGCCAACAATCACCAAGTCTGACATGTGCGAAAAGGAGGCTGGAGTGCAATTCGAGAGCAATGTCGCGCAGGAAGCCCTTGCAGAGATGCCAACGTCTGGTCAAGCGGCACTCACCGCGAATTGGGATTGGTTGTTGTTGGCGATGCCAAAGTGTGCCATCAGGAGTTGGCCAGCGCCTGTGTGCTTGATCTTAAAGTTTTCGTCGTCAAAGGTGCCACCGTAAATGCTCACGCCGCCGGCTCCTGACGCTGAATTAGTCACATCTCCTCCCTATAGCAGTGAGAATCAAGGCGAGGGGCTAGGATTTGCGGGCAACTTGCGGCACGCTCTAGCTCGAGGCCAGCCCAGAAATGGAGCGCATCGGCTCCGCACGAGACAGCCCAATCGCTACCATGAGGCAAATCCTGCACCTGAGCGCACCTGAATCAAGAAGCCAGGGACAACCCTATGAATTTTGGTACCCTCGTAGTGGAGGCGGACCGTCTGCTTCTTACTGAGCTTGATGGAACCCTTCTCGCCAGTGCAGAGGCACCGGAAGTTCTCGACCGTCTTGGGGCAAGCGTTGCCGTGGAGTCCAAAGGTGACGCGGCCGGCAAGTTTACCGCCTGAGGCCAGAGACGAAATGCTGTGACTCCTTTAAACATTCGGTCGGTGCACGCCCCAGACGGCCTACAAGCAGCCGCGATGGCCGGCGACGAGGCCATCCTCACCAATGGCAATGTCCATAAAGACTCTGTGAGTGATGGAGTCGTCGACCTCGGACCTGACAGAATTCAAATGGGCAGCAGACGCTGGGCTCGTCAGAGGCACGGTCGAGCAAGTGGGGTTTAACTTGAGGCGGAACGTTCTTCTAGTCGGCGAGCTGAGACTTGTTCCGCGTGGGCGGTGAACATGTAGAGGTGTTGGTCGGGCGGGTTTGAAGAGGCTAGCAAGTGTCTGAGATGTTTGGGCTGTCTCACATGAAGAGGCAGTCCCACTGCATGTTGGGGCGCAGCTTGGAGAGCCCAAACCGGATCTGCTTGCCGCCGCCAGGCTTGGGCTCGAGCTCCCAAAGCGAGTCGTCTGGCTTCACAGGCAAAAAGAAGGTGCCTGCGACAAGCTCTTTCTCACGACAAACCACGCGCAATGCCTGCGATAGGCAGAGGGAAGAGATTGGAGTAGCGCTGACGCAGGGCAGAGCATGCGGGCGTGGCGAGTTCCTGGTGTGAAGCCTATCCTTGTAGCGGGTGCCTCGCCGCGGTCGTGCAGACACCTGCCTCCCGCCTTCGCCTTGCGCTTTTCGTTCATCCTCTTGTCCTCTCCCCCCTTCCTCCCTCCCTTGGTGAAGAGAGCCCTGGAGCGACTAGCGGAGCAACAACAACTCTCACCCGACCCGCTGCACTTATGTCCTACCCACTCCCATCTTCACTCTCCGTATCCTTCCCTCTCTTTAACCATTTCGGAGAGGGTGTGTGGCTAGGTGAGTGGCATGCGTGGGTGAGAATGTGCACAGGAGGGGAGCGATGAGGGGAGGTTTTGAGTGGAGCAGGGAGACGCCGTGCGACAGCTTTTGCGGGGTTGGATGGGCGAGGTAGGCATGGCGTGAAGGGAAGGAAGGTAGAGATTGTTTCTCTGTCTCCCTTCCTAAATCCCTTCCTCCTCTCCCTCTCCGCCTCCCCTCCGGTGGTTGTGAAGAGAAAGGGCGAGGGAGGGAGAGAGGGAGGAAGAGGAGGAGGAGGGAGGACACAGAGAGAGGGAGTAGAAGGAGGAGGAGAGAGGAGGCCTGGAGAGGAGAGGGGGGGAAGGGCGGGAGAGAGAGAGAGAAGGGGGGCACGGGCTGTGAAAGCAGCGTGAAGACGCAGTGTGAGAGCCGCAGGGCAGGAGGGCAACAGCAGGTCGAGGATGGGGTGCGAAGCGGACCTGAGAGGTCAGATTGACCCGCACCTCCTTCGCCCGCACGTCTGCCTCCACATCCAGTAGCAGACTGAGCTCCTTGTTGCTCTGCTCCCATCTCCACCCCGAGGACGAACCCATCGCTCCCCTCCCTCACGCCACCCTCTCGCGTTTCTTTCTCTCTCCAGCGCGATTCCTTTAAGTACACAGAGGTGTGTTGACCGCTCTCTTCAAAGCCTCCTCTCTCTCCTCCTCGCCCCTCTCTTCCCGTAGAGATTCCCCCTCTCTCCCGACGAGTTCTTTTGTAAACTCTCCGCTCCCCTCGGCTCTCGTGGTGGACCCGACGAACGGCGTCGCGTCTGTTCCATCGTGGGGGAAGTGTGAAAACAAAACGCTCTGGAAGGTGTCGCAGGTAAAGTGTAAAGTACATGTCAAGTATCAGTATTCGGAATTCGGAGATTCTAATTCTATGATTTGCACGGGCCCATCATCGACACTGTTCACCGGCACCATCCATGTGTACATAGACTACGGATTGGCGCGGGTGGCTGGTCCCGGTCCGCAAGTTTCTCAAGTTTCGAGTTTTGACGATGATCCTGATCCTAACGCCTAACGACTACGACAACGACTACTCCTGCCTGCTCCTTCCTACTCCTACTCCAACGAGAACTCCGAACTCCGAACTCCGAGGCATTAACATGAAATTTCAATTTCAAAATCAAAAACGAAAAACACGTTTTAAAAACTGTCAAACCCAAAAACAAAAACCAGAGTAACTAGAAACTAGATATTACTACACTACTAGACCCGTGTTTGTGTGTTTATATAAAAGAATAACTATGGACTATGGACATTCGATGGCTCAATGATCAATGAGATTGAGTCGGCTCATATCCATATCCATATCCAGATCTCAGATACTCATATCGGCCATATCCATATCGGATACACATCGAATACGTCCCATGTATTCTCGAAGGACCGACGACCGACGAAACGCGAGACCTTCCCATATCCCATTTTTATTTACCCATAATCAATAATACCCATAACCATAAAGTATATAGCATATATAGGTGTTGGCCAGTGGCCAGTGGCCGGCGATTCCCGGTCCCTCGTCCCTCGTCCCTGCTCGTTCGTATTTCTCTGTAGCTAGTGGGTTAGCTGTAGCTGGGGTCGGGGGTCGGATTCAGAGGTGGCACCGGCGCACCGGCACCGAGCACGCAGAGAAGCGTAAGAAGTACGCGACGCACGACGCACGACGCACGACGCACGACGAGAGCAGATCACACAACGATTCGGATTCAGAGGTCAGAGGGAGGGGGAGGGGTGAAGCGGTGGCGATAATGTGTGACATGTAAAATAACATGCAACATGCTGCTTTGGCCTTTGGCAAAGGCCCTTTGGCCTAGGCCCAGGTCCCAGGTCAAAGTTTAAAGTTTCGCGGCGAAATGTTTTGTGCAACATTTGGGTGAGGGGATGGAGGCGGCGGCGAGGGCGGTGGAGGAGAAGGAGGCGCCATGCTCGAACAGGACGATCGCACCCGATTGGAACACACTCGCTCTTGGTGTAGCAACGTAGCAACGTAGCAACGCGGAACCGCTGGCTACTCGACTGTCATCTCTCTCTCTGGACTCGGATCGAATATGCCCTCGTGCCCTTGCCGCGCCGTCGTGCTCGAGGCGTTCTCAGGCGCAAATCAAACTCTCTCTCTTCTCCCTCCCTCCCTCCCGGGTAGTAGGGAGGTACATAAGCACACTGCCTCACGCCGCACGCGTAGCGGGGAATTTTAAGAAGATTTTTGTTCTCCCTCCCTCCCTCCCCCCTCTCTCTCCCTCCCCCCCTCTCCCCCCTCTCCCTCTCCCCTCCCTCTCTCCCCTCCCGCGCTCTCCCGTGTACCCTCAGTCTCTCCGGGGGGGGAGGAGCGGACCCCCCCCCCCCCCCCCTTCTCGGGCGCGGATTATAATACTACCCGCTCCTTCCGTGCCTCCCCCCCCCCCCTCCCCCCCCCCCCCCCTTCTTCTTCTGGAAAGTCCAGAGTGCCCACCACGCGAGAGGGGAAGAGAGAGAGACTCTGGAGAGAGAGTCTGGAGGGGGAGGAAAGACGGAAAGAGGAGGAGAGGAGGGAAGAAGAAAAGGGGGGGGGAGGGGGGGAGGGGTGCCGCCTGAGGGACTTCGAGGAGAGAGGAAGGATCGGCGTGAGGGGGTGAAGAACGGCGAGCGTGACATCGGTGGCGACGGAGGCACCGATCGGATCTCGCTCCTTCCTCTCCCTCGGGGGGTTTTCTTCTCTACTTCGTCGACCGAATCTGCGCGTAATCTGGTGCCGCCTCTCCCCCGAAACAGCCGTTCACGTTAGGATTTGCCGCCGGAGAGAGAAGAGATCCGAGATCTCGACGAGGGAGCGCACTCTCCACATCCCGTCCCCATCTTTTCTCTCTCTCTCCCGCTCCCTTTAATGAGATCTCTCTGCGATGGACAGAATTCGTCTGCGTCCTTCCCGCGCTTCTCCTCGTCTCTCTCTCTCGCTTCTCGCCCTCTCCTCCTCCTCCTCCTCCTCGCCTCTTCTTCTCTCTCTCCTTACTAAAGGACCGCTACTCTATTGTGACTCGCTGTTTCTCTTCTCTCCCTCTCATCAAATCACACCACTCAGCCGCGGTGTGGAGTTACAATAAAAACACGTGCCTACATATCGCGTACCTGGCCTTCGCCCTCTCCGTAAATACCCTCTCTCCCCTCCTCGTGCCCTCTCTCTCTCCTCCTCCTCCTCGGCTCCTCCCTCCCTCCCTCTCTCCCTCCCCCCACCCCCCCTCTCCCTCTCTCTCGCTCTCCCTCTCGCTCCCCCTTCCTCCCTCCTCCTCCTCCACCTCCCACCCCCACCTGCCCACAAAGACGGGCAATTCATTCCCTTCTCCCCCTCCCCCCGCCCCGCCTCTCTCGTCCCTCTTCCCCAAGCACCACCCCCACCCCACCCACCCCCTTCCCCTCCGCCAATGGAAGACCAAGAGGCAGAGGAGCTGCTGCAGCTGCTGCTTGAGGAGGCACTCTCGCCCGCTAGCCTGCCGCGCTCGCCGTGCACGCCTATCGCCGCCTCGCTTCTTCGCCCACTCGCCGTCGCCGAGGTCAGCGGCGTAACAGCCCACTCGTTTGCGGCTGACTTTGAGCGTCGCTTCCGTGGCCGAGAGCCAGTGGTCCTCCGAGGCCTCGCGGCAGGATGGCCGGCGATGGTGCGCTGGGCGGACGCAGGTTGGCTAGCAGGAAGACTCGGAGAGCACAGAGTTCACGTGCTTACCACCAAAGACGCGCGCAGTCGCCACTTCCTCAAGGCGGACTGTGACGTCTCACAGTGGCCCTTTGCAGATGTCGTGAGGCAGCTCTTTGGCTCCGAGCCGCCGGCGGACACCACGGGTTGGGGTGGGCGAGTAACTGCACTGGGAGGGGATAGTACCGGCTTCACCACCTCGGATTGCGACAAGTCAGGCGCGCACATGGCCGAATCTGCCATGGCGGCAGCGTGCTCAACTCGGCTGTATGCGCGGGCGCCCTTGTCGCACGGTTTGCACGCTGACGTGGTGCTGTCAGAGCTCACGGGCATGCTTCGGGAGCAAGACCGGCGATCATCGACATCCATACCGGCCCATGAAGCGTCGGGATCCAAGAATCCGTGCGAGAGCTCAGCGAAGGTCGCAGAGGAGGCCTCAGGTTAGCTCCAGCAATTGCCTCTCTCAAACTGGTAGGGGGCACGCCTTGAGGGCTTCTGATGCACCTCTGTACGCACCAGCCCCATCTCGCAAATCAGGCGATGCGTATTCTTTTGTCCATTCGCCAGGCTTCGATGGGGGTTTTAAGCTGTCCAACTGTGGCGTCTGGCTAGGCTCTGCGGGGAACGTGACACCACTGCACTATGACTTATGCCATGGCTTTCTCATCGGTGTGCTTGGTACCAAGGTCGTCACGTACTATGGGGGCAGCGCCTATACAGAGCAAGACGAGGTATCCCTGCCCGCATTCAACCACTGCTTTCCTCTCTTAGTGTCGAGAGTATCCCTTCATTCATCAAGGGGTACTGGGTGTCGAAAGCATTCGGTGACCGCTGTATTTCGACATGCACACCCGCAAGGCGGAAGCTAAGCACATAACCCAGCACCTTAATTCTATAGAGCTGGCCTCTTTGTTCACAGGTAGACTATTCTCGCTGCATGTATCGTCGAGATGATCGTCCCGAATTGTCGAAAGTAAACCTCGATGCGTGGCGTGGGGCATTGGGAGCTGACGCGAGAGCCAATGAAAGGCGCGCCCACCCCAAATTCGAGCGCGCCGTCTCGCGAACGATCGAGTTGCGGCCTGGTGATGTGTTGTACACTCCCCCGTTCTGTTGGCACCATGTCGAGACATCCTCGGACACACCGGCGGTGTCTGTCTTGGTACCTTTCGACCAAACCGAGGCGGAGGCCCGCGAATCGTTGCTCGCAGCTCACTACTCCTAAGATGAAGCTGTACCTTTAGACGATCGCTAGTTTCTCGGCAGCCACGCCACATGTTAAAACTTCAGCTTTCATTCGTGCTAACTTTCGGAGGGCCTCAGATGAGTCAGCCTTAGTTTGAGTGTTGAACACAAATCGAAACCAAGACGAAGACTGAGCACGAACTCACTCGGAGCGGGATAATTACAAATCGAAAGAAACCAAGACGAAGACGAAGGCTGAGCACGAACTCACTCGCAGAGCTTGATGGCGAGGGATCCCGCGGCGGGCTCTGAGGTGCGCACACGAAAGAGGCTTGCGCAATAGCGACGGCTCCGTACAGCGCCGGTGGCGCTGAAGAAGGCACGTGTGATGTTTGTTGATAAGCTATAAAAAGTAAAAAGGTGCCGTGCGCATACTACATGCACGCACTATGCCTGAATGCACAAGGCCTACTATTGCACAACACAGTAGCCACCACGCAGCAACGCCCCCCAGTGCACAGCCCACCGGCACGCCCACACAAGCCACACACCGGCCATCCCGCGGCACGCACCCCAGGATCCAAGATACCCCAAGCAAACACGCAGGATGGGCTATCGCGAGGCGCCGGCGATGTCGTCATCCGATCCAGAACGAGCCGACGCCCTGGCCACCTTCAGCACCTACCTCCTCGCTGCCTATTGTCGCCGCTCCCGCTCGCTCTTCCTGTGCATGCTGCGGAGCCGCTCCCGCCGCGACATGATCCTCCTCCTCCGCCAGCGCGCCCGTGCCGATGGCAATGAAGGAGAAGCCGCTCGGCGCGGGTGTGCCCCCTTCTGACTCGTACGCAAGTTCAGCCGCCTCATCGGCTCGCTTGCTTGGCGCAGCCCCTATCAAGGGGGACAGTGAGGCCACCTCCACATCGGCTGCGTCCGCACCAGCGCCAGCCCTCTCCCTGAGTTGCAAGAACGGCGAGCGGCAGAGGATGACGGTCGTATTGGGCGCCGTGTTGTTGACAAAGCAGAGTGCGTAGCCGCTGGGCGACAATACGACCAGTGGCGGCGCGTCGAAGCGCGGCCGCCACCGAATCTCATAGACGCCGGAGGCCGAGCCGCCAATCGAGCGCGATAAGAAGCCATAAGGAGATCTACTACTCGGCGCCGAACTGAAGACCGCCGAGCCGTTCCCCAACACACGCCCATGGACCACCCGCTGAAGGGCACAATTGGGGAGGAGAGACGATTCCAATTCGGTCTCGCACCTGCGGTTAGGCGTCAATCGCGAGGCACGAACTCAAAAGGTGTGGAAGGCGAGGGGGGGGGCTACCTTACGGGAGCGCATGCTGCACTGGTAAGCGCACCTAGTCCCCTCGCTGGTCGCGTTGTGCACGGTCTGCGAGAGCATGCTGAGGATGGTCGGGGCGAGGTGGCTCGCCGAGACCGCGCCGCGTGCGATGCTCTGCGCGCCCACGGCGCCTTCAGCAAGCGCTCGGCGTGTGACAGCCGCGTCGGCGAGGTTGAGCTCATGCACGCACTGCACGTCGAGCTGGAGTGACCCGACGCTGGCCTGCGCGAGCGCGCGGCGCCCAACGGCACCCGAGGCCAGCTCACGCCTCCCTATGCCGCCCGCCGCCACCACAGCGCCCCCCACCGCGTCTGGGGCGAGCTTCCTCCTTGAGACGGCTGCGTCGGCGAGAGAGTAGACGGTGATCGAGCCTTCTGCGGGCGGTGTGGGCGAGGTGGAGAGGGAGAGGCAGGCGAGCAGCAAGGCGAGGAGTGAGATAAGCGTGTTGGCCCACCCGTGGGCGCTCGAGAGTGCCCCGCGGGAGGCTGGGGCCTCACGCCAGACCTCTCCATCGGAGAGGAGAGTCTCCATCGCAGGCGGGGCCTCGCACAGGCAGTGTTTGGCGGGGGTGGGTGGGTGGGTGGGTGGGTGGGTGGGTGGGGGGGGGGTGAAGGCCAAAGGTGAGGAGAGAGAGGGTGGAGTGGGGGGGAAGGGGGAGGGAGGGAAAAGGCGGGCTGCGAGAGGGAGAGCGAGAGAGGGCGAACGGCAAAAAGAGAGAGAGAATCAGCGGGAAGAAGAAGAAGAAGAAGGTCCCGTGAATACGGAAATAGACGGTGTGAATGGGAGTGGGAAGAATATATGTGGATGGCTCGCTCGAAATGGAGGGCCTGCCGTCGGGAAGAAGAAGAAGGGGAAGCAGACTCTTGTTAGTAAGCAGCCCAGTCTAAAACGCAGTTTTTTCCTGGCTGCCGGCAATAGACGACACGCTGTGAATCAATCAACAATCAAGCAATCAAGCATATGTGATGAATGATGAATGATGGGCGTGGGCCTAGTTGGGAGATACGTATTCACCGTATTTGGCCGAAGGCCAAATACAGACCGTAGACCGTATTTGCCGTATTTGAAACACCCTCCATGTGCCCCTCCGTATTTGGACGGTGGCGCGCGCCCGCGCCCGCACACGCGCGCCCGCGCGGCTACTAGCCGGCTAGCAGCCGCCCGCGCGGCTAGCAGTGGCCGGCGCGGCGGCGGCGCGGCGCGAGGCATCTCGCATCTCACCTCAACAACTTCTCAAGGAGCTCAGCACTGGGACTCACATTCGCATCACCAACCCACTGCTCCTCGCTCCTCCTCATCCCCATCACTATCCTCATCACTCATCACTCTCCGCATGGCACAACATCAGGTTTCCAAGCAGCACTCTGGGAACGCATCTGCACCCTACATGTGAAACACAGGAACAATGTTTTTTTTTCGGAGGCCCAAAACATATGTTTTTCGCTGTTTTATTTCGGGCGGCTCCCCTACCCGGCACATTTGTTTTTTAAACTGCTTTTCTCTTTCTCTGTTTTTTCAATCAACGGCAAAAAAAAGTAGTATTGTTTTTGCTGTTTTTTTCTAAGTTTGACTGTGTTTCACATGTAGGATCTGCACATGCATGGACTCATGACAAAAAACCAACGTATCCGCCACCTGATGGGACATTCGCGACCGAGCTTGAGAATATATTTGGCCATACACTGACCAATTGTGTGTTCGGCGGCCGATGCAGCGACGGGTTGGGACAGAACTTGTTTAGGGACAGGCCAGAGTTTCGTTTGAGACCTGCCCAAATTTCGTTCGATATTTCGCCAATATTTTGCGTTTCCCCACCCAAATTTCGACGAATATTTCGCGGCGAACTTGCTGTGGAGTTGCGCTCACGTGTACACGTGTACTCGTGTACTGTGTATTGTAACTACGCCTACGCCGTACACCGATCGACGATACGCTGTGCGATAGCGGGCACCCTTGGGGCATGCCGCAATGTATCGTGAAAGGATTGCTACGCCTACCATTTGCCTTGATCCATCGGATCGGGAGTGAGTCCACGTTTGTTAATAGCGCTATGTCGCATTCGCAAATCGACGCTCGTAAGGCTTCTCTCTTCTCTTCGTTCGGTATTTATCGTTATAATTCTCTCGTTCTCGTTCTCGGTCAAAAACTTCGCGTGGACGTCTAGGATCTCGGGTTGTGGAGCGCCCTCCCTCTTTCTCTCGAAGAGAAGGGAAGTTTCCCCACCTTTCTTCCTCCCAGGCGCCTCGCAAAAAGGTTTAATTCGCTATCTCCCCGCGTTTCTTTATTTAACTGCTTCTGGGGGCAATCAGGTTTGGCGGTTTGCCATCTCCCCTCGGAGATCGATTAAGGTTCGCTGCTTGGGTGAGGGAATCTTTCTCCTTGGTCCTTGGTTTGCCATCTCCCCTTGGAGATTGATTTAGATTCGCTGCTTTGGATTTTGGTTATCCTTCTCCTTGCACAGTGTGATATTCTGGTACCAAAAGGTGACAATAAGGGCTCGCTCCAGCGGCTATCTCCCCGGGTGCCGGGGACTTAGCCGCTGCAGCGGCCGCGGAGGCCAACCGCGCCCCGCTCCCCTCCCCCCCCCTTCCCCCACTCCTCTCTGGCAGCCCAGCTTGCCACAGGGGTGTACTAGCGCGGCCAACACCAAAGGTGAGCCCCCCCCACGCTGCCTGCCGCGATGTGCCCCTTCACGCTCGCCGCGCTCGCCTCCAGGTCGTTCTCGCACTCCCCCCCCTTCGTAGCGCGCAGACGAGCGCCAGAAGCCAGGTGCGTGCAGCGCGCGCGCAACGCGAGCCCCCCGCCAGGCCTTGGCCTGGGTGTGCCATACCCAGCACCTCACCCCGCCCCAGCCCACACCCGCCTCGCAGCAAGCTTCCCAGGCTGAAAAGTCAGAGTTGGCGTCTCTCTCGGCTCTCGGCAGGCGCGGCCGGTCAGCAGATTGGCTACAGGGCTCGAAGGGGTCGAATTGGGGGGGCAGTGCGCGTGTGTTTTCGTAAGATATGTGTATGGACTGTCTGCGCGCCGCATGGCGACGCGCAGGCAGTCCATATGTGCGCGTCTAGAGCCTGATTTCTAGTGTGTGTGGCATGTTTGAAAGGGCGCTGGGGGCACCATTCGTAACATAATTTAATGATATGTTTATGAGAAATAAATCTATCTATCGTAGAGTTGTCAAATCACTTGTCGGTGAACGACAGAGAACTTATGTTTCCCGGTCGCTGCATTACAGTTGTTTCGCCATGCCCTCACCCTCTCTAATCCTCCCCCGAGAGAATTCTCCTCTTCCGCCTCGCCTCTCGCGGCTGTCTCCCCGGGTGCCGGGGACGTTGTCTGCTTGAGCCCAGTTTTTTCTTATTGTCCCCCAGCGGGACTTTTTCTCACACTGTGATGCAAGTTGCATGAAAGCCCTTGGTCCCGTTGGTTTTTGGTTTTCTCCTCCCTTGGTTGCTACTCGGGGTTGCTCGATAGAAACGTCTAGAAGGTCCACGCTCAACAGCAAGATTTCTTCGATTGCAAGGATACCTCGCTGCGATCTGTATCCAATGTGATCGCTGCGGTTGCGCGACATAACGTTCCTCTTCGACTTTCTGCCTTGGTGGGAAAATCCAAAGCGAAGACACGCTCCGACCATATCACTTTGGATTCTCTCTCTCTCTCTCTCGCTCTCTCTCTCTCTGTCTCTCGCGACGTGTTTGAGTTACCGGCGATGTGGGGTCTCGGTTATTTCACGTTTTGCTTGGTTTGGGTGAATGATTCTGGTGCGTTCGTGAGTCGGTGCATCCTGTTGTTTTCTGCCTCGTTGTCCGACGTCCTGTCGTCAGTCGTCATCCGTCGCTCTCGCTCTCGTCGCTCTCGCTCTCGTAACACTCGTACCCTACAAACTCTCCTCGCCTCGCCAGCCCCTGCCAACACAGCCCTCCTCACACTCACCCTCGCCTCTCCATTGGTATGCCAACACAGAGCTCTGTGTTTTCGAAGCTCTGGTAAAACTCCATTGGTATGCCGTCCGGTCCCGTGGATTTGCCTTTCGTCGTATAGCCCTAATGATCTCCGAGTAACCGATAGGCTCGTCCAAGAAGGACCTATGACTCGTCGGTATCTGGCGCTGCCTTAGCGCATGAAGGAGGGGCTCCGCGCCTTGAGACACCTTTTCGCTGAAAAACCATACGTAGTAGCTCCGCAATGAAGCCAAAATAGCGGTGTCCTCGGTCGCTACATTATCTTCCTCTAGGGTCGGCTGCGGGTCTTCCATCTCACTCCGGTATACATCGCCGGGATGTCGCCGCTGGCGTGTCTAGGTGTAAAAAATTGCTTTGTAACAAGCTCTTCCGCCCTTATGATTTTTTCCGCTAGAGACGGAGCCGGTGAGAACGTACGTCTTTTATCGACTACTTGGCAAATACGGTCTGTATTTGGCCGATTTGGCCTTCGGCCAAATACGGTGAATACGTATCTCCCAACTAGGCTGCCGATGGGCACTGTGTTGACTGTGTCCTGTTCACTGTGAACACAAGTAGTGGTCCTCGTTCGGTCTATTTTGTTGTGGCCGCGGGGCCGTTTTTTTGACCGGGTGAGAGGGCCTCGGCGTGCGGGTCGGCCGCCGCCGCCGCCACGCAGCGGAGGGGCGACGGGGGGGAGAGAGAGAGAGGGGGGGGGAAGGGGGGAGAGGGGGGGGGGGGGGGGGAGAAGAGAGAAGAAAGAAGTGGGTGAGAGGTGAGAGAGGAGGGGGGGGAGGGGGGGGGACTCTCTCTCTCTCTATACTACCAATCAATAGGGCACGAGCTGCACCCTCCCGTGCGAGGGTGGAGGATTGGTGAGAAACACGGGGGTTTATAGAGATGTGACCCCGCCTCCCCCTCTTCCCCGCGGCGGGAGGAGAGAGAGAGAAAGAGGGAGAGAGAGAGAGAGAAGGGGAGGGAGGGAGGGAGAAGGGCAACGGGAGGGAAGGGGAAGCGAGATGGAGGAGCACGGCACGCCTCTCGACTCGTCGTACCAGCCTGACGAGTACGGGACGGAGCTCGACGAGGTGAGGGGCCAGGGCAGGGGGGAGGGGGGGAAAGGGGGGGAAGGGGAAGTGGAGGACGGGGTGGCGTGGGGGCATTGGTTGTTGGGGGGGAGGGAGGGGAAGGGGGAAGGGGAAGGGGGAAGGCAAAGGGGGAAAGGAGAAGAGGAAGGGTGAAGAGAGAAAGGGGGAGGATAGGGGGGGGAGGGGGAGCAAGACTGGCCGTGCACACTTGGCTCGAAAGCAGTGCGCAACGTTCTGTCGGCCTACGCCTCACCCACGCTCTGCCGCCCACCTCGCAGGGACGCAACCCAGGCGAGACTTTCGCCGCCCTCCGGAGACTGGGATTGCCACGAGTCCCGTTCGTATAATGACGCCATTCGTGCTGAGTAGTGCTTTTGCTGCCATGCCAATAAGCCGGCTGAACCAGGAGGCCTGCCCGCGCCCTCAGGGGGTATGTCCAGCTTTGGTGGAGGAGGAGACCGGCGGCCGGGCGACTGGACGTGTCCGTCGTGCCAGGTGAGGCGGCCCCGCGCGCGAGTACCCAGGCGAATGCGCGATGTGGTGCCCGACGCGGTCGTGTGCTCGAGACCGGCCGGCCGTCACGCGGAGTGGCGTGCAGGTGCGCGCGCGTGAAGCCCGGTGTCTGCCCCTCCTCCACTCAGTCCAATGTCTTTGGATCGCGGCTGTCATGCTATCGCTGCTCAACGCCACGTCCGCCGAACGGGGCGTACGGCTTTGGCGGGATGGGCGGCGGCCGCACCGATGTGCGTCCCGGGGACTGGAATTGCCCAACGTGCGGTGTCAATGTGTATTCGACGAGGTGTGCAAGCGGCCTAGCACGATCGCCGCCTCATCACCGGCCAGGCGGATTTTCTCACGCGCTCAGCCCGTCCCCCTCCCAAGCAGGCTTCAGTGCTTCCGCTGCCACACGCCCAAGCCGGCGCAGCCACCCGCGTTGCCGTCGGGCGTCAATGTACGTCCGGGCGACTGGACATGCCCAAATTGCCAGGTGAACGTGTACGCATCGCGTGAGAAGTGCTTCCGCTGCGACATGCCGAAACCAGCCTCGTGGGCGGGCGCGGGCATGCCATCGTCGGTGCCGCTCGGTCACGGTGGCGCCTCGGGCATGTGGCTCGGTGGGCCCGGTGGCGGCGGTGGCGGCATGGGCGGAGCAATGGGCGGCGGTGGCTTTGGAAGCTTTGGAGGTTTCGGCGGCGGCATGGGAGGCTTCGGAGGACACTCGTCGAGCATCGGCGGCGGTCCGCGCGGGCAGGCCCGCCCGGGCGACTGGACCTGCCCCGAATGCAGCGCCAACGTGTTTGCATCGCGCGACAAATGCTTTCGGTGCTCGACGGCCCGTCCAGGCAGCGAGTAAGTGCATGACGCTTCAAGCGCTGGGGCCGGTGGCTGCAAAGCGAGAGACGACCAGCCTGAGCCAAGCGGGCGGCATGGGGCATTAGAAAGCGTTCAGTGTCGCTCAGTGGCTAAGCGCCCTTCCTTCTGGCCACTTGTCGGCTCTCTGGTCTGGTCAGACAGTCAATGCGATGTGTATGTGTGGACGTGTACCGACAGCGTGGCGGTCTAGCCGCAATTTGGTCGGCTCAGGTCATGATTTTACGAGTGGAGACGCTACTGCGCTTTCTTCGCGCGTGATAGCAGATTAAGCGGTTCTCGGGAAGGTGTGGTCAGGGCATACGAGGTCTTTGTGATAAATAGGCCGTGCAGGGACTGGGCGATGGTGGCACTCACACACCTAACATGTTGCGTTGTTGCATGCCGATGTAGACTGCGAAGCAAACGGAATGGCAATCGGCGGTCTCGTATCCGTGCTGTGTACCATCCGCAGAGGCAAATGTGCATGCATTAGAAAGTGGTGCGTCACCCTGCCATTTGGGTGGTTAGTAGCTAAGACGGCTTGCCTTAATTCGGTGCCACTCGGAGTAGAAACTACAGACCCATCACGCTACTGCAGAGTGACTACAAGATTCTGGCTAAAATACTTACCAATAGATTGAAAACGGTGATCGGAAACATAATCTCGAAAGACCAACTGGGATTCGTCCCGAAACGCTAGGGCCAGGGCAATACTTGTAGTGAAAATCGCCCAAACTTGTCGGCCAAACTTGCAGGATTCTTGTTACGGGCTGCCCAAACTTGTAGCATTCTTGTACGCGCGAGAAAGTGCTTCCGCCACCCGCCACACGTTTTCCTTCAAACACACTAAAATAAAACCCGTATTCCGAGAGCGAGACGCGAGACGCTCGTCCATATGTATAAGTTGTCCTACTACCACCTAGCACCTAGCACCTACAAGTCGCACGCATATCGCATCGATCGCGCACCTGCACCTACACGTATCATATGGTATTCTTATAGTACTACTACTACTTGTTAGTTCAAGTTCAAAACATTCACATCACAACACAGCACACACGTCGCACATGCACATACGCACTCATGTTGCCTTCTTGCGCCGGCTATTGCTATTGCTGTTGTGCCTTAACTTCAACGCGGCGGCATTGCCATCCCGAGGAGGAGGAGGGGCGCTGTCCGTCCGCGACCCCTCCGCGTTGGCTTCAGCAGACTAGTTTCCATGTATAGCGTTAGTTCGAACCCTTCGTTTGACGTTTGCGTAGTTTTGCGCTCTCTTTCCGTATTTCTTCGCGCATGATGAGCAATCGCGACCTCATTCTTCGCCGCGCGGGAGGGGTTTGTTTGTTCATTCATCGTTTGATTCCGGAGTGTGGAGTGTTTATGTTAGTTTTTTTGAGGCCAGGGTCAAGGCGTAGTTGGTTTTTTGGTGTCTCGTGAGTGTTTTGTAGTAGCAACTTCGTCGAGTCCTATCGAGTATCGAGACCCTCCGCGTTCCCCATCGAGTCCCCCCGAGATTCCGACTCTATCTATACCCTGAGTCAACGAGTCAATACTCAATACGAGTCAAGCACAAGCACGCGCTTGAGCCACCCGCCCCAGTCCCAGTCGCCTGCCACAACCCACAAGCATCCTTTCGCACTTCAGCTTCCGCGTCCTCCGTGCGTCGTTCGCACAATGCCCGTAGTCATTTCCAACATGGTACATGGGTCCCGAGGAGAGCTCCATGAGCTCCCCTCAAGAACCGCGTTCTGCGCTAGCTGCCGGCGCGCCCTCGTAGGAGATCTCCAAACAAAAGTGAGATCAGCCTTGCCCTGACACCACCTCCACCTCGCAAATGGGGGTTATACTAGTAGATCATAGATAGGAGATAGGGGATTATACTCGTAGAGACCGGCGCCGCGCCCCCAAGCTTGCAGACCACTTGTAAAGAGGGCCCAAACTTGTGAGCAACTCAAGCATCCATACACAGGGGTTTCTACGTTTCTACTATTATAAGTCTTCGCGCGCTATCGAGAACGACGGTGTGGTCAGTGCGGCGCTGGCCGTCGGTTGCTCTCCCCTCTCCCCTCTCGCGTCCCTCCCTTCGTCCGCCATGCTGATGGTGCCCGCCTCCGACGATGAGGAGACGGATAATGGCCCCAGCGAGCTTGGCAGCCGTGTCTGGGGCCGGCACCCCATCGCGAAGCTTGAGGGCACTCGCCTCGAGTGGTCCACCGTTGATGAAGCGTCTGGGCGGGCGCGCAGCACAAAGCGCAAGCAGTGCTTGTTCTGCGGGCTGAATTTCACCGGCGGGCCGAGCCAGATCAGGTGTCACATAGACCCTGCGGCTATGCCCCGCACGATCCGCGCCTGCAAGCCGGGAGCTGAGTGGAAGGACGGAGAGGGTTGTCCGATGGGCCACCGGCCAGGGCTCCTCTTCCAGGCATACTTAGGGGTTGGGATGGGCGCGGATGCATCCGCATGGGTCCACTGCCCACTTCCGCGGCGGTCCCGGTGGGGCCCGTCGCGTTGGCGTTCGTCAAGGGGCCGGCAAATGCCGGCCGCTCTGCAGGAAATGCTCACGCCAGCGCGCCAGCTGGTGTGGGGGGGCATCATTTGGTGTGAAAGGCGCTTCTTTGGCGCCAGTCCTCGTGTCAGGGTCTCAGGTGGCTGCATGCGCCGCGGAAGCACCCTGCCGCGCGCGCCATGTCCCCCACTGCGGGTCGCGTTGGCAGCGCGCGAAAGGGCGTCTGGAGCCCGACTTCAGATGCCGATAGCGAGCGTGATTTCGTCGCGGTCAGGTGGACCCTCGCGGCGAGTCTATCGGGAGTGCTTGTGAGGGCCCCAATCCACCGGGCCCGGCGTCTCAGCTGCCCTGTGAGCCTGTCTGTGTGAATCTGCCCGCGAGTCGTTCAACGTCAATTTCTGTAGTCTTCAATATTTGTATACAAAAAAATCGAATTTCGCGTTCGAATTCTTAATATTTATGCTAGGGGCCTATGAGATAAGTGACCATATTAGCTGCCTGGGCGCAAAAAATACAGATTAGGGTGCTAATTTGACCTAGTTATGACAAGGTGAAGTCGTTGTCTTTAAGACTACCGGTAGTCTTCGTTGCGCCCCTTCAACCGTGCATGCTACGCAGAGGCATGGTGGCAACCTGTTCGGTGCCAGTGCTCGCCACCCCGCGCGCTTGCGCGGGTGTGGTTTGGATGGGCTGGATGGGCTTTGAGAGGGCTTTCTGACGAGCCGCCTCGGGCGGCATGGGGCGTCCCAGGTGGGGCGCGGTGGCGAGGGTCGCCTGGGGCTCAGGAGCGGTCGCGGCACGCTCCATAGGTCAAACTATAACAATAGTTTTCTACAAGGTGCAAGGTGGTTTTATTGGGAAGAGATCTTGCCCATGCCGCACGCCGCAACTAGAGTATCCCAATGTAGATGAGACGACACAGACGTATGATCTTCAGAAAGAACAAGAACAAGAACCTTAGAAGCTATCCCTAAATTTTTATTTTAAACGCCCGTACTACTACCCATACCGAACTAAACCCTTCAACAACACGCGAATACCCGTGAAGTAGATCTTATACTTACGTTTTACTTAGGTTTATCCAGGGGGGGCGAAGGGAGAGAGAGGAGAGAGAGGAGAGAGAGGAGAGAGAGGAGAGAGAGGAGAGAGAGGAGAGAGAGGAGAGAGAGGAGAGAGAGGAGAGAGAGGAGAGAGAGGAGAGAGAGGAGAGAGGAGAGAGGAGAGAGGAGAGAGGAGAGAGAGGAGAGAGAGGAGAGAGAGGAGAGAGAGGAGAGAGAGGAGAGAGAGGAGAGAGAGGAGAGAGAGGAGAGAGGAGAGAGGAGAGAGGAGAGAGGAGAGAGGAGAGAGGAGAGAGGAGAGAGGAGAGAGGAGAGAGGAGAGAGAAGAGAGAAGAGAGAAGAGAGAAGAGAGAAGAGAGAAGAGAGAAGAGAGAAGAGAGAAGAGAGAAGAGAGAAGAGAGAAGAGAGAAGAGAGAAGAAGAGAAGAGAGAAGAGAGAAGAGAGAAGAGAGAAGAGAGAAGAGAGAAGAGAGAAGAGAGAAGAGAGAAGAGAGAAGAGAGAAGAGAGAAGAGAGAAGAGAGAAAAAAAAAAAAAAAAAAAAAGAGAGAAGAGAGAAGAGAGAAGAGAGAAGAGAGAAGAGAGAGAGAGAAGAGAGAAGAGAGAAGAGAGAAGAGAGAAGAGAGAAGAGAGAAGAGAGAAGAGAGAAGAGAGAAGAGAGAAGAGAGAAGAGAGAAGAGAGAAGAGAGAAGAGAGAAGAGAGAAGAGAGAAGAGAGAAGAGAGAAAAGAGAGAAGAGAAGAAGAGAGAAGAGAGAAGAGAGAAGAGAGAAGAGAGAAGAGAGAAGAGAGAAGAGAGAAGAGAGAAGAGAGAAGAGAGAAGAGAGAAGAGAGAAGAGAGAAGAGAGAAGAGAGAAGAGAGAAGAGAGAAGAGAGAAGAGAGAAGAGAGAAGAGAGAAGAGAGAAGAGAGAAGAGAGAAGAGAGAAGAGAGAAGAAGAAGAGAGAAGAGAGAAGAGAGAAGAGAGAAGAGAGAAGAGAGAAGAGAGAAGAGAGAAGAGAGAAGAGAGAAGAGAGAAGAGAGAAGAGAGAAGAGAGAAGAGAAAGAGAAGAGAGAAGAGAGAAGAGAGAAGAGAGAAGAGAGAAGAGAGAAGAGAGAAGAGAGAAGAGAGAAGAGAGAAGAAGAGAGAAGAGAGAAGAGAGAAGAGAGAAGAGAGAAGAGAGAAGGACGGGGAGAGAGAAGGACGGGGAGAGAGAAGGAGAGAGAGCGAGCGAGGAGGAGGCGCGATGTCGTGGCTGGGCGTGGTGTGGTCCCGCTACGTTCGCGCTCTGGAGGCGCAGCCGGTGTGTACGCAGATGGGGAGCTCGGCGGTGCTCTGGTGCGTTGGTGACCTCGTCGCTCAGGGTGCGCGCGCGTGCTCACGTGCGGCATGAGAGAGAGACAGAAGAGGGAGAGGGAGAGGGAGAGGGAGAGGGAGAGGGAGAGGGAGAGGGAGAGGGAGAGGGAGAGGGAGAGGGAGAGAGAGAGTGCAGGAGGATTAAGTGATTGAGCGGAATCCGAGGGTGGTGCATCACGTAGGGCATGCTTGCCTCAGCTACAGGCGCCTAGCCTCGACGAAGGACGAGAAGAGACACGCCCACCCACTGCGTCGGTATCACCCGCGCTCCCTCACAGGTGCTGAGCGGCGGCTCCATCTTCATCCGAAGCACGCTCACCGCAAAGAACCTGACTCATCCTCGGAGAGAGTGAGCTCAGTTGATTGGCGGCGGGTCGGAGTACAGACCGCATACGCCGCCTTCGTCTGGGCGCCTGCTGCGCACTACTGGTGTGCCGCCACGCCCCTGCCGCCAGGCTCACACGGATCGCCGCCGCCACTCGCGCACTGATCACCAACGTAGGCGCTCACCGCGACGTGTGCCCGCTGCTCACTACTCTCCTACTGTGCCCGCCCCAGGTATGAATTGCTTGACCGGACAGCGCACCGGCTCGCTCGCGCAGGGACGCGCAGATTCGTCGCAGTGAAGCTCGGGCTCGAGATGATCGCCCTCCATCCGGTCTCACTGGCCGCCTTTTTCTTCTGCGTAGGCCTGGCCAACAAGGAGCCGCTAAAAGAGGTGTGTCCGTTGCGCACCGCTCCAGTGCCTGATCGCCATCTTACGCTGCGTCTTGAGCGTCGTAGGTCGGCGAGCAAATCCGGCGAGACCTCCCGCCCTCGCTGTTGCTGGAGTACGCCATGTGGACTCCTCTTGACCTTCTTAACTTTGCGTGCGTGCCGGTGAGCAATTGACGGTCATACCCCGTAGGGTGCCAGCGGCCATCGTGCATGGAGCGGCGACATTGGGCACACAATAGCGTACGGAGCTTGAGCACCTCAGCCTGCCTGCTAGCCTGCACTCGTCACATGTCGCGGCTCCAGATGTCCACGATCGCAAGATCCCCTTCCCGTCACACGCCTCTGCAGGTTAGGCATCAGCTCTTGGTGAACAACCTCGGCTCTCTTGTAGAGAGTGGCGTCCTTTCAGCGATCCGAGCCAATGGTTTCGGCTTCGAGAACGCCGAGCCCAATCCGCAAACGGAACCGCGTCTCGGCGAGGGGTCGGAGAGAGCTGGCCAACATCGGAATGGCGCATTCCACTCTATCTTCGGACGGCGCAACGGAGGCGGCGGCAACGGTGTGGTAGTGCAAACGCACACTCGGGATGACACGGAATACCAGCCGGCGGTGACCGTAGCTAGCGCCCTCGCTCCCGAGCGTCGCAGCGCTAGCGAGGCGTGCAAGCCTGGCCGAGGGCAAGGCAACTTTGAGCCAGCGGACACGGGCCATAGGAGCAAGGGCAGCGCGTGATAGCGCCACGCCATGGGCGTGCGCACCCTGCGGCGATGTCAGGGCCATGGACATCGTACGCGATGTGCACGCAGTGGCCTAACGGACCACGCTGCGGCCGGGTCCGAGTTGCGGATGGTCGCCCATCGGACTATGGGGCGCCTGTGTCGTGGAGACCGCCCGTATGCCTTTTGTTGGCGATGAGTGCGGCGATTTGAAACTGCGCAAGTACGAGCCAGCCTCATTGTGGCGTGACGACGATGGCAGCATGGGCGAAAAAACACCGGTCGCAGCCGGAACTGGCAGCGGCGGCATGGGATGAACTCACATGTGTATTGCATGCGGATTGTTGATACACCTGCAGGGCGGCAGGAGGGGGTCTTCTTGCATGCCACCCCGACTAGTGCGCGCCAACCGACTATGCTAAGTCAATGAGCTGTTGGACGCGCAGCAAAGCTTGCTCTCAAACAAATCACTCTGCCCAGGACTAGCAGCAGCACAACTAAAAAAAAGTTAAGTCTCGCCTGCTCGCGCGTGGCCTTGGACCTCTGACCAGTAGCCACGTCCTCGCTCCTTTCACACCCCTCTCAACTATTGTTATAGTTTTAGCGATGGAGCGCGCGCCGACCGCTCCCACCTCCCAGCCCCCTGCCGCCACGACGCCCCAACGAGGCCGACCCAAGCCGCCGGAGCCCAAGCGCCCGCAACCCTCAGCCCCTCCCGATCAGGACGTCGAGAGCTAAAAGCGCGCGGCGCGATATGAGCCAATTGCGACCTAAAAGCGCGCGGCGCGATATGAGCCAATTGCGACCTAAAAGCGCGCGGCGCTACCATTGAGTTTCAAAAATTATGTGATTTGATGGAACGAGTATAACAAAAATGGACGTCACATCAACACTCTAATATAAAACAAAATATCACTTGGCCCTCTTTTGACGGAACGCGACTTCGGTGGCGCGTGTGGACCACTACCTCCGCCTCCGACGGACCCCTCTCATTCTCTTGGGTACCAGTGCCCGACTCACTGGCCCAAGCACTCGACGCGGAGCTCACGCTCTCACGCTCCCCGCCACTCTCGCGTCACACGGCGAGGCTATGCCTCCAATAGCCTCGCACGGCGAGGCTATGCCGCTCGCCGTCCGTTATCGTTCGCAGTCTCGTCCTCTCGTTCGCATGCCTCCACTTTTGGAGACGTGCGCCGCCGTCGCCCCACTCTCTTGCGCTCTCGCCCCCACCGGCTGGCAGGCTGCCCTACGTCTCACTTGGGCTAGACAAGCGACAAGAGTGCGCAACCGCTCTCCCTTCGCTGAGCTCTCGCCTTGGCGTGGGCGCTCTTCCCAATCTCGACCCGCCTCTCCCTCTCTCGATCGGCCCCGCCGCCTCACTACTGCGGCGTCGCCTGGAAGCGGGGCACTCCGCGCGCCTACCAGCGGAAGGGGACGGCTCAAAATAAAATGATCCGCTCCTCTTTCGACGGAAGGCGACCTCAGCGAGTGGGGGAGTTTGTACTAAGGTTAAAACCGTGGCGGCGGGCACTCTCGCTCTCCCCCCCCCCTCTCTCTCTCTTCTCTCTCTACTCTCTCTCTCTCTCTTCTTTCTCTACTCTCTCTCTCTCTCTCTTCTCTCTCTACTCTCTCTCTCTCTCTTCTCTCTCTACTCTCTCTCTCCCTCTATTCTTTTGTATCTCCCGCCTCCCCTCGCTCTCTGCCTCTCTCCCCCTCTCTCTCTCCCTCTCTCTCTCTCCCGTGTTTCCCTCTGCGACCCGCACCCCTCGCCGGAGACGCCCCACGACTTCCCATAGTTTTCGTCCTCTCCTTTCCCGTGTGAGAGACCAGGTACAGAGTCGAGCTTCTTGCTGAGCACGCCCTTCCCACCCGCGGGTATATTCATGTATCACTTCCATATATTCTCTGTTTCTGGGGTGAGAGCGGGGTTGCTGTAGGCGCGAGCTGGGTTCGTTGTGTTGAAGAGAGAGACGGAGAAGTGAAGCGTCCCGGACGCTCGAGACGGCCCCCCCCGCGCGCGGGGGAAGGAGAGAGAGAGAGGGAGAGAGAGGGAGAGCAGACGAGGGAGAAGAGAGGGTAGGTTTTAGATCTCTTTCTCGACAAGATACGAGGATCTACAGCAGCAGAGAGGGAGAGAGAGAGAGAGAGAGAGAGGAGAAGAGAGAGGGAGAAGACCGAGAGACAGCTCATCGAAATGAGAGAAAAGAGATCCGCCGGAATCCTCTCTCTCTCTCTCTTTCTCTCTCTCTCTCTCTCTCTCTCTCTCTCTCTCCAGTTCTCTCCCGCTGACTATGTCGCGGCTCCTTCCTCTCTCTCTCTCCCCCCCCCATTGATCCTCTCATCTCCCTCTCTTCTCTCTCTTCTCTCTCTTCCGCCCCCCCCCCCCTCCCTCCCTTCCTCTCTCTCCTCTCTCTCTCCCTCTCTCTCTGCTATTTCCTGGCTGCGTCTCTCTTCTCTCCCAGGAGACCCCTCCCCGCCTCCAAAGGCGGCCACCCCTGGACGCCGCTCCTTCCCCGCGCAGTTTCTTCACATAAACATGACCAACAACTCTCTTCCGAGCGGGCCCTCCCAGCACCTTCCTCGGTCTCCAGACGACCCCACCCTTCCACTGCTCTCAACCCCTTTATTCACGTTAAACACGTCACAAACTTCTCTTATACGACTGTCCTCCGAGGCGGCACCCTGTCTCCGCTCCGGAGGGGCGGCGCCTGCATGCCGCCTCCCCTGCCCCCCTGCCTCCCGCAGCCCCCCGGCGAGAGCTGCCCGCCCTCGCACCCTCTCAAGTCAAGCCAGCGGCAGCTGCTTGAGCGGTGCGACCCTCCCAAGCCATGCCTCCGCGCCACACTCCCAGGGTTCGCTGGAGAGCCCTCTCCCGCTCTTTCTCTCTGCTGCAGAGACGAGACACAGGCCTCCCACTCTCTCTCTGGGGGATACAACGCGATGCAGAGGATGCCAGGGGGCCTGTCCGAGATGTATGGACTCCCTAACGTCATTGGAGTCCTCACTGGCATCGTGGATCCCGCTGGGGAGGTGGGAGGACCGGCGGAGAGGGGGAAGGAAACAGAGCATGGGGAGGAGGCAAACATCTCTGCCCTCTCAGCTTTCTCCGTGCTGCCTGCTCGCCTTGGCCCAGACATTACGGGGGCGTCCACACAACTCGATACCGCACCGCCACTTCAAGTCACGAAAGAGCCTGAGGAGAGCCTCGCGGCCTCTGAGCTTGAGCATGACACGAGAGGAGACTGGCCACAGCTCGGCCGCCAGCACTCCTCCACCTGGTCTGGTGACGATGACGCGGTCCGCGCCGCTGAGGAGGCCGGCGCACGCCCCGTTCCTCATGACAGTAGCACTTCACGCATTAACGGCGGAACGGCCAATGACTTTATGGACCGCCAGACCCACACCGAGCCGGTCCAAGCGGACCCAGACGCCGAGGTCCTGATGTTTGATGGCGATGAGCGGGCGGGCGTGGCAGAGCTACGTCACGAGCCTGCGCACGGCGTGGTGGCCGCCGCCCTGCTGAGCGTCCGGCAAACCCTGCCTTTGATCCTTGGCATCGCCTCGATGACCGCGGGCGGCGGTGCGCCATGGCCGCCACCCCCGCCCCCGCCCCCACCGCCGCATGTAGGGCTTGCTGCACCCCAGCTTGCTGCGCCAAGCAGGCCTGCGCCGCGGCGAGCCGCGCCATCGCCGCCATCGCCGCCGCCGCCAACCGGAGTGGATGCGCTGACCCCACTTCACCGCCGCCGGCTTAATAAGCCGCCCTCGACGCCGCCCACAGCACCACCATCTACGGCAGGCTTACGCTTGCTGAATGAGACGTCCATCTCGCTGCCGCCGCCGCTCCCCCTTGGCCCATCGCCGCCTCTTTGGTCGCCGCCAATTTACGCGCCGCTGCCCGAGGGAAGACTCGCAGACGCCGCCCTCACAACGGTCGCCATTCAGATTGACCTTGGATTCGCCATCATCGCTCTTGCACTTGCCATCTTCTGTGCGGGCGCGTCGCACCTTTTCGGCCGTGCGCTCAAGGAATGGTGCCGGCGCGAAGCTGCTGGAAACGCCCCAATGCACAGTCGGCGGCGCATAGCAGCGGCGGCCGAGGCGCACCGCGCACTCCGCGAGGCGCACCGCGCGCTCCGTGGCTCAAGCGCCGCTGTGCCCGAGTGGCAACGCGCCGTCGTCGCCATTGGCGCGCGGCCCGCCAACGGGAGCACCCCTACACTCGTCGGTAGCGGCTTTGTCGTACACCTGCCATCGGCCAGTGAGAAGCCGCCAATCCTCACGAATGCGGGCAGCGAGCCATGGGACGCCGCCCAACCGTCACCGCCGCCTTCTCATGAGGTGGGCGCCATAATTTGCACGTGTGCGCACGTTCTCGATGATATTCGGAGCCACGGGCGCCGGCGTGCCGTACGCGGCGAGGTGGCGACAGCTCGTTTAAATACGCCCCCCGCCGAGGTGCCGCCCGAAGGCTCCGATGTTGCCCCCGCCTCCGGTAGCCCACTGCTCGACCCCTACGCTGACAGCGTCGCCGTCGGCTGGGGCTCGCCTGTCGTCTGGCGTTATGCAGCTGTCGTGCGTCGCGTCTCCCCGCCGCCAGCGCCTCGCGACCCGGCCAACGGGCTCGACCTCGCGTTGCTCGAGCTCTCGCACCCCATCCCATGGCAGCCGGCGCGCGCCACTTCGTCGGCGAGCTCGCTGGGCTCGGCCGCGCTGCGCGCGCCCACGCCCGACAGCTTATGCAAGCCGCGCGCAATCAGCTCTTCATTCGAGGACCTAGAGCACGGGCCGCCCGGCGCCTCCGTCGTGGCACCCGCCGCCGCTGGCCAGCAGGGCGTCAGCCTGCCTGGCGCGCCAGCGTTCACGCGTGTTGCCGACGCTGCTGATGTACGGCTGGCAGCCCTTCCGCTCGGCGACGACCTTCGGCTGCGACTCGGCGACGACCTTGTATTGCTCGGCTACTCACGCACGGCGCGCAACCAACCGCCCTCGGCCACAAACACGCGCGGCGTCTTCGCCGGCCGTTGGGACGACGATACAACAGGCCAGTGGTTGCGCACCGACGCCCTCATGCTCGGCGGCCACTCGGGCGGTCCACTAATCAACTGCCTTGGCGAGGTCGTCGGATGGTCCGTGCGCTCCAACTTTGATCCGGTTGTGCACGGCGCCGGCTTCTACGCCGCTGGACTCAATGAGGTGCGGCCCGTCCGTGGTCTTCTTGCCGAGCTGCGCGCGCTCCTCGGGCCCGACGTTCCTCTTGAGGGCTCGATGCCCGCGGGCCTGCTCATGAGCGGCCCCGCTGCTGCGCGCGAGGCGATGCGCGCGCTCGAGGCCGCCCTCTCCTTCCACGCTCCCATCTCCTCGAGCGACGACGAGGACCGCCCGCCCGCTGGGCCTGTCAGCTCGTGCCGCCCGCTCCAGCTGCCGCGTCGCTTCCCGCGCCGGCTGCACGCGGGTCGCACCTCCGCGCTCCCACCACCAGCAGGGGCGGCCGACGCTGCGATGCTGCGCATCAAGTCGCCGGTCCCAGCGACCGACATGCCTGCCTCGCCCGACGACGGCCGCGCGCGGAAGCACCTCGATTGGCGCGAGGCGCCCTCTTCCTCCACCGGCGAGTCTTGCTCCTTCCCTTCTTATTCCGTGGCGCTCAAGCAGCCATGCTCGCGTAAGCCTGAGGACGGACCGCTGTTGCGGCGGACCGTCCGCAAATTCGTGCGTAGCGGTGATCGCGCCACCGAGTCGGCGCTTCTGGATCATACGGCGCCCCTTTCGAGTAGCTTCGCCGCGGGCGCGAATGAGCCGCCACGCGACGACCATCCAGGTGGCGAGGAAGCCGATGCTGACGCGTCGACGCGTTGCCCTATCCTGCCATCGGTTTCGAGGCCTCGCCAACGAGGCGCCGGTACCGGTACCATTTATCGTGTTTGAGCAGCCAAGCAGCACACAAGTTTCCGCCTTGCGAAGCCAAGTTGGCCGAGCTTGTCCACGCCCTTTGTGTTGTTCGGTCAAAGGGAGCGCTTTACAGCTCCTTACGCCGGCCGCAATCTTCCTCCTGCCCACTACTTGGTTGAACCATCCGAGTTGCCGTGCCCCAGCTCGGGCAATCTCTCTCGGAGGCAGTGCGGCGGCGCAGCATGGTCGGCCTTTTCGTATGGTTCAGCGCGCAGAATGGCACACCACAACGTGCTCGCTTGTACAGCTAACACGATACTTCATGCGCACATCGGTTGCTTTCGCGTGGAGCGTTTTGATCACATATCCAGCGTAATGTTTGCGGCTCGGTGTGCGCCCACGCGCGGCACACTGCCGCCGTCACCACCCGCCATAGGTGTGGAGGGGGGGGGGGGGGGGGGGGGGGGGGGGGGTAGTAGCCTGGCGTACGTTGTCGCACAGCCTGCGCGATTTTCCGGGAAAGCTCCCGCGCGTTAGTTGCGTCTTCCTTGTCGATTCCACACCGTCGACAGCCGCGAAATGAGTGCGGGAGTGCATATGGGTTTCTGGAGTTGTGCCCGTGTCAATTGTGGCCACATGTATTTGTTCAGAATGTAGATGACTTAGACTTTCACTTTTCTGGATAACTATTGTTATAGTTCGAGCGATGGAGCGCGCGCCGACCGCTCCTGATCCCCAGGCCCCTCTGCCGCCACGACGCCCCACAGGGGCCGCCCCAAGCCGCCGGAGCCGAAGCGCTCACAGGCCGCCCCCCTAACTGACAGCGACGTCGACATGATCCTGCCTCCCTCGCCTCCCCACCAGGCTCAGAAGCAGGGAACAGGGAGAGCCCTGTTCCCTGCAGACCAGCAGAGCCAGTCAGACCAAAAGCGTTCAATTATCCCCATCCCTGCTAACACCTTTCGTTGTCACCTGGAGGTTACTTGACTCAACTTGACACTTCACATGTTGAAACCCACACGTGTTCTGACTCCATTCACTCGACTTGGGGCAGGGTCGATATCTCGTTGAAATCCACGATCCACGTCTCACACCAAAGAGCACTGATGAGCAAACAGCAAGTTTCGTCACACGTCTATATGGAGGGGACGAGGAAGGGTGAGCAGTTGCCCTGCAGTTGAGCAGTTCCCTGCAGTCCGCCCCGCCGCCCCCCCCCCCCCCTGCCGCCCACCCACCCCTCCTTCTCCTCGTGGTGAAGTTCGCCTTTGATGTGCATGAGCGTGGCACGCTGGAGCTCTGCGGAAGCATTGTCTCTCATTTGGAAGGAGCTCCGACACTTGGATGCATACACGTCGAATTGCACAAGCATCTGCGGAGGAAACCTTGCCGACCCTCCTCCCTCTGTCTGAGGGTATGGCATCGAGCACATTGGACCTGCCGCCACGAAAATCTTCGCCAGAAAATGGTGCATTCTCCTCCCCCCTCGCCCCTCCCTTGCACACGCTTTGTGGCTCTACCTCTACCGGTAAAGAACCGCGGCGCCCGCCGCGGGAGTGATAGACGTATTTTGAAACGGAGTATTCATCACACCGGATTCCTTATTGATCCGTCCCACTCGTCGGCCGCCCGAGATTGATCGCCTGCCATGCGCGTGCGGCCGCCGCGGGCTTTCATTCTCCTGACATCAAGAGCACAAGAACACCCCAGTTTATCTTAATAAAACGTCCTGTTTATGTGAGTAAGAAAAATTTTCTGTGAAAAGGCAGGGGAACGTGACCATATTGTATTCTACAGTAGGGGGGGCATTTTACTCCTAGATAGGGGGTTATACGATTAGAAAGGGGGGCCGCCCGCCCCCAAACTTGTGGCTCACTTGTAGAAAGGGCCCAACAACTAAGTTTATACTTAGTTCGCCCATGGGGGGGCACGAGCCCCCCTCTCTCTCCACTCCTCCCCTGCCATGGGGGAGGAACCACCCACTCTCCTGGCACGCCTGATGGCTTGCCAGGAGCACACTGCCATGCTGACCCATTCCTCTCCCCACAGGCACGCCTGACTCGCCCGCCCTGGCCTGTCGTGGCCAGCCCATCCCTCTGACCAGCCACTCCTCCCCCTGGGCCCCCCTGTTCAGGACCCCCCAGCCAGCTCCAGTCGACCCGCAGGGGCTCGGAGCGCCAGCGAGGGAGAGGCAGGAGGGGCCAGGGCCATGCCCCAGCCTCACCTGCCCCTGAGCTGCGCTCCCAGGCCCCTGCTGGCCACCTGGGGACCTGAAGAGGGGCCGCAGGCGCGCGCCATGGGCCCCCGCCGCAGGGAAGAGAGGAGGAAAAGGGAAGAGGGAGGGGAGGGGGAGCGGCAGCTCCCCCTTCCGGCAGAAACGTGTCTTCTCGCCCCGTTTGGGTAAGAGAAGACGGGGGCGCCAGAGCCAGGAGGGAAGGGCCGCGGCTCGCCGCGGCCACTCGCTCTAGCGAGGGAGATTAGCGCTTCTGGGCTCCTATCTCACGAGTGCCCCCCCCCCCCCCGCGTTGCTTTTACCCGAAAGGGGTTTTCCCCCAGCGTGGACTCGAGGAGAGGACGCGCTGGGGTGCGCGGGGCCGGTGCATGCACTGGGGGGAGGACAAATATCGAGGGGAGGGGGCAGTGCCCCCACCCCCCGGTATCACTCGGACACCTGGCCCGTCAGGCATGGCGGGATTCCGGGACTGAGACGTTATGTCCAATTAGCTAGTGGGGTTGGCTAGGATATAACATTGATTATTATTGTAGAAAGGGCCCAAACTTGTGACAAGTTGGAGCAGCCGCCCAAACTTGCAGAAAAATTTGTAAAAGGATTGACCTGGGCCTACAGCATGCTGGTGGTCATGTACTGTGCTCATATGTGTCTTGGACTGGTGAAATGAAGACTAAAATTAGGATTACTATGGTTATAATTTGGCAAAACTTTAATCAAGTTGATCTTTTTCTCCTGCGGCGCCCGCGGAGACGCCGCGTCAAGTACATTGGAGACGAGGCCGCCGTCGCGTACCTCTGTACCTCGCCACCCAAGATCAGCCAAGCGATATCGTCGCCTGCCAGCAGAACGACGAGGAAGAGGGATGTGAGAAAAAAACTCAGCACGCGTAGCTGGGGGTGTTTGGGAGTGGGGGGGCGTGATTAGCTTTGCAATGATAACATTGAGCTTTGTAATTGTAATAATAGATCAAAAAGAAAAACAAATAACCTGACAATAATAATATTGAGAACACTTTGTACCAAAAAGAAAACAAATAACCTGGCAATAATAATATTGAGCCTTGTAATTGTATAGACTAAAAAGAAAACAAATAACCTGGCCCTCTTTTGACGGAACGCGACTTGATGTCCAGAGAGCTCTGGCGGGCCTTGGGCTTGGCTCGGACGGGTCGGGCCTGGTTGGCCGGGGCCGGGGAGCGGGCGGAGGTCGTGCGCTTGTGCGCCGGGGCTGGTGGCGCAGCGGGGTTGGCTCCCTCGGCGGGGGGGAGCTGGGGAGGGGAGGCGGGCGGCGCGCGCTCCATCGTCAAAACTATAACAATAGTTTGAGAGCTCGTCATAAACATAAACATAAAATGAGCTGCCTCTCGAGACCCCGACGAAAACAAAACTCAACCCTCTCCCGCGAGCGGAGCCGCCAAGGCGGTGGGCGGCGGCGCGGCGCGAGGAGCCCCCGGGGGGAACCCAGCGTGCCGCCGGAGGCAGGCTTTAAACAGGGAAAAGAACTCTCGAGAGTGGTGAAGGAAGCCAGCCCGTCTTGTCGCACCCCCGCCAAAACCTTGGCGGCTCGCCGCGAGGAGAGAGGGCGAGCCAGCTTCCCCCTTTCCTCTCGCTCTCCCTCCTCCTGTGGCGGCAATGCTGAGCGGCAGTCGGTTCTCAGGCTATCTCCTCCTCTCGACCGCCCTCGTGCTCGCGCTGGTGAGCCACACGTACTCCGTACGCCGCCAGTTCTACCCGACAGTTCTCTCTCTCAGCTCGAACAAGCTCTCTCTGCTGCTGCTCACCAACGAGGCGCTGGGGCTGACACTGCTGCTGGGCAAGCTGGGCGTTAGACTCTTCTTTGGACGGTTGAGGGAGGCGGAGGTCGAGCACCTCTACGAGAGAGCCTGGTGAGAGCGAGGGGAGGGGCGGGGGCAGGGAGCAATGGGGAGGCACGGAGAAGTGGATGGAAGGATAGGGAGGGAGAGGGAAAGGAATCGAGACGGGGGCGGTTGGGACAGGTATCTTCTGCCCATTGGGCGCACTAGGGGAGGCGGAGGGCGCAAAAGTGGTGTACCAGCAGGGTGGGGCGGGAAGTGGGCCCATGAGGCTGACGGTGCACGCAGCCCGCCAACCCCAAGCATGCGCCTGCCGGCCAGGTATGCGATCACAGAGACGTGCCTGGCAATGACCATCTTCCGCGATGAGTTTAATGTCAACTTCATCGGGCTCTTCACGATCCTACTCTTTCTCAAGATCTTCCACTGGCTTATGAGCGACCGCATCGCCTTCATGGAGCAAACGCCGGCCGTGCCACTCTCGACGCACGCACGCATACTGCTCCTCATGTCCGCGCTCACTGCGCTCGACGCCGCCTTCCTCCATCACGCCGTCTCCACATGCCTCGCACGTGGGCCTTCGGTACTCCTGCTGTTTGCGTTCGAGTATTTGATCCTCTCCTCATCCGTGGCCTCCACGTTCTGCAAGTATGTACTGTATGTCAACGATGTGCGGCTGGGCGGCACTTGGGAGGAAAAAGGCGTCTGGCTCTTCTACCTCGACTTGGTCACAGACCTCTTCCATATGGTCGTCTACGTTTCCTTCTTCGCGCTCATCTGCACCTACTACGGCCTGCCGCTCCACATCCTGCGCGACCTATACATCACAATCCGCAATTTCCGCTCGCGCCTCACTGATTTCCTACGCTACCGTTCCATAATGCGCAATATGCAGGAACGCTTCCCCAACGCGACGCTCGAGGAGCTCGACGCGACGGACCGCGTATGCATCATCTGCCGCGAGCACATGGACGATGCGAAGAAGCTGAGGTTCGGCCTGCACCACACGGCGCGACCCCCACGCGCGGCGGCGCTCCTATTCCGACCCAGCCCCCCACCAGCTCGTACCCCCCCCCCCCCCTTCCCCCTTTCCGCTACCGTAGGTGCGGCCACATGTTCCACTTCAACTGCCTACGCTCGTGGCTCGAGCGTCAGCAGTCGTGCCCCACATGCCGTTCGGCCATCTTGGCGCCCGAACCTGTGCCACCGCCCGCACAGCAAGCACACGCGAGAGAACAGCAGCAACAACAGCTCGACGAGCAGCAACAACGACGCCTCGAGCATCTCCAGCAACGACTCCAGCAGCTCAGACAGCATCTGCAACCCGGCGAGGCGGCGCAGCTTGGTGGGGAGCAACCGGGGGCTGGCACAGGGCTCCCTGCAGAAGATGGCGGTGGAGTGGCCAGGGCAGCGGCCGGCGGCCGGCCGGCGGCGACTGGTGGTTCGGCGCAATGCGTTGGTGCCGCAGCTGCGATGCCTGGGGGCTACGCCGCGCCTCGTGGCCCTGGCTGCGCCTGGCCCCCTGCCGCCGGCGCGCACGGGCTGGGCGGAGCATGCGGCTGTTGCGAATCAGAGGGCGGCCCCAACGCAGGCGCCGCGCCGTGTGCGGGTACATGGCCGGGCTTCCCCGCCATGGATCCCCGCGTTGGAGCTGCGTGGGGAGCAGCTCCGGGCATGGGAGGTGTGCCCGTCGGCACTGGCATGGGCATCCCGCTAGATCCCGCAGCCGCCGGGCTTCACGGTGCATTTGGCGGCATGACAGCTATGCACGCCGGTCCGGTAATGGGATTCGGTCTACCGTTCGCCCCTGGCACCGGGTATGCCGGCCCCGGCCCCTTTTTCTCTGGTCCCAGCTTCGGGTGGATGCCAGGTATGGTAGGCATGCCGTACCACCCCCTCTTTGCTAGCCCATATCTCTTACCACAACACCTGCAAACTGCCAGCGGGCAGCTGCCCTCGACGAGCACCTTCATTCAGGCGCAGATCGACTGGCTAAGGGATCAGCTGGCGCAGCTGGCGCCCGCGCCGTCGCACGCCGACGCGGTTGGCGGTGATGCCTCGAGCACACCAATCGCCACACCCATGCGCCCGGAGCGAGAGGCGGCTCTTCGTGCCGCAGAGAGCCGCAGGGCGCGCGAAGATAATTAGGCTCGTGCGGCACGACGAGCCAAGGGTGCTTTGCCTCACGGAGGCTGCCATGCCTGCAAAGTAGCTCCATCCCACGAAGTGTATACTTGGCGCGCGAGGGTAGGCGTTCACGTTTTTGTAGTAGCAACGCGCACTTGCTCTTGCCGAAGGCGCCAAGTGGACTAAGGCACTAGTAGAGGTCTGTGGCGGGGGGGGGAGGGGGGAGGGGAAGGAAGTTGCAAGCCATGCGCCATGGCAGGTGTGGCTAGTGTCGCGATCTCTGAGAGCGGGCGCCGCGCACGCGCCAAAGAGAGGGAAAGCGGAGGTCTACGAGCCCTACCTACAATATTCACAACTAACAGCGCTAGACTACATGTTGCATGCTGCACATGCACATGCACATGCGCATGCCTGACAGCACATTTTCGATGTTTTCAGGTTGCTTCTGCTTGTGGTTTACAATAGCTCGATAAACAGTAATAATATGGGCGGAAAGCTTTCATTTGCCACCAACCAGCATTATATGGGAGAGCGTTCAATCGGCACCACCCAACATGTGCAAAAGCGTTCAATTGGTGCCCACTAACTAGGGGTCTGGGCCAGTGTGAGGATTGCCCCGTCCTTGCCAGTCTTGCAGTTTCATCAGTATCTCAGCTCGCTCACAGAGGGTCCGGGACTAACAATTTTTTTAAAATAAAATAATTAATGTTATATCCTAGCCAACCCCACTAGCTGATTGGACACAACTTTTCCGTCCCGGAATCCCGCCATGCCTGACGAGCCAGGTGTCCGAGTGCTACCGGGGGGAGGGGGCATCGCCCCCTCCCCTCGATATTTGTCCTCCCCCCAGTGCACGCACCGACCCCGCGCACCCCAGCATGTCCTCTCCTCGAGTCCACGCTGGGGGAAAACCCCTTTCGGGTAAAAGCAACGTGGGGGGGGGGGGGGGGGTACTCGTGAATAGGGGCCCAGGAGCGCTAATCTCTCCTCGCCGAAGCGAGTGGCCGCGGCGAGCCGCGGCCCTTCCCTCCTGGCTCTGGCGCCCCCGTCTTCTCTTTCCCAAACGGGGCGAGAAGACACGTTTCTGCCGGAGGGGAGAGCTGCCGCTCCCCCCCCCTCTCCCTCTTCCCTTTTCCTCCTCTCTTCCCTGCGGCGGGGGCCCATGGCGCGCGCCTGCGGCCCCTCTTCAGGTCCCAAGGAGGCCGGTAGCCGGTAGGGGCCTGGGAGCGCAGCTCAGGGGGCAGGTGAGGCTGGGGCATGGAGCATGGCCCTGGCCCCTCCTGCCTCTCCCCGAAGGCCAGCTCAGGGAGCAGAGGAGGCTAGGACTGGGCCCTGGTCTCCCCTGCCTCTCCCTCGCTGGCGCTCCTGAGCCTCTGGGCGGTGACCAGCTAGCGGGTGCGCCCCGAAATGCGCGTGAGCCTATCAGAAAATCTAGCGTCGCCACCACGCGAAATCTCGAATATCATCGAAATTTGGGGGTGTTTGGCTCGAAATCCGAACGAAATCTCAAACAAAATTTGGGCGAGGTGAAAAAGAAATCTTGACCCCAGCCTCCAGCCTACTACTACTAATTCAATAATGATTAAATTTAAACTTTATAATATTCTTACCGCACTCGCAGCGCAGCATGGAACCACTACCTACACGTAGTATACTTTATACACCTCCACTCCCCCGGCCCTTCCTCCCCCGCAATCAGGCTCAACTATCGTTAAAACGATAGGGTCATGGAGCGCGCGCCGCCTCCCGCCCTCGCTGCCGCGGCCCTCGCCGCGATGGACGAAGCTTTCATGGACACGCCGCTGTCGCCGAAGCGACCGCGCCAGGACGACCCCCCCAGCCAGGTGGGCACAGAAGCCATCGGGCCGTGCCCGCGCACCACTGAGAACAGCGAGAGCACGACCAGCATGCTGGTGGACAGCATGCTGCACACACAAATCACAACCCACAGCCACACCAGTCACACCACCACAGTGGGACGCTCCATCAGGGAAGGCCCCCGGGCCTGGACCCTACACAGCCGCGGTACCGCCCTCGCGCTCCGGCGCGAGGTGCCGGCCCGGCACCATCATGACCAGAATCCCAAAGGGGGAGAGACGTACAAAAACATGGAGCTGAAGATGGAGCAGCTATGGACCCCCAGTGTGGGATACAGGAGCAACACGGGAAGCAGCACAATGGGAACGCTATCCAACAAAGCCGAAGGGCGGGTGGACAGACGCGCCACGGGAGCGCAAACGTCGTACACAACATCGGCCCAAGAGGCCCAATACAACAAGCACCAACACAAACAAGGGCCAACACCAACCACTCGACACACGACAACCTCGAATGAGGGCAACACCGACACAAACTCTACGAACCCCAAGGACTCCGATGGAACTAGACCGCACACGGGACTAACCCCACCCCCCACCCCGGCCACGCAGGTGGCCCTCCTCGATGAAGACCTCGAGCCAATGCCCGAGGAGGAAGCGGAATTCCCAATAGATCAAAAAATCATCATCACCTTCACGGCGTACGAAAAGGGTCACAAAGCCAAGGACGAAGAGACCCTTGGCGCCATCACCGCGCACCTCAACAAGCTTGAGGGCGTGGACCTCGAGCCAGACTTCCTGTCCAAGAGCGCCTCCGGCCCTTGGGAGATTTTAGTAACGGCGGATTGCGCCAATCAATTTCGCGAAATGTATAAAGACGTGGCGGACTTTCGCAAGGCGCGCATCCCATGCCCGACAGCGGTCAAATACCAGACCACCAAGGACCAAGGGAACAAAGAAGATTGAAACACCACCACACCACTCAAAGCTGCTGCTAGAGACAAGGAACCTGGCCACGACCCAGACAGACAAAAGCGAGACCAGACAGGCACGCGCGACAACAACGACAAATCCAAAAAGCCTGTCCGGACCCCACACTCTGAACCAGGCCTCAGGTAGTGCACCGAGGCCGGACCCCGGAAACCGAGGAAAAAGGAAAGAAGGGGGGCAGGGGAAGAGGTGGAGGGAGGGAAGATAAGGGCGATGTAGTTAGCGAAGGGAAGTCCCGCAAATAGTAGGTGTGTAGCCCAGAATCTTCAGAAGTTTTTTTTTTCCGCAATCAGGCGACTCCCTCGGTGCACTACTAGGGTGATAGGGGTGAAGGGTTTAGATTTGGTCCGGTAGCCCGCTCGCGCCCACCCCCGGTGATCCGTTTCCGTTCCCCCCTTGCTCCTATGCCTAACTAACGGGCTGGCGGCGGCCTTACACCCGACTTATCCGGTAAACAAGTGTGGGACTTACCTATTCCTCGGTGAGCGGAGCTCTCGCTCCGCCCACCCCCTTCTCCGGCCGCTCTCTCTCCCCTCTCCTGCGGCACGCGCGATGGCGCGCTGGCGACCCCTGGAGGCTCCTGGAGGCCACCTCAGGGGACAGAGGAGGCTAGGGCTATAGGCCTTGGCGGTCTCCCGTGCCTCTCGCCCTCGCTGGCGCTCCTGAGCCTCAGGGCCCCCCACTCTACACCTGTTTGCCTGTGGACTTGGGGGGGGGGGGGGCGTGGGGTTGGAGCGATGGGCTGGCCACGATAGGCCAGGACGCACGAGGCAGGCGAGCCTCGAGCCTGCCAGGGAGAGACATGTGGGTCAGCAGGGCAGCCTGCTCCTGGCAAGCCATCGGGCATGCCAGGAGCATGGGTGGTCCCTTCCCCATGGCAGGGGAGGAGTGGAGAGAGGCGGGGGGGCGCTCGTGCCCCCCCATGGGCGAACTGAGTATAAACTTAGTTTGAATTCAATAATGATTAATGATTAATAATGGTACAAACTCAATATTTTAAATTCAACGTTGAGGACATTCGATGGCTCACACCGTGGCCCACATATTCGATGAAAGTATGTACTACTAAGAAATTATACTGCATGCACAACGCATGCCACGCGCACCTTTTTCCGTCGCTGCATCTGGTTCGCTATGTAGCGGACGAGAACGGGGATGGCCCCCACCGACGCATGCATGCATAGGTAGTGAGCATACGCTACCTCAACGTTATAATGCCATGTCGTGATGGCGCGACCCGTTACAACGGCAGATGGAACGCGAGCTAGTAGACGCTCGCATTGTTTTTGCTTGGCATGCAACTTGCAAAGAGAAACGAATTCTCTGGAATGGGCCTTAGATGTGGTTTATATGGATGCCGGTGACATGCGCGCGCGTAGCACAAACGCTTGCTAGCCGCGGCAAAGCAGTCTGGGTGTGTTGCAGCCGTTCCTACCGCCGAATTTGGCATCCGAGCCAGCGACGAGCGTCTCTTCAACCATTATCTTACCGTATAGCACCGTCAGCTTATGATAGGTCCACCTTGATGAGATACGGGCCGTGGCCAGCGCAGAAGCAAGCGGAGCACGAGCAGCGAGAGTGAAGCGTAAGCGAGCATAATGCAAAAAGCTGACGTCGCTTGTGTGTGGAACACCACCACGAGTCTCATGAAGCCTCAATTGCGTCTTCACTTTCCCCGACGATCCGCCGGATCTTCCATACGACCTCCTGGAGCTCGCTGAGCATGGTAGACGCCACGGCGCAAAAGGACGTCAGCCATCACTGCCTCCTTCCTCTACGTGCATGCCCAGATCATCACGTAGCAGTCGCAACGCCCGGCTTTGCCGCTCCTCGCCTGCGCTGTCGCTGAGCATGCTTCGCACCTCATTGACGGAGAGGCGCGGCAGCACATCAACGAGCACGGGCAGCGAGAGGCCGTGCTGCGCAGCCCCACTCGCTGGCTCAATGCGTGCGGCCAGATCTTCCGCAGCCGAGCCTTTAGCCGCATCCGCCAGTGTTACCCCGGCCGATGCGACAAACGTGCCGAGAGCGCACGCCATCGTCGCAGCATCTAGCGCGATGGTTTCGAGCCGCTCCCGTCGGTCCTCTCGTGCTCGCTGTAGCGCAGCCCGATTGCGTTCGACGGCATCGGGCGCGATCCATAATGGCGTCGGCTTCGGCGTGAGCTGGAACTCGCCATCGGCTCCGCGCTCTGCCAATGCCGCGGACAACAAGGCCAAGGCCTCTTCCGCCAAGCCCTCGGCCTCTGCTACCATCTCGCGCGATGGCGCACGCGGTTCAGCCGCATGGCCAACAGCATCGGTGGCGTCGTCCACAAGCAGAGCCAGCTCCCAGACGCGGCCAAAGAGCCCGCACGCGATGTATTCGATGGCGCCCGCTGAGCCCGCCCTCCCCTCCAGTTCCGCCTCGACCCACCGCTCAAGCGCGTCGGCATCGGCCGGCCGTGCGCACAATAGATGGGGCAGAAGCAGCATTTCGGCCGCGCCGACAGCATCGCGCCCATCGGCGCATGCGGCGATGCGCAGCGCTCGCGCGGTGCGCACCAGGCGGCGGTCCGAGGGCGGAGCAAGGCCATCCGCTTCAGTGCGCGAGCGCACGAATCTGAGCGCGTCGAAGAGCAGTTCAGAGGCTGCGCCATTTAATGCGACGAAGCGAGATGCCTCGCGGAGGCGCGCAAGCTCGGAAGGCGACGGAAATGCGATGAGCGAATGTGTGTGAGCAGCCCACCCGAAGCTCGGCGTGCCGCCACCTGCGTCTACGGCAGTGTCCCCGGGCGCCGACCGTGCGCTCACAGCGACGAGGGAGGGCCAAGAGCTCTCCGAGCATGGGCGCACAGTGCGGCGGAAAAGGAAGCTGAAGCGCACCAATGGGAAAGAAAGAGAGGTCAGAGCGACTTGGAGACGGACGGCGCGCCTCGCCTAACGGTGCGGGTCTCCAGACCATCGCGCACGCTGAGAAACGGGTACTGATTGGGCTTACGCGGCTGTGGCCACTAATCGTGCTGGCATGGCGCGACTCGCACGCTGGGCGCACCGGTCCCACAGCGCGTCAAGCTCCTCGTCGACGGGCGGCTCATTGGAGGCGGCTACGAGACACCGGAGCGGCACCGCCTGGCCTGCATGTGCGGAAGGGCACACGCGTGGGGAGCGTGTGGCGCGGCTTGCCCAATAGTCCCCGCACAATGGGCGCCCTGAAATCCTGCGGCGGCTCACCCTCGAAGGTACGTTCATGCAACACCGAGAGCAGCGCATTGCACGTGGCAGACGACGCCTTGAAGATTTCGTCCAGGAAGGCAACCGACGCGTCCGGTAAGAAGCCGCGCGTCTTGCGCTCGAGGCGGTCGTCCTGCAGCGCTGCGATGGAGAGCGGGCCGAAGATCTCCTCTGGCATCGTGTGCCGGTGGAGCTGACGCTCAAAGTAGCGCGTGGTACCTCCGCTCCCGTCGTCTCGGCAGAGCTTGGCCAGCCGGCGCGCGAGCTCCGATTTGGCCACGCCCGGCGGCCCGAGCAGCAGCAGGTGCTCTTCACACACGGCGGCAAGCACCAGAAGCCGCGCCTCAGTCTCTCGCTCCAGCAGGCCATCTGCGAGGGCGTCTCTTGCCTCGTGCAGTCGCCCTCGCATTGCCTCTTTGAGCAAGCCCTTCTCGCCTCGCTCCCTGCTGCCGCCTTCCTCCTGCGGCGCTCGCTTGCCCCCGCCGCTCTCCGTGAGCCGGCTCTCCCGCCCTCCCTCTCGCTCTCTCTCCTTCGGTCTCTCTGTCTCCGTCGCCCTTTCTCTCCCTCCCTTTCTCCCTCCCTCCGCCTCCCTCTCCCTCTCCCTCTGTTGAAGTGCCGCCTGTCGGATCGCGCCCGCAGAGCGGCGGTGGAGGTCAGAGCGGAGGGAGAGGGAAGGGGCGGAGAGGCCGAGGGCAGCGCGGCCGTGGGGGGAGAGCAGGGAGGAGACTCGCGAGGCCTCGCGGGCGAGCGCTGCGCCTCGCAGGACCATGGGAGAAGGGGGGGGTGTCGAGGGGCGGAGAGAGGGAGAGCGGCGGCGTCGGGGGCGGCGGAGGAGAAGGGACCCACGATCTATTTTAAGCTCTCTCTACTCTCTACTCTCTCTATAGATAGATGATGATGGAGGCGCCGACAGAGGAGCAGAGCAGCTTTTGTTTTTGGATGGATTCAATATCTAGATCTTACCCAGTGTCGCCAAACTCTGGATCCATATGATCCGGGGTCTGCCTGCTGTATATGCAACAGGTAGACAGTCAATACAATTCATGACACAAGTCACCCGCGCAACGATCACAATTACAATTTCGACAAAATACGAAATACGAACTACGTCTCACTCACGCTGCCGCTGCCAGCTGCCACTGCCCATTTTCTTATTTGAGGTCGCGCTGTTCCTCGATGGGAAATACGGCAAAAAGAAAACATTCTTGAAGGTGTCCGCTATGCTACTATTGACTCGCATTCACCACACACGATCGCGTCGCCATGTCGCCATCGCCTATACCACTAACACTAACTACCACTTCCACTACTCTCCCCCTTCCGCTCCCGCTCCTCCCCTCGTTCCTTTTTGTTCGGTTTTGGGGGGTCGCCCCATGTACACTACTTTGGGCCTCGCGTTGGGGGGAGGGGAGGGGCAGGCCTCGTGCATATGTCGTCTTTTGTGGTTTGTGGATTCGGGCACGGTTCGTCCCTGTGTGGGGGCCTGGCCTTCCGGCCTTCCCCTATGGGTTTCTCGGTGGGGGCGGGCGTTAGGTTACGCCCCCCTATGCTTGCTGCTATCCTTGATCACTCTGTCCTATGTTGTTTTCTTGCCCAATTATATGCTTGATTTTCAATCTCTCTAATAATGCTACGAGCTACGAGTCTAAAAAAAAAACATCTGAAGATTCTGGGCTACACACCTACTAACCTAGGGTACTTCCCCATCCCTGATACCACCGCCCTTAATTTCCCTTTCCTCCACCTCCTCCCCTTCTCCCCTTCATTCCTTTGTCTTCGGTATCCGGGGTTCGGCTCGGGTGCGCTACCACGAGCCTGGTTCAGAGCGCGGGTTCCGGGCAGGCCTGTTATTGGTTAGTTGTCGTTGTGTGTCTGTTGGGTCGCGGGCGTGCTCGTCTCTTTCTCGCCCTTGCTGGCCGCTATCGCGTTTCGGTGGATTTATGTCCCGTCGAGGTGTATCTCGTCTCAGTCTTGTTCTGGTTCGGGTCTCTCGGCAGTTATATATGCCACCCCCAACGTGGTGGTCAGGGCTTGTAACTCTAGACTTGGTTCTAGCTTACCTCTTGCACCTAGTCGCCCGGGTAGTCGTGCGAACGGTTGCACGCCTTGCCCATGATGTTCATGGGGCATTTGCCGTTCGGGAAGCGCTTGCACAGCTCCGGGGCGTCCGGGTTCATGGCCTCTTGGACGGTCCTCTTCTGTGGCGCCATGCGCCTACGTTCTTCACGCTCGAGGCGCGCAGCTTTTTCCTCCTTGCATATGCAGATGCGCAGAGGAGGTTGGAACGCCATGGCGTAGCCTTTGTTGTATCCCTTGCAGCCCTTGGGCCCGGCATGAATGTTCAGGTTTTTGATATCCCCGCCTAGCTCGCGGCAGTTGCGAACGGAGTATTCGATGGGGTAGGGAGCCCCGTCGACTTTGAGCAGAAGTTTGCGCGGGAAGTCGAAGGAGGCGAAGGTTCCATGCTTCGGGGCAACATAGAGGTGGTACACCTCATTCTTGCCTTGCGTTACTAGGATTCCCTCCTTGGTGAAGGGGGTTGTTAGGGGTGAAGGTGGGTAGTAGGGAGGTCCACGAGCACACTCACTGCCTCATGTCGCACACGTAGCGGAGATTTTTAAGAAGATTTTTTTTTCATCTATTCCTCCCATTCAACCTAGCTCTCCCCATGACCAACTTTACAGAGCTTGTCTTCGTTCACTTTTGCTGCCACATTCAGTCAGCATGCGGTGCTGCACTCGGACGATCCGCTCACGCGAAAGGAGTTTTTGCAAAATCACGCTTCGTCGTCACGCTAAAGGTGAGTCACTCACCGACGCCATTGATTTTCGTGGGGTAGAGAGGGGGTCGCAGGGGGGGGGGGGGGCGATATGGGGGGGCAGGTAAGGGGTGTACCTGGGGAATCCTTGGACACCCAGGAGGCAACCTACTTTTATAAGTGGGGGTCAATGGGGGCCTCGCGCCCCCCTCTCTCCATCGCGGACACCCCCCGGGGTGGGCCCGTACAATCAACCCCAGCCCCTGCCCTTTGGCAAGGGCTGGGCAATCAACACTCTGGCCCAGACCCCTAGTGGGCGCGGGCCGAGACTCGCACTCCCACGCCCAGCATGGGCCTGCCCTCGAGCTGACTCCCCCCCCTCCCCTGGTCGCCAGGCATACAGAGGCCACTGGGAGGCTCCAATGGCCAGCGTGGCAAGCGTGGGAGAGGCAGGGGGGGCCAGGGGCTGAGCCCCAGCCTCCACTGCCCCCTGAGCTGCCCTTGCTGGCCCTCTGGGAGCCCCCAAAGGCCCTCTGAGAGCAGGCCGTGGCGCGCCGCATGGCGACGCGCCGCAGGGAGAGGGGCGGAGGAGAATGGAGAGAGGGAGAGGGGGGAATTTGTGCCCCCCCCCGATGGAGTGCGGTAAGAAACGGGCCCCGTTTGCGTTAGCAAACGGGCGAAGGGGGGCGGCTGGCGACAGGAGGGGCGAGAAGAAGGGAGTGGCTCGAGACGTCCCTGTGGCAGGTATCGGGGGGCGCAGTCATTTATTTCTTCGAGGACTGCTCGCGGCGCGAGCTGTAAGGGCTGTTCTGCTTCACGACGAGAGGTCCCCCCCCCCCCCCCGGTGTTTTTTCCCGGAGAGTCGACCGGCGTCGACCGGTCCGCCTCAATGGGTTTTCCCTCATTGTAACTTGTGGGGAGTTATAATGGGAGCTGGGGGTTTGCGAGGGGGGAGATTTGAAGGGATGCATATGTGTATGTGTCTGTGCCATCACTTCAAGGCGTGCGGGCAAGTGCGCTGAGGGGTGTCGTGATAGTACCGGGCTAGTGGGAGTAGTGGTACTAACGCTCAGTTGTTTTATATGGACACCAAGGAGGCAGGAGTAGTGGAAGCAATAGTGGTTAAAAAGCGTGAGTGACTGGCCTACCATCGTATCGGGGTTGGCACGCGGGTCGCCCGGGAGTCGTAGAAGCAAGATGAGGTCTCCGAAGTGCGCAATGCGATAGTCAAAGGCAAGCATGAGAAAGAGGTGGTGGCGGAGATATGAGCTGCCAACACAAAGCACGAGGTCATAAGCTACCCGACAAGGTCATGTGCCACCCGAGTCTCACACGCAAGCAAGGGCTCCCGCCACACTCCAACACATCGTCAGTCCCGCCACAATAGAATTCGACACCATAGAAATCGAGTTGTGCGGACATAATTGAGCACCAAAAAAAACTCGAGCCGTCCACAGATGCCTCCAAACTAATGGGCCGGTGCAGTGCATGAAGCGAAAGCCAGGGCACAAGGTCGCCTAACTCCCGGCATCTCACTCAGAGCCGGACGGCTGGGACTGGCGTCACAACTTCCTACGCTCCGTGCACGCGTGATTTGATTGATCTAATTACACCCCGCAACCACGACATGGGCGCGTTCAGCCGCCCGGCCAACTTGTAGACGAGCCGGCTCGAAATGAAGAGTACGCACGCCTCGACACAAAACGCAGGAGCACAATGGGGCGGCGGTGGAATACGGTGGGTGGTCAGCGATACTCGGGCGAGTAGAGGCGGCGGCGATGGCGAGAGCTTGCCACCCCTGCCGGATGTGGCTACAGCGGCGCCACGCTTGGCGTGCGCCCCCTGTTCCCCCCCGGTCTCGCCCATAACTGGATGGACCCGAGATGCGTCCAGTGGATGACGCGCTCAAGCGAAGCTCATCATGGAGTGCACTGCATCTGTGGCCCCATCCTCTTTTGAGGCCACTGATTCCAAAGCCTGTGCACGCGGCGATGTACAACACAAGGAGGCCTAAAGAAATGTGCCGCGACCGTCGGCGGCAGTTGCGTACGTGACGACCGTAGGCCACTCAGTCCCAATGTCTGGGCTCTATGCGGCGATCCCAAACACCAGACGTCATCGAGGTACCAAGGCGACCGTGGTCGTCCGCGGATGCCTTCATCGCCGCGGGGGGCAGCGAGTTCGATGTCGGGACAGCCGTGCGCGGCGACTCGAGGCTCCACATGCCCGGTTGCGGCAGCGCGAACGAATCGCGTCTGCGCAGCGCGGTATACCCGCCGAGAGCTTGGACAACGTCGATGAGCGACTTGCTCGCGCGCACCACCTCCCATTTGCTGTCTCCGGGAGTGTGCTCGCCGGATTGCAGGCTGGAAGAGCCAGCCTCAGCGCCAGTGACGCGGCCGGCGATGGCCGGAAAGGCGGGTGGGGGCACCTGCGGTGGCCACGACGGCGGCGGCCATCCATGCGGCCAGCCACTGCGACCGGCGGGCGGTGGCCGCGTAGGTGGCTGCCACGCGGGCGGTTGGTGTGGCGGCCCACCCGCGCACGGACCGATGCGGCACATCGCGGGCGCGGGCCGGCGGCAGCCGCTTGAGGAGCCCGGTTGGGAAGCGCCTGCGGCGGGCTCGCTGGCGCCGGCCACGGACGGCGGCGGGCCGTCAGCTGGCGGCGTGGGCGCCGCGTCCGGTCGCACGGGATTCTGAGGGACTGCCACGAGATCGGTGGCGTTGGGTGGAATCTGCAGGCCGTGGGCCGCTGCCGGCGCATAGCTCCTTGTGCGGTGGGGCGAGGTGGAGGGTGTGTAGGCGCTGACCGCGTACGAGGTGGAGGCGAAGCTGGTGGGCGCATATGTGTAGGCACGCCCGACGCCGCGCAGCGCGTGCGGGTGCGTAGGTGCGGGCGGCATGGAAGTCCACTCGTGCCGCAGCGCGGCGGCGGCTGAGGGGCGGCAGGCCGGGTCATGGTGTAGCATCTTTTGGATCAGCTGCTTCGCGGCGGGCGAGATGTTTCGCCAGCTCGGCGCGGTGAACCCCCACCTGTTGGGGTGGGTGGAGGACGCGCACGGATGGGGAAGGCGGCCGGTGGCAGAGTGCAGGTGGGGCGGTGTGGGGGGCAGATTGCATCGCGACGCGGCGCGCTCTCGCACACCTCCCCTTGAGAACTAGGTCGGCCTCGACCTTCTCGTCGTCTGCGGAGAACGGCGGCTGGCCGCAAAGCAAAATGTACAGGATGACGCCTAGGGACCAGATATCGGACGCGAAGCAGTGGCCCTTTCCCTCGAGGACCTAGGCGAAAGGCCGTGCCGAACGGGCATGAGGGCCGAACGCCCGCGCTCGCGGATCGCCTCCGGCCTCGCCATCGCGGATGGCTCACCTCGGGCGCCATGTAGCCACGCGTGCCAACAAGGCCCTCGAAGCCAAAGTCCTCGCCGTCGATGCGCTCGTCAAGCGGTGGTCCATCAAGCGAGCCCAACTTCTCGGCCACGGGCAGCAGCAACGCCTCGCCAAAGTCGCAAACGCGCAGGTCGACGTTGCCGCCGCGGCGGTCAAGCAGCAACACATTCTCCGGCTTGAGGTCGCGATGGAGCACACTCTTGGCTGAGGGCGCGAGCGGATGCGCAGGTGAGCACCGTGCGTGAGCGCGGGGGGCACGTGGGCTCGGTGGGTGTACCAGACCGCTTGCGTGCGCATTTGGGCGGGCGCACAGTGGATCCAGTCAAGCGCCGAGAGAGCCATTCGCATCATCGCGCGTACGCCGTCCTCAGTGTATCCCTCGGCCGCCTCGCCGTCGACCGACTGGTACTTAGAGACCACCTGCTCGAAGAGGTCGCCGCCCGGCAACAGCTCGAGAACGAGATACGCCGTGTGCCGTGCGTCGGCAAACGAGCCGATGAGGCGCACCACGTTGGGGTGGCCCTGAGCGTGCAGTGGACACACGTGTGTAGGTGGGCGGGGCGCACGGACGCAACAGCGGTACAGCTGGCCCACAAACCTGGCAGACCCTCAGCACTGCCGCCTCCTTCTCGACCATGGTCATCGCAAAGAGCGGCCGGCGCACCACCTTGACCGCACACGCACGGCCCGACGTGAGGCATGTGGCACGGTGCACGCTCGCGTATGCGCCGGTGCCGAGCACCTCGGCGAGCTGAAAGCGCTCGGCGCAGCGCACGACCCCGGAAGGCTCGCACGCGAGGCGCGCATCTACGATGCGCGTGGCCCACTGGTGGTAGAGAGGCCGCTCCCTCCCCGCCGTGCCGCTACAGTTCTGCTCTGTCGTGCTCGACTTGCCGATGGACTGCTCCGAGCCGGATGTTGACACCCCAGCCGAGACGAGCGGACCCGCCGTACCGAAGACCTCGTCCGCGTCGTCGAACCAGAGGCGGAGCGGCCGCTCCCGCGCGGCGATCGCGACGCATCCCTCCCCCTCCTCCGCCAGCACCGCGCCGAGTGTTGAGAGCGCAAAGCGCTCGGTCGGCGCCTGGCCGCGCAGGTACCTACAGCGTGCGCACACGGGACGTTGGCGGTCTCACTTCAACCCAGCCTCTCGGCCCCAACCTCCTTGACAGCCGAGTCGCACTCAGAGTAGACGCGAAACTGTGTGCCACGAAACTGTGTGCCAGAGTATCGCGATGTTCGCTGTTGGGCAAGCGCGCAAGCCCGCGTTCCCTTCGCCCACGCGTGAATATCCCTCGGCAGTGCTTCGTGACGCTGCGCCAATCCACTTCCGACGCCATGCAGGTGTGCTAAAGTTGCGTCACGTGTAGGCGTGGGTACGCAAAGATCGCATCAAACTTTCCTTCTCTGCCCGTCGCTATCCTCTCTCCTCTCCGTTCCTCTTAGGAACTCTCGATGGCTCCCCACCCCATCCCGAACCATCCGCTCCCGCGTCCCAACTCTCCGACCCCGGACTCTCTATTCAGCACGCTCATGCCTCCCTCGGGCTGTCCTGCACGATCTGGACAAATCACCAGTCTGTGCTGAACATCTCTCTGTTCATGAACTTGCCGAGATCAAGGCGCTCGCGCGAATCGCGCGCCTTCGGTGGGGTAGGATGACACCAAGGGGATGGAAGTGACAATCCCGCCCCTCCTCCCAATCTTGAGCCCTCAGCCACGCAAGATAGCTCTTGGGCCCCATCTTCCCTTGTGCGCCTGCAGCCCTCCCACCGCTCTCATTTTCTGTAACTAGCTATCCCTCCGTCCCTGCGTCTTCTCCGTTCCCTATGCCTTCCCACGAACGCTTTCACGCAGCTCTCTCAGCCCCGCTTCGGCCTTCGCAGCAGATCCCTTTCCCCTGCTCTCACCTCCCGGCCGCCGCTCCCTCTTCCTATCAGATGCCAGTACCCAACCACCAGCTCTATGAACCCTATTCGCACACCCTTCTCCGACTCTCTCCCCCTTCTCCATCTCCCGTCACCCCCCCGCCCCTCCCCTCCCCGCTCCGTCTCTCTCTTTCCCTCCCTCGCCCTCCCTCACCCTCCCTCACCCCCTCCTCTGCCCCCCTCGCTTCCCCCCCCCCGCCTCCCTCCCTTCCCTCCCTCCCACCCTCCCTCTCTCCCTCCCTTCCCTCCCCTCTCCTCCCTCTCCACCCTTTCCTCCCTCTCCTCCCTCCCCTCCCCTCTCCTCCCCGCCCCCCTCCCGTCCCGTTCACTCCCCTCTCCTCCCTCTCTCACCCTTTCTTCGACCGATACGTCGCAATCTGAACGCTCGTGAGTACAATCCACCTCCTGCGCCGGACCTTCAGCCACTTGGACTCCTTGAGGCACCACGACTCGAAGGTGACCTTGATGCCACCTCCGCCGGACGAGCTCGCCGGAGGCGAGGGCGGCGCATAGCCCTCCGCCCAGCTAGACATCTCCCGCCCTTTCCCTCTCCTCCCCCCCTTCTTCCCCTCCTCTCCCTCCCTCTCCCCCTCCCTCCCCTCCTCCCTCTTCTTCTCTCTTCTCTCTCTCTCGCGCCGCGCCGGGGTATTCTTTTTTTGGAGGGGTTTTCTATTCGTAACGCTCTATATATAGCTCATGCACCGATCGTATTCTTTTCTCCCGAGGGGTTTTCTATTCGCAACGCTGTATATATAGCTCATGCACCGATCGTATTCTTTTATTCCGAGGGGATTTCTAGTCGCAAGGCTCACGCTCTATATATAGCTCATGCACCGATCGACCTCGATTCTATGCATAGTCTATTCTCTATTCTCTATTCTCTATTCCTATTCCTCGTTCCTCGACTAACTTTAACTTTATAGTCATCGCCGTGGCACCATCGCGGTGGCCAGGGCGGCAGGGCGGCTGAGAGCCGAGAGGAGAGCAGAGCGACGCCATCGCTCGCGCTCTCTCCAGATCAGAACCGGATATAATATTTCTCTTACAATCCCCTCACACCACTCACTCTCACTATCACTATCAATTAAGTATCAAGCGCGCACTCACAGTACACAGTAACACACTATTATGCAGAGAACTAACATAAATGGTAAATGGGACGTGCACGTGGCGCGTGGAGCGTGGACGGTGAGAAGGAGAGGAAAGAGAAAAAGAAGAGAGGGTGGCCGTCGCCTCTCGTCACGTGAAGAGAAGTCACACTGGCCTTAGAAGTTTAAAAGACTTTATTTAAAACCAGAAGCGTTCATTTATCCTTATCCCCATCCCTGCTAGCACCTTCCGTTGTCGCCCGTTGTCACCTGGAGCTTACTTGACAATTCACATACACATACACATACATATCATTTAGACGTTTCCATATTAAAGGGTATGTCAATTAATTACGATCAGCTCATGGAAGTGGCCAGGAAAACACAGGTTTTGAGCAAGACGAAAAATATGTCTCATCCCGGATCCCGGAGGCGGAAGAAAGAGTCTTCCTTCGCGAAGAGAATCTGAGAAAGAAGAAGAGAGAGAGGTGAACTCTCCAAACCCCAAACCCCGAGGGAACAAGCTCACCTCCCGCCGGAAATCTTCTTGGCGTTGGGCGGCTTGCATCGTCGAGGATTCGAGATGACGTGCAGCTTGACGACGACGCCTCTTCACATTCCGGCGTCTCCGACTCCGCTGCAGCCCCACCTCGCTGACCGGATGCGGTGCTAGCTCCAGTCCTTGGGGCAACGGCTTTCGAGCCATCTGGCCCTCCACCTCGGCCACGGCTGCAGCTGGAGCTGCTCGAAGGTGTAGCGAGGTGTCGTTCCGTCAATTGTGGGACATGAGTCGAATTGAGCGATCGAATGTCCACAGTTGTATACAGAACGTTATTTTAAAATTAAATGTAGACTAGCGTAACATTCCCTGCTTTCCCGCGACGCGTGTCCCCCCCGGAGGGCGCCGTGTCGGCGCTTTTCGATTGTGATTACTTGTAATTATGGGCACGGCGCGATGTGCATCGGCCCCCCCGCGGGGGCGCCGTTCGTGCGCATGCCAACTTTTCCCCCTAAGGCCCACATTCACGTAAAGTAGCCATATAAGAGATGTTTCGTTGCGCAGCACGTGTGATGACTTGCAATCATTGTGCACGCCGTGCATGGGCACGGCGCGATGTGCATCGGCCCCCCCGCGGGGGCGCCGTGCGTGCGCATGCCAACTTTTCCCCCTAAGGCCCACATTCACGTAAAGTAGCCATATAAGAGATGTTTCGTTGCGCAGCACGTGTGATGACTTGCAATCATTGTGCACGCCGTGCGTGCGCACGGCGCAATGTGCATCGGCCCCCCCCCCGCGGGGGCGCCGTGCGTGCGCATATAAACTTCTAGGAAGGTGCACGCCGTGCGTTCACTCTTTCCGCGGGGGGACTCTGGACGCAGAGGCGGTCGGGAACCGTGGGGGCACCCGCCCTCTCCGCTGCCGTCACATCCTCCGCCCCCTCCGCTGCCGTCACATCCTCCGCCCTCTCCGCCGCCGCCACATCCTCCGCCCTCTCCGCCGCCGTCATCCCCTCCGTTGCCTTCTCCCCGCGGGGGTGGCATGATTTCGGTGGGTGGAGGCGCCACTTGGGCGGCGCTGGAAGGAGGAGTTCTTCAAGATTGCAAGGAGCAAGGAGGGAGGCGGAGCTCTTTGGAGCTCCAACCTCGGCTTGGGGTGGCTTGGATGGCTCGGGTTCGGATGGGGCATCGGGTGACTCTCGGGCGGGGGATGAAAGGTCCTCTCCACCATGGAAACTCGGAGGGGCGACGGCCGAAGGCGCGAGCGCAGATTTTGTGCTTGTTTGTCGGAGCGAAGCTCGTTTCTTGCGCGGTCCACTGGGATGGGCCCCGTAGGACCCATCCCTTCCCGTGCCGCAGCTCCATATCGCCCTGGCACCATCATGGTGACCAGGGCGGCCGAGAGGAGAGAGAGCGACGCCGTCGCTCGCGCTCTCTTCGGAACACAACCGGATAAAATTCTCTAATTAATTTAAATTAATACAAACCCCAAACACCATCACCTCACGCACACTCACAGTAACACGTAGAATACTGACGTAAACAGAGTGAGCGCGCGAGGGGGAGGAAAAGAGAGGGGAAAGCGAAAAGAAGAGAGGGGGGGCCCGTCGCCTCACCTCACGTGAAGAGAGAGAGAAGAGGGGAGATCCCACAGGACTTAGAAAGTAAACACGGGAGAGGGCGGAGGGGGAGGGGCATCCGTAACAAGGGGAGGGGGGAGGGGGGAGGAAATCTGCGCAGGGGGGGGGGAATCTGCGGAAAGGGGGGGGGGGGGGATCTGCGGAGGGGGGGGGAAGGGGAAATCTGCGAAACGGGGGGGAAATTTGAAATCTGTGGAGGGGGGGGGAGGAAATCTGCGGGGGGGGGGGGGGGGGAACTGCAAAGGGGGGGGGGGAACTACAGAGGGGGGTGAAGGAAATGCAGAGGGGCCCAACTCTGTTACCTGCTTTTCTTACCTCAAACGCGTGGACAACTACCGTAACGGTAAAAATAAAACTTAAATCCTCGAATTTCGAGACGAAAATGTGCGAACCAGGACTTGAGCCCAGGGAGAATCCGAATCAGCGCGCCTTGCATGACGCATGACCACGACGAACATAGAAGACGGTATATAACGAAGAAGGCTCGTACTCATGCCGAAATATTCATGCCAAAAGCCAAAAGGCCTGAATACAACAGAGGAGAAGGCGGGTAAAAATAGGGGAAGAGGGGGAGTGTCGTCCAAGTAGAACTTATACCACCCACATGGGGGCAATTGCCGAAAAGACAACCAAACCTGAGGTTGCGGCCTCTCTATCGCAGGCGGCGAGAGGGCTAGACCTACGAAACATCGCATAACACGACGGGGAATCCATCGCAAAGAACACCGAAGGAGCGCATAGACGGCTTCCCTGATGGGAAACGAATCAACGCTACGTCCGAGAAACGAAGAGAACACAGGCTCCTACCCCCTTCTCTCCAACCCCTGGTCGAAGGAAAGCGCACGGCCTCCCCGAGCCTAGGATCTCCGCCTTGAGGGAACTAGGGGAGGGGAAAGGGGTTGACGCTGACTAAGGACGGGTAGCTAGTAGGGAGTGATACAAGCACACTCCCTCGCGCCGCACACGTATCGGCGATTTGTGAGAAGAATTTTATCCTCTTTAACTGTAGTATGTAGTATAAATCATTTAAAATCATTTGTCCTCCATCCGTGTAATGTGTAATGTTAATTACTAGTATAAAGTAAACGATGGATATTTGATGGCTCACACCCGAGCCTATCCCGTATTCGACGGAACGCGACCTTGCCCCAGGGGACGCCGTGAACCGTGACCGCAAGCGGGCACATATCATCGGAGCGCGGAGCGCCTCCATTCATGGGAAGGGGGACAGTTGATGGTTGATGGCACGGAAGCGGGCGGCATGCCAGCTGCCAGTTGTGCTTGCGCAGTTGCCAGTTGTGCTTGCGCAGGTGCCAGTTGTGCTTGCGCAGTCTGTGCCTGCAGCTCACTAGCTTCCATGGCAGGGGCCAGCATGGCTGCTGTTGTGGATGGCCGAGGTCACGGGCCGTGTGGCATCCCGTCGTCACATTGTGCACCATGGTTTGCGAGTACGCTCCAGTCGTTATTCCTACCCGGCACACGCCCGGCTCTTCAGCCAGTTCAACAAAACCGCCGGCCGTCATCTCTGCTCGTGGCCATCTCCTAATGCGCCGCTCGTGGTGGCGATCGCCGCTGCGGCCTGCTGGCGGACGAGCAGCACGTGCGTCGCCGTCCGCTCGAGTGCGAGCTGCGCCTGCTGCCGCTCGACAATCTCCTCAAGCACGCCGACTCTCTGGTTGGCCATCGCGAGCGCCGCGCGGCAGCCGCGCAACTCGCTTTCACTACGGCGGAGTGCGGCGCGCAGCCCGTCGACCTCCTGCTGCGCCTCGATCAGCACAGCCTGCACCGTCTCCTCAGTCCGCTCCAGACAGCGCGAGAGGGCAGGTGAAGCCATCCGCACCGCAAGGGCGAGCCGATCCACTGTTTTGATCGACAAATAGGGCTGACAGAGGAGGAGGGTATTCGGGGGGTTGTTCTGCGGCTGCGCGATGGACGGATGTCCACCACTCACGCTGCGCAAGTAGAGAGGATCTCGGTGGAAGAGGGGGGGGAGCGGGTGGTGGTCGCACACTCTTGGGAGTCGGGCGGCGGAGAGAGTCTTTGTTCACGTGAATGAACTTTTGGTCCTATATGAGCCACGAGCCCCGAGCCCCGCGGACGTCCGGATGTACGCGGATGCAGTGGGAGATTTCACGTGTCGGGACAGGAACCACTTGTTTCATCTCTCTGGGTTTGAACATTAAAGTGAGTCTATGAGAGCGGAACAGAAAAAACAAACATCTGAAGATCTGGATTCGCCGGGATTCTGGATTCTGGATTCTGGATTATGGCATAAATTATGGGCTATCACATACTACATACTACTACTAGCTATAAACAAACACAAACACAAACCGGGTATCCGCTAGCCGCTACACGTATAGGCTATCTATACCCTTTCGCCTTTCGCATACGTCGCACATCACATCGCCCTTTATGTTTGTAAACTGTTATTTTTATGTCCCTACCCCTACCGCTACGCTCCCCCCTCGTCCCTCGTTCTCGTTCCATCCCCCCCTTCTTTCTCTTTCTTCTTTCTTTTTTCTTCTTTTTCCGTCGTCGTCGGTTTCAGGTTTCAGGGGTCCGGCCCTGGTGCCAGGGGCACTCTATCTACACTCTACCTTTACCTTGGACGTTGGAACGTTGGAACCTTGGCCCTTGGGCCGGGTTCACAAAGTGTGGAGTCCCCGGGCACCGGGCAGGCTTGCCGTTAGCCGTTAGCAAACTTGTGTCGTTGGATGTTTGTCGGTTATTTGTTGGTTGTTGGAGGCGGCTTGGCTAAGCGCCAAGCGTGTACAAGAAGACGTGTTTCTTGTGCTAAAGGCTAAAGGCTAAAGTTTGGTTGGCTTTTGTCTTCGTCTTCGTCTTCTGTTGGCTGTTGCTGTTGGATGGTCAGGGTCCCACCTGCACCTGTTTCATTGTTTCTCAGGTCTGTGGGCTGTGGGGATTCCACCACCATTACTAATGGCATTACCATCACATGTCCGCCACTCCCAGCGGTGGTTGCCAGGGCAGGGGGGAAGGGGGGAGGGGGAAGGGGGAAGGGGGAAGGGGGAAGGGGGAAGGGGGGGGGGGAGCGGGGGAGCGAGGAGCGAGGGAGCGAGGCAGAACGCGAGGTGCCAGCGTAGAAAGTAGAGAGGTGCGAGAGAGTTGTCCTCCGGAGGAAGGAAGCCCGGTAGAAAGTAGAGAGGTGCAAGGGGGGGGGGCGTAGAAAGTAGAGAGGTGGGGGGTCCCCCTCCTTAGAAAGTAGAGAGGGCGACGTGTCAGGCGATCCGGTCGGTCGGGTGCGCGCGCGGGGGGGGGGGGATCCCGAGAGAGGGGACCGGTGGGCACCCACGGCCCCCGCGGGGGAACCTCGTGATACTGTATGAAAATCTCCTTTTTATGGGAAGAAAGTCCTGCTAATGGAGAATGAATTAGTGAGCTCAGGAGGGCCCTTGGTGTACCCTTGTGTAGCAATATTTGGGCCCTTGGAGACGTGAAAGAGTCGCGGGGGTGGCCTTGAGGTTTGTGGTGGTGCGCGCGTGTACTCTCCTCGCGAGGTTGTTCTCTGCCTCTCTCCCCTGGCGGAGAGAGAGAGAGAGAGAGAGAGAGAGAGAGAAAGAAAGAAGGGGGCGGAGGGAAGAGAAGAGAGATTGGCAGAGAGAGAAAGAAGAGAGAGGGAGGAAGAGAAAGAGAGTTTGTGTGTGAGAAGAGAGAGAGAGAGAGAGAGGAGGGGGGAGGGAAGAGAGAGAGACGAGAGAGAAGGGAGAGAAGAGAGAGAAGAGAGAAGAGAGAAGAGAGAAGAGAAGAGAGAGAGAGAGAGAGAGAGAGAGAGAGAGGGAGAGGGAGAGGAGGGGGGAGAGGGGCTCCGTCAGCCCAGAGGGAAGGGAGGGGACAGGAAAGGGGGGATTGTGGGTGTGGTGTCCGCAAGGGGTTGGCTCAGTGGCACACAGGGCTTGTGCAGAGGGGCTCAGAGAGAGGCTGAGGGAGAGAGAGGACGGAGCGAGCGAGCGAGAGAGAGAGAGGAAGAGAGAGAGAGAGGCTCTCTGCCTTCTCAGTCGGCAGACGGTTGGGCGCTCTTCCCATCCTCAGAGAGAGGGAGAGGGAGAGCGAGGGAGGCATGAGTGAGGAACTATCGCAGGCCTTCTACGACTACGAGCGCGCGGCGGTGGCCGCTCTCGTCGGGCTGTGCAGCTCAGGCTCGCCGACACGCCGAGGGAAGAGCGGAAGGCCTCGGCTCGACTCTGAGGGCTCATCGCCTTCTGACTCTCCACGAGTAATCCGCAGGAAGGAGTCGGGTGAGAGGCAGCCGACCAGATTGGGAGGAATGGGAGGGGCATAGGGTGGGCGGGGTGGTGGTGGGGGCGGGCGGGGAGAGTGGGGGATGGGGTGGGGAGGGGGAGCGGTTCCGAAAGGGAAGCGAGGAAGGAAGGAGTGAGATCGGGGCTTCGCAGGGGGGAATCGGCCAGCCAGGCAGGGAGGCAGATAGGACGTGGAGCTCGACGGTATATTTTCAAGATGCCCCCTATGTGCCCGCACTGGCAGGGCCGTCGCTCAGCGCCCTCCCTCGCCTCTTACAATCGCAGGTTCTCATCCGTCAGGCGGCGCCGCACGCTTTCAGTGCCGCTACCCTGGTGCGCGCTTCCCGGCGCGCTCCAGAGAAGTTAGAGGAGCCGCTGCCCAAGCAAGCGCACGCGGCCACTCACCGGACTGAACTGCACCCTTTGCCTGGCAGGCTGCAGCAAGATGTACGCGTCGACCGACGCCGTGCGGAAACATTGTCGCAAGGTGTGTCGCCTATCCACGCCCGGAACAGCCCGCTTCTCAATCCCAAGACGACTCGACGCCGCCGCCCGCTTGCGCGACCACCCTTCCCACCTCTTGTGCATGCAGCGCCACTTTGAGTGGCTAAGAAGGCTTGACCAACTAGCGAGCCACGAGCGGCAGATGTCGAAGCCCGCGCTCTATTGCAGATGGTCGGGTGCCGAAGGCCCAGGCGAGGTTGGCTCTGTCGCTTCTTGAGCGGCCACCGCATAGTGCCCGGGGTACAGCGGCCGTCGCGGCCCGCTGTGAGCGAAGCCGCAACTGGGGTGCGCGCGATGTGGACGTAGTGCGCGCCTGACGCGACGCTGTCCTCACCTCGCGCCGATTTTGCTCGCTCCTTGAGCAGCGTCTTCAACGTAGCAGTCGTGGTCCAATGCCACCGCGGCATGCAATATTCAGTGTGGGCGAATGACGCCATGAGTGTTGTGTCGCGCTGCCTTCTGGATCGGAAGGCCTTGCAGGTGCCTCAGGTGTTTGGACCTTATGTGCGAGCTTATTGCCCGCCGTGTTTTGGCCTCCGTGCTGGGCGACAATGTCAAGCGTTGTCGCGGCTCGGGAAAGCGACGTCGCCATTAGACTGCGGTTGCTGTGTTGCGCTTGCAACACCCTTCAAAACATGGTCTAGCGGCTAGCATTCCGCTCGATCCACCTTTCATCATTGCCATTGCAGTGGCTAGAGTCCCATAATACTTCAGAAGACATATCGGTGTCAAGATGCTACGAAAGTGTATCTTAAGATGTAAGATGACGCAAAAACGAAGAAACATAAAGCCACTGTTCGGTGGGAGGAAAGACTCCCGTGCCTGACCAACAAATGGAAACAAATCTCGCAACTTTAGAAAAAAATCTTATCAAATTAGCCTATACTTGCACGGCGCGAGGCAGAGTGCTTATGCTACTCCTATCTCTATCTACCCGTCCTAACCGTCCACATCCCACATATCCCCTTTCCCCTCCCCCGGTTTCCTTAGCCAGCGGGGAGTCCTGGTCCTAGACGACTAGACGAGGAGAGACTGGGCACACTGCTTCGACTAGGGGCGTGGGGCGTGGGAGAGGGGGTAGGAGTGATTGATGCCCCTTTTCGGTAGGACTGGGAACACCCTCACCAAAGGCCTAACATGTTTGATTGAGGGCGGTGTTAGTGGATTTGAGCTAATGTGGGTGTGAGGTGTTGTTAGGGGAAACAGCGAACGTGTTAGGAAGGTGTTAGGGCATATTTCAGGTGTTAGCACTGTTTGGGGTGTTAACATGTTAACACACATTCGAACACACTCACACTCACACCTATAATATCTATAATCTGTAAATCTCTCTTCCCTGCGGGGAGCGTGGAACGCGCGTGAGTGAGGGGCGAGGGAGGCGAGAAGCGCTCAATCACCATCACCCACAGCATAGAAAAGCGTTCAATCACCATCAGCCTACACGTGGGAAACGCGTTCAATCGCCATCACCCCCACCGCATGGAAAAGCCTTCAAGCACCTACACCCACCGAAGGGTGCCCCAGAGGCGGCCTTCCGCCAGTCGGCCTTCTTTCTCGTAACCTTCCTCGTTATTTTCTACATTGGTCCTCACATGGTCCCGCCAAAAGCTCGATGTAGGTGAAAGTACAGTTGGGGAGAATGCCAGGTTGATTGGGACAGCCTGTCCTTGTGCAAGTATACCCTTCCTCCTCGGTGCCACAAAGCAGCCGAGACCATGGCGGAGGCGAAGGGCGTTCGCTCTCCTACACTCTCAACTAAAAATGTACAGAATGTGTAGTAAAACCACCTCCCGATCGATTATGTATCATGAGTTATGCAAACGCATTCTTGGTCGCCCCAATCCGGATAAACACAACAATACTGAACGCAATTTCATAATAAGATTATTCACAAAGGGAAAGCATAAAGGGCAGCCTAAACCGTCTACGCAGAAGACTGACGATCACTCAAGTATCAGTAATGAAGACTGGAAAAAGATTATTTCACGAGATCTTTAACGTCAAAAAAGTCCGGTAGATCGGACCCCTTCGTTCAGGCTGACATCGCCACGAGCAACATCGTCATGAACAGCGCGTCCGCGCACCGGCGGGAGTCTTCCTCGTGCGCGATCTCCGCGGGGTCTGTGGTAGCCATGGTAACTCAATAGGGCAGGCCACGACGGGCCAGGGCGGGCGAGTCAGGCGGGCCTGTGGGGAGAGGAATGGGTCAGCAGAGCTGTGTGCTCCTGGCAAGCCATCAGGCGTGCCAGGAGAGTGGGTGGTTCCTCCCCCATGGCAGGGGAGGAGTGGAGAGAGAGGGGGGCTCGTGCCCCCCCATGGGCGAACTAAGTATAAACTTAGTTCCAGCTCAAGGGGCAGAGGAGGCGGGGGCTGGGCCCTGGCCTCCCGTGCCTCTCCCTCGCTGGCGCTCCTGAGCCTCAGGGGCCCCCACTCTGCACATGGCTCTACCTGTCGAACAGGGGGAGGGGGGGACGAGGGGCGAGCGGCGTTGGGCAGCAATGGGCCGACCACGCCGGGCCAGGACGAGCGAACCAGGCGAGCCTGTGGGGAAGAGAGTGGGTCAGTGGGGCAGTCTCCTCCTGGCAAGCCGTCAGGCATGCCAGATTGATGGGTGGTTTCTCCCCCATGGTAGGGGAGGAGTGGAGAGAGGGGGGGGGGCCGTGCCCCCCAGCCCCAGCTGGGCGAACCAAGTATAAACTTAGTTGCGAGCTTTGGAAACAAGCGTTAAAAACTTACGACAACTTAAACTCACGCCCCTGAAAACTAGCAAGGAAGGAATACTTTCACAACCCATATGGTACAACCCGACACACCCCGGCCCAAAATAAACCCGGCGTGGGCGAAACCCCCCGCGGGAAGGCTATTAGATTTCGACCGCCCACGCCCACGCGCCCCTCTCACACCTCTACCACGGCGAAAGCGAAAGTTGCGCTCTCGTCCCAAATACCCCGGCCTTCCCACTTGCCACTCCTTCGCTAGATCCTCTGTTGTAAACGCGCCCCCCGTTGTACCTTGACTAGGAAATGTTACACCTTTCCACCGGCGACATAAGAGCCTCATCTGTGCATCGGAATCAACCACAACGGCAACCGCCAATTCCAGACTTTGCCTATTCTGTCTTATGAACAAATGAAAGGGCTATGCGCGAGCCCGCGGCAGCCTCCAAGACCTTCTTGGTTTCGGCATCAAAGGGACCCTTACTTCTCACTCTGCAGAAGGTGACATCCGTGAGAATCTCGTTTTTTTCTAGCACGAGGGCCATGTCCCTCGCCGCCTTCTTGTGTAAGTTTACCTCCACCTCCCGCAAGCTCTCGTGACTAGCAAGCGTGGCAGCCAAGACCTTGCAAGCGGCCTCATCAAGAGGATTGCCGCCCATGCACAACGAAACTAGCTTGGCGCTAGCAAGTGCGACAGCGAGTCCTTCAGTGGGGAACAACGTTTCTGGTTTGTAAGGATTTCCCACGCTCCGCATGGTAAAAGATTCTAGAGAGCTGCAACGCTCAAGCAGCTGGCAAAGCTCGTTGAGGCCGTCGTCGACGAGATCGTTATTGGATAGGTCGAGCTCTGTCACAGTGCTGCCCGCGGCGATAGCCTCGGCTAGCTGTTGGATGTCGAAGCTTCCCAATCCGCAATGTGCCAACGCAAGCGTGTCCAACTTGCTCTTCGCAATCCATTCCCAGAAGGGAGCCAAGGGATCCCTGAAAGGGCGCTTATCGTGTATGCGAACCCTCCCTCGAGCCCAGCGATCACAAAACATGGCCTTGTTCCTTGATAGCTGCAGGTGACGTAAAGCGGGGTTGGCCGTGAGGAGTTTGACGACTTCGGCCACGGACGCGGTCCGTAGCTTCGTGCAGCTAAGGTCGAGGGCAGTTAGTTTTGAAAGCTTAGCCAACATGGGCAAGAGCTGCCCACAGCCCTCCGATTCTCCGTCAGCGTCCCCTCGGCGCTCAGCTGCAATATGGCGATGGTGTCCCACCTCCTCGAGCTTCGGGGCTGGCCAGAGAGGTTCTCCGGCTAGTCCGAGCGTGGTTACGGTGCTCTCGGGGCGCGCAAGAGCCTCGAGTAGCACATGCAGTCCGTAAGTGCTCGGCGGTGCTTCGTCCAAGTATCGGCTTGGCTCATTTATACTCATGGTCAACGTACAGAGACAGCCTCTTTGCCCGCCGGCGAGTGCGGCAAGCGCTTGAATTCCCGCTTCAGCATCGGCCTTTGCGCTGTCCGGCTCGTCATCGCTCGGACGACGGAAATCGTGTCGAAGCAGGCTTAGTTCCTTGAGACCAGGCAGAGCAGTCAGACCCTCAGCCAGGTAGCGTAAGGAGGCTAGGGTTAGCAACTGGTCGTCCACGGTCACCTTTGTCAAGGTGTCGGCGCGCCGCAAGTCGACGCTCAAAAAGAGCGCATCGGCACAGCTCATGGACATGGATGAAGTCAGACGATTGAATGGTAAAGGTAACTTCGCCGCCGAAAGGTCACATTCGGTGGCGCCCGCAGCGATGATCCCACCACAAAAAGATTGGATGCTCGAGCCCGCTGCAGCCATAATACTCTTCGCCTCCTCAAGCGTCAGCTCAGCACCCAGCAAGTCCAAAATCTTCAGATTACTCTTTGGCAGGATTTCCGCCAATTGTTGCATCACCGCCGGGTAGTGAAGGTGCAAATACCACGACGAGCCGTGTGCTCGCCTCCTGGCAAAGACGGTGCGCCCGTCGACCACAGCACCAACCTGCAGCATCTTTCCGCTTGTCGACACCTTGAACTCGTCCCCGGTTCCTGCACCCGTGACGCATGTGTTTCTCAGCGACAGAGAAGTAAGGTGTCGGTTGTTTGCGATACACTTCCATACGACCGCTGCGCCGACGTGATTCAGCTTGGAGAAGCGCAACTCGGTGACAGGATCAACTCCCTTGAGCTGATGGATCGACAGGCCCTTTGACTTGCCCTCGAGCTTGCCGAGGCCGCGTATGTTTTCGAGCGCAGGGCTACGTGCGACGATGGAGGGCAGCAGCTCAAACAGGCCGGGAGCGTCCGACTGGTGAGCACCCAATTCGAGCGCCTTCACCTTGAGCTCAATGTCATCCGCCAGTCCGTGCTTTTGCTTCAGGAAGACCGGGTCGTAGCCAAGGGCCTGCATCACAAGGCGCCGCGAGGAAGTGAGAAGGTGCGCGCGCACACAGTGCAGGGCGGCGGAAGGGGTCGGACGGAGTGTGGCGCGGCTTAGGGGCACACGTGGGGGGGGGGGGACACGAGCTCGAGCGCGTCTCTGGGGTGACGCATGCGTGCCTGCACGAATTCGTCCACCGCCGCCTTGAGAGCCTTTGGCGTCTTAGCGGCGTTGAGGGCGTTGACCGAGGACGCGACAACTGCAGTTGAGACGAAGGCGCGGAAGGTGGACGCGAGCGCTTCACGCAGGTAGTTGTCGAAGCGCTCGTGCCCGCCAAGCTCGTCAACAATCTGCCTTTTGATCCGCGCCTCATCGGCAGGCACAGTCGCCGTCGCCTTCCTCGAGTCGATCGCCTGCAAAGTGCGCACGAGGGTCGCCGCGCGGCTCTTGAGCTCGCTGCCGCCTGCGCCACTGCCTTTGATGCCGGCGTAGGCGGAGGCGATCTTGAGGAGCTCCTTCCGACCGTCCTTGGTGAAGCCAAGCAAGAGGGTACCACCAGAGCGGATCAATGTTAGCAGCTCAAAGAGGCACCAGACCCGCGTGAGCGGCGCCGGCCTGTCGAGCGGGTCGAAGTAGAGGATCACGCGCGACGCGTGCTCGATGACGGGCTGCAGGCTCGCGAGGTCCTCCGCCATCGCCGCGCGAGCCAAGGGGCCCGCGTCTCCGTGCTGGTTGATAGCGATGATGTCGTTCCAAACGAAGCAGCCTTCGGGCAGGCCATCGAGAGCGGAGATGAATCCGGCAAACGGCATGCCCCACGAGTGAGAAAGCATGTGTGTCGCGCGGCCGAAGCAGACGGTCTGCCAACTCGAGCCGAAGGCGGCCGCGAGCTCCTCGCGCAGCTCGTGCGCCGCGGGGTGCTGCACCAGGTAATAGTAGAGGCTCGTGCGGCCTGCGGCCGTCATGGCGCGGATGGAGCCAGGCGAGGTGGGCGGGCCGTACCCGAAGCCAGTCTTGGCGTAGCGTTGTGCGTCCCAGCGCGATCCGTGTCCGTGCACGGCGTCGTGCGTCGTGAGCGTCTTTGTCTTTGCTCCGAGGCTACCTAGCTTGGAGAGCAGCCATCGCATGAAGCTTGGACTGGCCGCACGCAGAAGCTGCTTGGGCGCTCCGTCCGCGGTGCACGAGGGCTCAGGAGTGGGCTGCCACTCTTCGATCCCACCGCACACGGCGTGCAGAGCCGCCGTGAACTCCGCGCAATCGAGCGCACCGTCTCCATCGAGGTCGTACCTCTCGACGGCTTGGGTGAGCTCTTCCTCGCTCCACTCTCCGAGGGCTTCACGGTGGAGGAGCGCGGCCTGCTGGAGCTCGGAGAGGGAGAGGTGGCCGTTGCCGTCGATGTCTGCCTGTGCAAACACTGTGGCCGCAAACTGGGTGGCCACGAGAGAAGGGGCAGGGGAAGGGGAAGAAGCCGAGGGACGGCTCGTGCCGCCGCCCATCGCGAGAGGGCAAAACAAACCGACGAGAAGAGAGAGAGAGAGAGTAGTAGTAGTCTAGTAGAGTAGTAGAAGAAGAAGTAGTAGTGGTGGTAGTAGTAGTAGAAGTAGTTGTAGTAGTAGTAGTAGTAGTAGTAGTAGTAATAGTAGTAGTAGTAGCAGTAGTAGCAGTAGCAGCAGCAGTAGCACCTACTTGTGAAACAAACACCGTGTTTCTACAAAGGCCAAACACAGCCGTGTTTCGCCGTGTTTCAAACCTCTCGCCTCTCGTGGCGCAACACAGAGGAAACACAGAGGCGCGCGCGCGGTCATCGATCGGCGGCCAGGGGCGAAAGAGGCCGCTATACGCTATAAAGGAGGAAAGGGAACGTCAGTCGCAACACGAGGGCGAAGAAGTGAGGAGTAAGTGTGTTGATGTTGAGCGTTCATTGAGTTAGCGAATCAAAGCGGCTCCAGCTTCTTAAGATTTTTTTAGGTTAGTTAGTTAGCGAATCAATCACCAATCACACTACCAGCTGTTTCATAGTTTGCACACTTGGACAAGAATTGTCATCTGCAATCCAATCATCTTCTGCGTCACTATCATCGTCGCTGTCCCACTTCACCACCTCGGGAACCCATCCTGCATCTTGCACCCGGAGCTGTGCGTGCATCGACTCATATGACAATACACTATTTTGTCTGCAATCTTATGGCTCATTCGAGACCGATTAGTGTTGTCAATCTGCCCGTAGACCGACCAATTGCGTTCAGCTGCCGACGCCGACGCTGGCTGCGACAAGACCTGCTGTGCTATCGCTGCTAACATTGGAACATGCTTGCCATATGTGGACCACCACCGCGACGGCTCCATCAGCTTAGCGTTTTCAATCGCGGAGGGTCGAGAAAAAGCGCCGTCTTTGTTCTGATACAAGGAAAATTCTCTCTCGACTTGCGAAAAAAAAACATCTGAAGATTCTGGGCTACACACCTACTGAACTAGGACATTCTCCTGTCACTATTGACATCGCCCTTCTCTTCCCTTTCCTCCACCCCCTCACTCTCTCGACTTGCGAACCCTCGATACAACTTCAGGCGTGTGAAAGGTGTATTCTTTCCAAGCTTGTTCTGGGTCGGGAGAGGCGAGAATTGCGTCACGCAGACACATGCGTTAGTGATAATAAGAGCTGCCGAACTTGCGCCGCTCTCTCCGTTCTTCCGCCTGTCGCCAGCCTCTCACTCCGCCCGTTTACTAATGTAAACGGGTCGCGGTTATCGGTGAATCCCCGGTCCGGGGACTGACGATTTCCGCTCTCCCTTCTTCCACTCTCTCTTCGCCCTGCCTCCTGCGGCGCGTGCCCATGGCGCGCGCCACGACCTGCTCTCAGGGGTCCTGAGGGGGCTCCCAGAGGGCCAGCCAGGCAGCTCAGGGGGCAGTAGAGGCTGGGGCTCAGCCCCTGGCCCCTCCTGCCTCTCCCTCGCGTGCCTCGCCGGTCCTGTGTGCCCCCTGTAGGCCTCTGTCTGCCTGGTGGCGACCAGGAGAGGGGGGGAAGAGTGAGTACGAGTGCTGGCCCGAGTGGGCTTAGGAGTGCGAGTCTCGACCCGCGCCCACTGGGGGTCTGGGTCAGAGTGTTGAGTGCTCAGCCCATGCCAAGAGGCAGGGCGTGAGAGTGACTGACGGGCCTCCGTTAGTGCCCGGTGTAGGGGGGCGCAGAGCGCCCCCATTGCCCCCTATTTTAACAATAGGTTCGTCGGCGCGCGCTCCATCGCTGAAACTATAACAATAGTGTTTGAGAAAGGAATGTACTATGTTCGTCTCCTCGGAATACCCAGTACGTAGCCATCCGGGCAAAATGTCTGCGGGGTAGGCCTCTTCGGTAGCGCGTCTCACGCATACATCTTGGCAGGATGCGCGCGCTAGCCAGCACATAAGAGGCGTTTTGTAGCGCTCATACCTCATCCATAAGTTGCGGCCTCCGGACCGCGCGAGCGGGCACATATATGCGCCCATTGCAGAGGGCGGTGCAGTGAAGGCGGTAGCCGCCGGAGGAAGCCGTAGACTACGGCAGTGCTTCCACCTCGAGCATTTTTGCTCAGAGCGCAAGGCGCATATAGATTGTGATATTCCCAGGACGGCGACCCAAGGACGGCGAAGTAGCGACGCCTCCCGCCCGCACTTGGGCCGTTCCCTATTCCAGCCTAGAACCCTTGGTGGACAGGCGTCGAACGGCGGCACACCGCTTCAGCCTGCCGATCCGTGCTTGGTCGCCTCGCCGCGTGCCGCCTCTAAAATGGCCGAAGCGGGTGGTCGATGCGACGGATCCACCTGCGTCGAGGGCGGTTGGCAGCAGCATCAGGACGGGGACGCCACCCCACGAGGCTCGCCATGGCTCGCTGCCCCTGCACACAGCGCAGGCGCGCACACCTGTAGCATGGCGTCGACAAGCCGGCCCATCTCGGGCGAGAAGTTCGGGGGCAACGGGTCGAACTGCCGGCTCATGATGCGGCGGCCTAACATGTAGAAGTTGATGCCCTGCTGAAAGAACGGCGATCTGAGCATGGCCAGCTCGTAGAAGAGACAGCCTAGGCTCCAAATGTCCGATCTGAAGTCGTAGCCACGCCCTTGCATGCACTCGGGCGACCTGTTTGCGGCGAAAGGTGCCAGCGTGGTGGGCCGCGCGCTGAGAGGAAAAGTGGCGTCGGCACGGGCAGAGTTAAGCGGCGTGCGCCAGGCGGACGGGCGCACATGTAAAATGGGGTGCCCACGTTAGAGTGAGTTTGCTCCGTCTTGGATGAGAAGTAACGACCGAGCCCGAGGTCCCCAAGCTTCATTGTGTGCGGTGCCGTCACAAAAACGTTGGCCTGCGGTGGCCGCGGGGCTGCACGCTCGGATAAGGGCTGGGATTGGGAAGCAATCTGGGAGAGGAACTGCCGAAATGGCCAACACGGCGGCCACGCACCGGCTTGACGTCGCGGTGCATCACGCGTCGCTCGTGCATGTAGGCGAGCGCATCTGCGATCTGCATCACGTATCGCCATGCGAGAGGCTCGCCGAGCGAGGTAGCACCCGAGTCGGCCGTCCTCTTTATGAGACCTGCCAAATCGCCCTGCTCCGCCGCCTCCATGACTAGCGTCAGCTCGTTGTCCTGCGTGCACCCGGAGGCGCCAGTCAGGCCGCCGTCCCCAGCTGCCCCACAAACGCCGCAGGCGGGACGCTTCACTCGAGCACGGACGCTCTACTTGCGTCGGCAGCCGGAGCTGCAAAGGGGCGGAGGGCACACGAGGGTCGGCGAGCCGGATGGCGAGCGTGCAGTTGGCGCTTGCCTCGAGCACGCAGTCGAGGTACGAGATAATATGCGGGTGCTGCATCTGGCGAAGCAGCTCAATTTCATTCATGCACTCGGAGCGCTCCTTAGAGCCCATCTCGAAGACCTCAATCTTCTTGAGGACGACGAGTTGGCCGTCGGCTCGCCTGCCAGGGGAGGAGCCGAAGAGGAAAGTTCATATGTTGGAGCCGGGCGTATACGTGTAGCTCACAGCCTTCTCTTCGTTTGGTCTCGGGCCGCTCTCCCCACTTGACGTGCGACAAGCACGTGCAGCCCACACCCTCACTCACACCATAGTCGCTCATGTCACCCCCAAGCCCCTCACAAGTCGAATTCCCGCGCGCGCCATGGTGTCCCGATCGCGAGTTCTCCGACTCGGGCTAGCTGCTCCGTCTCAATCTACCACCCGCAGCAGCCAACCTTCTCCCTATCTGTGATCCCGCCCGTCGGTTTCCTTCCGTCTCTTTTCTCTTCCCCACATTCTCGCCTCCTCTAGACGCAGCACTTGCATCTCTCGGCTCCGTACTAACGCCTCCGCTCTTGCAGTTCCGCTCAACCGACCCCCGCCCCACCCCCATTCTCACACGCTGCCATTACCACCTTCTTCGCCCCTCTCTGTACCCCGCAATTTCCAGCTCCGCCCGCATCGCTGCCCTGCCCAGCTCCGTCCGCCACCACCATCCCACCCTCACCCCACCCCTCCCCTCTCTCTTGTTCGGCCGTAACCCTCTCCCTGCCACTTAGAACTTCCCCTTCCCCTCCCCCACTTCCGCCCACTGCAGCCGCCCTCTCCCTCTTTCCCTCCCTCTCTCACCCTCCCTCTCTCCTCCCTCTCTCCTCCCTCTCTCCTCCCTCTCTCCTCTCTCTCTCTCTCTCTCTCTCTCTCTCTCTCTTTCTCTCTCTCTCTCTCTCTCTCTCTCTCTCTCTCTCTCTCTCTCTCTCTCTCTCTCTCTCTCTCTGCTCACACGACCAGCAGCGACGCGTGGAAGGCCTGCACGCACACCTCCGTGTACGGTGCACCACCGACAGCTTGCCTCGGCCGAGCAGCGCCGCGCCCTCCATGTCGTACCTCTCGGCGAGGGTCGACATCGCCCGGCCTCGCAAAGCCCGCACGCCCCTACCCACACTTCCCAGGAAGTCTATTCACGTAACAGGGCGATATATTAGATTACGAGAGGGTGCGCTGGCTCGAGAGATTCCGGCACAGACCTCCCCTCTGGCCGCCACTGTATGGCCAACGCTGCTCTTATTCAAGAAATCTCTTCACTTTATTCTCTACTCAAGGGGTCATCGGGTGGGAAAACCACCTTCCCCCCGCCCCCCCCCCCCCCCCTCTCCCTATGTATGCGGAGATATTTTACTTGCTAGGGGGATGGGCCTCGCGCGAGCGTCCCAAAATAACTCCACTCTTTACAAGTTAACCCTTCACTGCCGCAGCGCAGCCAAATAGCCAAAGAATCTGGCTGCTGGCGGCTCCCCACCACATTGTGTGCCACGCCACCACTCATAGTGACGGACTGCTTCCCCCGCCGGCCTTTCCTCTCTTCAGGGTGCCTCAGGGGCATTCTGTGATCCTGAGACCCACTCCCACAATCCACAATCCACAACCCTTCTACCCTTCCGAGAAGCAAGAAGAGACCCGCTGGTCATCACCTAGCTGTGAAACACACGAACAGTGTTTTTTTCGGAGGTCAAAAACAGTGTTTTTCACCGTGTTGCAAACTCCCTCCTTTGTGTCCACCGTTTTTCGGCGGGGGCCAAAGGCCCCCTCTAAGGGGCGCGCGCGGCGCGCGCGCCCCGCACATGCGCGTGCGCACTCACACACTCACACATCTATAGCCACGGCGCCACGGCTGCTGCATGCGTCTCCTCTACTCTCTACTCCTACTATACTACGCGTACGGTATTGATATTGTGTTCACAACTACTTTTATAAGTAGGAGGCCAATGAATAAAAAATAATTACAACTGGGAATATCGGCGGCTGCACTGAGCCGCTGGCCGATGCCGCACGCCGACGCAGGTGAAGACGCAGGTGAAGATGTCCCAGCAGGCCCTGCAGAGACCCCGGCAGAGCCCGGGGGCGGGCGGGCGGGTCATCTGAGCGCCCCGGCTTGCATTAATGGTCATGTCTCGGGCCTAGGCTCCTTCAGACGGCGAAGGGGTAGCGTTGCGCACTCCCGGGGTTGCTGGAGTGCTGCAGCGGCAAACTGCGAGGATGCTGCTGAGGCCGTAGAGGTCGCCAGTCGAGCGCCCGAAGTCAGTGGTGTCGCAGATTTGGCAACCAATGGTGAGTCAGGCGCTCTCCGGCTGGGCTCCTTCAGAAGGCGAAGGCTTAGCGTCACGCATTCCCAGTGTTGCGGGAGTGGTGCAGCTTGCGAGAGTGCTGCAGCGACGAACGGCCCGGATGCTGCCGGAGCAGAGCGTCGTGGGCGGCCAACCAGGGGTGGTCGCCGGCCCGAAGAAAGTGCGCCACGGCGGAGTGGTGCTGCTAGGCTGCAGCTACAGCTTGCGCAGGAGCCGCCGCTTCTGCACGGAGTTTCTGCACCTACGAGGAAACGCAGCAGGGTGAAATAGCGGAGGGAGCATGTTCGAGCGACAGCGACAACAACGTGCCCAGCCTCTGAAAATGGGCCCCCCGCTGGCTTCATGTGTTCAGCGCGGGGCTGTTGTGTTGCTGCTGCACTTCCGCTGCTGCGCTTCCCATGTCCGCATAAGTGAATGAATCAGCTTGAGGATCTTGTATTGAATAGAACGGGTGTGTGCGCGCGGGATTTGATGTGCGCGCGCGGGCTCCGCAGCTGTATGTGGCGTCGATGCCGCAGTTGGAGTGAAGGAGTGTGCGTGCAGTGCAGGTGCCTGCTTATTTTTTCCGATAACATGGGTGGTGTGCCCCACCACTTGATCAATTTTGGCTCTCAACTTGCAATCCCACGCGAGCACGATCAACAGCCACCTTGGCGGGCTACTGGCCGCCCAGCGCGCCCCGTTCACCGTGTCTTCACCTGCACCTGCAGTTCCTGCACTCTCACCTTCACGTGCACCTTCACTGTCTTCACTGAAGAAAAAACTTCGGACCAGCACCTTCCCAGTTGGAAAAAATTTTTATTAATGGGGGCCTCGCGCCCCCCTCTCTCCATCGCAGACACCCCATGGGTGGGCCTGCACAATCAACCTCAGCCCCTGCCTGCTGGCAGGGGCTGAGCTGACATCACACCTGACCAGACTCTCGCCGAGCGCGCGCCGCGCGCCGCACGCACTCGCCTGCACTGGCCCCTGATCGTACTGACTCCCCCCACCACCACTGAGCCACAGACCACCAGAGCCGCCAGGAGGGCACCCAGGGCCAGCGAGGCGAGCGAGGGAGAGGCAGGAGAGGCCAGGGCACTCCCCAGCCTCCACTGCCCCCTGAGCTGCCCCAGCTGGCCCTCTGGGGGGCCTCGAGGGGCCCCCCAGAGGGGGGCCATGGCGCGCGCAGGCATCACGCGCCCGTATGAGAACGAAGAGAATGACGAAGAATGAACGACAAAAAAACGACACGATCCACGATCCGACCCCAAAAAAGGTAATATTCACGCTTGTTTACGATATGTTTGCGGGATGACACCCCGCACGGCAGGCGGACACCGCGAAAGAGCGGCGGCAGGCGAAGAAAAGCCGAAGGGCGGGGGCAGAGACCCCCCGGGACACGATAAGATAGTTGCAGAAGGCGTTTTACGTTTGTTTGCCACAGGAACACCCAACAACAGGTCTGCCCCAGCCCGCCCCTTGCACTTGGCCCGACGTAAAAAAAAAATCTTCTTAAAATTCCCCGCTACGCGTGCGGCGTGAGGCAGTGTGCTAGTGTACCTCCCTACTACCCAACCTTAACCCCTGACAACCCCCTTCCCCTTTCCCAGTTCCCTCTTTATCGGAGAAGCTGGTTCCGGGGAGGCCGCGCGCGCTGCTTCGGCCGGGAGTTGGAGAGAAGGGGGCTGGAGACTGTGATTCGTCCTGTACGCTAGTGTTGATTCGGGTTGCCTTCTATTGTATTTCGTGGGATCTTTATTGATATCCTCCTCGTTTTCTTCTAAGACGCGGTATTAAGTGCCTTAGGTGATGTTACGGATGTCTAGCCCTCCCGCCGCCTGCAGGAGGTCTTCCGATGCTTCTAGGTTGAACTCCTTGTCCACCGTGTAGAGCGGACTTATCAATTTCTTAAAGTGTTTGTTACTCGGGGCGTGTAGCCCCATATTCTCTCGTTGTTTTTTCAGCCTCAGAAAGAACCCGACTTTCGCCGTTACTAATAGGTGGTATCTCGCAAGGATCGCTCTTAAGATCGACCTAACGGACCTGCCGTCCGCGTTGCCATATTGGATGTTATAAAAGTCAGTTAGGATGTACCTCCACGCCAGGATGCCTAGGTATCCCGAGGAGGGGTGCGGTCTGTCCACTTGATAGCAGAAAAGTCGTTGGGCTGTTTCGGATCCCGGCCTGAGGCTAATCCCCAGAAGTCCTTCTATGAATTCAAAGATGGGCTCCGTCGCGATGCATGATGCCAGGTGAGTGGAGCTTTCAGGGGCTATGCCGCAAAAGCGGCATGTTGGATCGTCAGCAAAGCGGTTCGCTGTAGCTAACCTCCTATGTAGGACATGTTTGAAATGCAAGTAAGAGTCTCTAGGCGTCAAAAAGTTATATTTGTATAATTGCGATATTTGTTTCCACTTTCCCGAGAGGACCGGTAACCTTTTTTCCCATCTTAGTGTGGATTTTTGTGTTTTGGTTTTCCTCAAAGCGAGGAACGCTTTAGTCAAGTCCCTGACACTTACATCCTCTAGTGTTGTACGCGTGCCTTTTAGCATGTATTCTTGAGGTAACGGGTACGCCGTTTCCGCCGGGCCGTCGTACGCATGTCCCCACTTCAGCGGGGTGTATAGTTCGTCGGGCAGTAGTTGCGGGCTAATCCGCTCGTGGATGTGGGGCTCTCCCATGACATTGAGCTGGACCTTGTGGTAGTCGCCTCTTCGGCGCAGATAAAAGTTATGGTCTATATCGACTAGGATCTCGCCTAGATCGTGTGCGTCCGGATCTTCCTGAGGGAGTATCTCTTGCTCCTCTGGAGCCGGGGGCGGAGTCTTCGCTTGTTTTTTAAGAAGGTTCATATAATCGAAAGTGGTATGTATTAGTCTTGATCTCGTCCACTCAGAAATCTTTTCCCATGACTTAAGAAAGGGGCCTACCGATATGTAATTTCCCCTATGGCGTATCCAACGTTCTCCGTCCGGCAAGTAAGCCGCGCATTCTTCCATAGTGTAAACGTCCCCCGTATCCGGGTTTATGGTGTTGTGAACAATAACTGTCTGTAGAGACTCCCATTTCGACCTATGTGAGTGATGGATAGCCGGAGGCTTGTGGAAAAGATTGTGCCATATCGGGGAGCCCTGAGTGCCTTCTCGTGTGATTTCTCCCCTAAGGAAGTTGATCCTTCTGAAGTTTTCCAGCGCGTGCTTCCAGAATGCCGGGAGCGTGTTATTGCCGCGAATGCTAGCCGTGAGGCTCTTCGAGTCGACCTTCGAAAAGACCGCCGCTCGCCCTAAGGGGGTGCGGCTGAACCATTGATCCAAGACTATCTTCCATTCCGCCATTGACGGGTTAAGATATCGGACTATCCATATCGCTTGGAGCGCCCTCGTGTGTTCGGCCATGGGAAGTAGTCCGACCCCCAATAGGGGCCCGTCTTCGCTTGTGCCTACCCTCGGATATGCCGGAAGGGTTATCCATTTCCGACCCTCTTGCGAGGAGCCTAGCTCATCCGCCTGAAGTCGGGGAGACCTATCCCACAATATAGTTTGAACGTCCGAGTCAATGGCCTCCATGAACCATGCCGGAGGAGTGGACGTGGATAGCCAATATCTCGGCGTCCCGTAGATTATGAAGTTCACTAGCAGCGTCCTCCCGTGAATGGAGAGACTCTTCAGACCTCTCCATGTTGCGACCTTTTTCTTAAGCTTCGCGTATAGCTTCTCCCAGAAGGAGTCGTTTTCTAGCCCTTCCCAGAAAGGGACTCCTAGAATGGTCGCATACTCGCCTTCGCCGAGTGTTTTAAGATAAGTTAGCGTCTCGGGGACCTGCGCCCCTGTAAGCGATCCCATTCTTATTAGTATACTCTTGTTTTTGTTCACCCTAGCCCCGGTGGCGGTTCCATATGTCTCTAAGATGTGCATCGCCCTCTCCAGTGACTCGAAAGAGCTCGCTAAAATTTGCGTGTCGTCGGCAAACTGCGAAAGCCTTAACTCTCTAGGTCCTATTGTGATTCCCTTCATCTCAGGGTCGGCGTTGACTAGTCGTGTTAGGCCTTCGGCCACTAAGAGAAAAGCTAGGGGCGATAGCGGGCACCCTTGGGGCATGCCGCAATGTATCGTGAAGGGATTGCTGCGTCTACCATTGGCCTTGATCCATCTGATCGGAAGGGAATCCGCGTTAGTTAATAGTGTTAGCCATCTAGAGTAACCGGGGCCGAAGCCCAATGCCTGTATCGCTTTATGATAATAATCCCAGCTGACTCTATCGAAAGCTTTCTCCCAGTCTATCGCCAGGGCTAATCCCTCTTCGTCTGCGTCTTCCAAGTATGCTTGCACTAGCTTTAGCAAATGGGTGGCTTCGCCTATCATCCTCCTAGGCACAAAGCCCACTTGCTCCCTGGAGATGATCGTATGTATCGTTTTTTTGAGTCTGTTAGCTAGGATCCTGGCGAGGATTTTGTAGTCCGTTTGGAGCAACGTTATTGGTCTATAGTTCCTCGGGTCCCTGGCGTCCCCTTTTTTATAGAGCAGGGCTATATCACCCGAGCACGTGTCCTCCGGTAATGCCCCCGACCGGTAGGCTTCGTGAAACATGTCCATCAGGCGCGGGGCCGCTAGCTTTTCAAAGCTTTGATAGAACTCCATTGGTATGCCGTCCGGCCCCGCGGATTTACCTTTCGCCATTTGCCGTATAGCACGGATGATCTCCGAATATCCTATGGGCTTGTCCAAGAAGGACCTATGACCCGTCGGTATCTGACGTTGCCTTAGCGCGTGAAGGAGGGGCTCCGCGCCTTGAGAGATCTTTTCGCTGAAAAGCCATACATAGTAGCCCCGTAACGAGGCCAGAATCGCGGTGTCGTCGGTTGCTACTTTGTCTTCATCTAGGGCCGGTTGCGGGTCTTCCCATCTCACTCCAGCGTACATCGCCGGGATGTCGCCGCTAGCGTGTCTAGGCGTGAATCTCTTAAAAAATTGCTTTGTAACAAGCTCTTCCGCCCTTATGATTTTCTCCGCTAATGACGGGGCGGGTGAGAAGGTACGTCTTTTGTCGACTACTTTGCGGTTCAGTTCCGCTATGATGTCCGACCGGGTCGTCCCGGGGGTCGCCTCCATTTGGGCTTTTCTAGCATCCGCCACCGCGTCGATTTCCGCTTGCGCGTACCTCTGTCGTCTGCGAAGCTCAACCGCCTTCGCGAGGAGTATCGAAGATACCTTCCTTTTGAATTCCCACTTGGCCCGACGTAGTGCACGCGCCCCCCCCCCCCCCCCCGATACCAAAGACAAAGGAATGAAGGGGGTAGTGTAAAGGGAGTGAGTGTTCTGGGGTATAGGCGATGGCGTGAGTCGGTACCGTGAGTGCGTGGTCTTTATAGCTAGCGGTAGTAGCCTGAATCTTCAGATGTTTTTTTTTTGATATTGTGTTCACACGTTCACACGCATCAATCATCAACTATCAGTAAACTTATAGGGTCATGGAGCGCGCGTCGCCGCCAAGCAGCACAACCGGGAAAAAACCTCGACCATCATCCCCACCCTTGAGCGTTGCGAGGCCCACATTGATGGGAAAGGCTCGCCGCGCACCGAAAATGCCGCAGTGTTGTTTGTCACCAACTGAAAGACGGTCAGACCTCACTCGCGAATACCCCTGAGCTTTGCATCAGCCATTTTCTTACCAGCCGAGCAACCGCGACGCCTCCGATGCTCAGAGTAAAGAGTGTGAGTACGGCGAGCACAAAGAGCAAGGTTGGCCCGGCTGCTTCGCGCTCGCTCCGGAGCGGCTCACTGCGCAGCAGCAACACCATCGATAACGACACAACGAAACAGAAGATGAGCACGCAAATTTCAAGGCATTGGCCAAATGAGGTGAAGGAGAGCGCGTGTCTGCAACAGCGGAGTGTGCTAGGTGAGCGGGTGTTGAGGAGTCTGCGTTGCGACCGCCGCCTTGCGCCGCACCTCCGATCAAACTTGACTCTCCGCCGAATGGATATGGGGTAGGCGTGACCGGAGGCAAGTCGATAAGCAGAGACCTGCGGGTGGATCGGGGTGATGGCTCTGTCGCGCATGGGTATCCGGCCATGCATCTCCTCTCGATCATTCGGACACTACGTCACCCTCAACCCCCGCCTCCCCCTCCCACCGTCGCCCCATCCCAGCCACCAACAACAGCCACCAACAACCCTCCCTGACTCCCCCCCCCCCCCCCCCCCCTCACCTCCTACCCCATCCCACTCACCAGTCCCACCCAACTTCCCCAACTCCCTGTTTTCTCGCCCCCCCACCCCCTCTCGCCCCTTGTTTCCTGCAAATCCCTGGCACCCACCACTCTCCTGCCCGACGGAGTGCGCAGCACTCGCTCAAACTCCTCCTCGCACAGTGGGCCTTGCGTCTCGCCCGCGCGCGTGCGCACGTAGTAGCCGTCCGCCGCAGCCATCCCCTTCTCTCTCCCTCCCTCCCTCCCTCCCTCCCTCCCTCCCTCCCTCCCTCCCTCTCTCTCCCTCTCTCGCTCGCTCCGACGGAATATTTTTGTAAACGCCGTGCCTATATTTTGTCTCCCTTTTCCTCCCTCCGCTGCCCTTTCTCTCTCTGCTGCTGCGGGTGGGTGGGTGGGTGGGTGGGTGTTGGGGGGGTCTTCAACGAAGTTTATACTCCGCTCACATGGGGCAGCTGCCTCTACCTTCGCGCGTGAAAAACAGAATTGAAGATGCCTGCTACTAGTTCCTAGAACCCTAGATGTAGATGTGAAAAACAGCGGGTGAGGTCTAGAAAGTAGAAAGACATTAAAAACAACTGTTTTTGGGAATCGAAAAAAAACAGTGAAAAACAGTGCGAAAAACAGTGGGGCCACATATACCGCAGGGGGGCTTTCCCCGCCCCGCGCGCGGAACGCCTCCGCCTCCGCTCCTCCGTGTCCTGCGTCCTACGCATACGTAGGCCGCCGCCGCCGCTGCCCCTGCCCCCTCCCCTCCCCTCGGCCGATGGCGAGCCGCTATCGGTGTTCAACCCCAAGCCCACGCACGCGTCGCGATCCGCGCGCGTGCTGGTGGTGGTGGCCGCGGTCCCGCGCGCACGCCGCGCTCGCGCGCGCCGCGCGCGGGCGGCCCCCAGCCCCAGCCCCGCTCTAAAAAAAGTAGTGGCAAAAACGGAGGGCGTTTGAAAAACAGTGAAAAACACTGCTTTTGGCCTCCGAAAAAAAACACTGTTTCTGTCTTTCACATCTAGGCCTAGAACACTACAAGAGTACAACACTATCTTTCACCGATAGCCGACAGACCGCCTCCGAAGGGGAATTAGAATTAGAATTAGAATTGGATGATGAGGCGTAACGTCCCATTATCCATTATGAACGAATTATGAACTACTTGAAGACTTGTGTTATAGTTCAATATTGGACATACCTACCCATAGAACATGATCAAAAGTCTCGGGAAGGGGGCAGGGGTTGCAAATTCGCAAATGCCAAAGCGGCAAATGGGAGCTCCGAGCCCCCGTTTTCAAGTTACACCGGCGTGGGTATAGAGCAGGTTGGTAGCGGCAAAAGCGCGGGACCGGACGCGCTCCCAGCGGAATTCTATAAAAGCTTCATAGACTTAGTAAAACACGACTTCTTAAGAGTCTTGAACCTGGCACTGAGCCAGGGGTACCTGAGTGTATCCATGAGAGAAGGGGACATAATACTCCTATATAAAAAAGGCGACACGCGGGACCCTAGGAACTATAGGCCCATCACTCTATTGCAGAGCGACTACAAGATACTAGCTAAGATACTTACGAACAGACTAAAAACGGTGATTGGAAACATAATCTCGAAAGACCAACTAGGATTCGTCCCGAAACGACTAATAGGCGAGGCCACCCACCTTTTGCAACTAACTCAGGCATACCTAGACGAAACGGGGGAGCCCGGACTACTGCTAGCACTCGACTGGGAGAAAGCTTTCGACAGAGTGAACTGGGAATTCTACCGCCTTGTCCTCGAAAAGCTTAAATTCGGAGAAGACTTCCGCCGATACGCGAGGGCCCTCACAAACTCGGAAGCGAAACCCATCCGATACATTAAGGCAAACGGAGGCAGGAGCTTCCCGTTTAATGTGGCGAGCGGCGTCCCCCAAGGTTGCCCGTTATCACCGCTAGCCTTCCTCCTAACGGCGGAGGCCCTCACCCGGGTGATAAACGAAGACGACAGCATAGACGGCATCGTAGTAAACGGAGCAGAATTAAAAATAAGTCAATTCGCGGACGACACTCAACTCCTGGCGGCCGATTACAGCAGCCTGGCACGATCGCTCCGATGGGTGGAAAGATATGCAGCGGCCTCGTGTGGCAAACCTAACGACCAAAAATTCGAGGGGCTAAGGATGGGGTCTCTTAAAAAAAAACGGCCCCCCGCCAATTTTCGCAGATACAAGTGGCTAAAGGGAAATGAATGCGCAATCATATTGGGAGTCCCCTTGGGAGGAGCGCTGGCCACTAAGGGCTTTTGGCGGAGGCTAGTCGACAAAATAGAAAAGAAGGCCACTATATACATGGCATTCACGAACAACTTATCAATACATGGCAAAACAAAAGTAGCCAACTTCTTAATTTACTCTATTCCAAGGTACTGGCTACAAGCACTAGCGGCCCCAAGGTGGTTCCACACGGCCGTTAAGAGAGCCGTAGACAAAATAATGTGGACCAACACGCACACCGGGCGCAGGTTACAATGGATCAAACACCCAGAACTCCCACTGAGAAACGACTCCGTAGGAGGGCCCCACCTAGGAGTGGGCCTACTAGACTGGGACAACCACGTTAAGGCGCTGCAAGCAAAATGGGTGCTGAACTACCTAGATGCGCGTCAAGCGCAATGGAAACAAGTATTGGATGCTTGGTTCAGCCGCACAAACCTTGGAAGAGCGGCTGTCCTATCGACGATCCCAACGAACAAAATGACCGACGGCATAACAGGCTCGAGCAAACTTCCGGCGTTCTGGAAGCAGGCGTTGAACAACATCCGCGAACTAGAACTCACACCCCTAAAAACGAGTAGAGAAGGGCTACTCTCCCAACCCATGTGGGGCAGCCCGACCCATCCGGGACCCAAACTCAACCCATCATGGGAAAAACTATGGAACAAGCTCGAATGCAACGCCATCCATAACGTCTTCAAAGATTTCGAGGCGACTACGCCGTACAGCGTGGAAGAATGCGCGCAATACCTAAAAAGCAATGACACTTATATACAATTTAAAGGGGAATATATCCCAAAAGACAATTTCTTAGCATCATGGGACACGCTAGTAAACCATGCACAACTGACAGTATCGTCACTAGAGGATACAGAGACAGAGACGAGGGGGGGTACACCACCTGGACGGGCCGCTAGAGAACTAATGGACCCGAAGGAACCGCCCCCAGAACTGCGCATAACACAGGATGGCGAATACTACATAAACATCAAAGGCACATGGTACGAGGCGGAACTCTCGTACACCGGCACGCCAATTATCGGAGAGAGAACTAATGCCCCACCAAACCTCGACCCATCCCCGCCAGCGCGATGGGGAGAAGGATACAAATCTAACAAGAGACTTGAGTACCCACTCGCAGACGAAAACACCCTGGACGGCAAGACGCCACTCGACGGCACGGGAGTAGCACAGCTCACCGCAGCCCTCCAGAAGGCGAGCCGCAAGCGCAAACGCCTCGCGGGGCCGACCAAATGGGAGGAGAAACTCCAAATACCAGAGAACACGTGGGCGCACCTAGCACAGCTATACACGTCCCCTATGGTGACGGCGAGAGACACACACCTACATTTCAAACACATAACGCATAGGCGAGTGGGCACGTACAACCGATTCCCCGATAGAGCAAACACGTGTCGCATATGCGGAGCGGCGAACGAATCCTCGACACACCTAGGTGAATGTACAGGGATAACCAAAATACTGGACGCGCTGAATAAGATCGCGAGATTCACACCAAGAGCTGAACGGAGCAGGGAAGACACCATCATAGACAACCTTTTTATATACCCGAAGGGCGACGCCCCAAAAGCGCTGTACACTCTATATATGTTGGCATGGAGATATATCATAACGGACTTCTATAGAATCCACTATGACAACATAGTTTTCTCGGAAGAATCAATTCTGATAAGAACAATAGAAAGATACACCGTTTTGTGTAAAGCTCTATTATTCGCGTACGAAACCGACTCGGCGAGAACAGCCCAAGCGGGCATGGGTAGGCAACCCAAAAAAAGGATAGATCTAGGCGAACTAAGACCCGCATTTCACATAAGCGACAAAGGCAGGCTCAAACCCAGCGAGGAGCTGGCCAAGCTAGCCGCCAAACTGGGAATCGAGCACGCTGTCCAAGAGACCGGGGAGCAAGGTGAAGAGGATGAATGAATCACTTAGGAAACCGATAAGAGAAGACACCACTAGAGGCAACGCGACCCAGACGGGACCCAACCACCTAAACACGACCGGGAAGACAAGACACACGCGAGAGCAAGACCAACAGGCCCGCCCAGACCCCACGCTCCAAACCAGACCTCATGTAGTGCACGGAGGTCGGACCCCGGAAACCAAAGAAAAAGGAAAGAAGGGGGGCAGGCGAGGAGGTGGAGGGAGGGGAGGTAAGGGCGATGGGAATAGAGCTGGAAAGCCCAGTAGACGGTAGGTGTGTAGCCCTGAATCTTCAGATGTTTTTTTTTTAAAAGTAAGTAGTCGATCGCGGATACGACGATACGACACTGGACACTGGGAGACTGGGAGCCACAAATACAAATACTACCAAATACAAATACGTCGCAAATACGTTCGAGGCCTACAACCCAGGACACGCTTCAAAGACAGCTAAACACATATGTATTTGGCCTCCGGCCAAATACGGTGAATGCGTATTCCCTATCTACTAGCTAGGATGAGGATAGCTCCAACTCTGGTGCGATTGTACCCCAAAGTACTAGTAGTCAATAATCAATGAACACTAAACAGTAAACAGACCCCGACAGCAAATAAATACGGCTTCTAAATTTATGGGTAGAGAGTGGTTCCGCGATGGCGTCTACATCGGCGGCGGTGGTTCTCTTCTCGTCTCTGTGCACGATGGTGCTGGGGGCGCGGCTGGGCGGTGGGCTTGGCGTCGAGGGTGGTAGGGCCATTTCTCGCCTCTACGCCTCGCTTGTCTTCCCCGCGATGGTCTTCCGTGGCGTCTCAGCCATTCAACTCTCGGAAGTCGATTCGAATCTTCTTCTCTCTCTCCTTCTCTCTAAGCTTCTGGTGGCTGGGCTTGTGCTAGCGTGGGCCGGGGGGGAAGGACGTGGGATGGGCGAGGCTGCTGCCTACGCGATGGCTGCCTCTCACTCCTTCGACGTCACGCTCGGCGTGCCGCTCTGCAGCACCCTCTTTCCTTCGATGGTCGGTTACATCTTTCTCAACCAGGCGGCCCAGCTCGCTCTTGTCAACCCGCTTCTGCTGCTGCTCATGGAGGTGGGAAATGCACGGCAGCGAGGCACTTCCTTGGTCTCTACGGCGGCGGCCGTCGCCGCCGCCGTCGCCACAAACCCTCTCGTGCTCGCGACGCTCGGTGGGCTGGCGGCCGGACGGCTCTTCCCGCAAGGGCTGCCTGCCGTGCTGGCGGCGCTCTCGAAGCAGCTGGCTGACGCTGGCGGCTTCCTTGGATTCGTCTCGCTTGGTCTAGCCATGGGGAACCTCGGCTCCACCTCGGCGCGGGAACTCAGCCATGCTGCCGTCCTCTGCGCGGCCAAGCTCGCGCTGATGCCGTTTTGCTATTCGCGAATCGGCGGTGCGCTCGGTGCGGTGGCTCCTGCCGGCTTCCTCGTCTTCCTCGGCTCGCTCCCCGCCTCCGCCTCGGTGTACAGCCTCACTCTTACGCGCGATCTAGCACCACGCGTCGTCGGGCCGCTGGTCCCCGTCTCGATGGCTCTCTCCGTCGCGCTCGCGCTGCTGCGGGATGGACCGCTCTTTAGCGGTGTCTCGGCACCCGAAGCGCTCCGGTGGGCCATCGTTGGCGTGGCTGCGGTCGCGCTGCTTTTCACTCGCGGCTCGGCGCCAAAGGCGCATACTGCCTGACGCGCATGCTGCACCACACCTCCGCCACGTCCTTGGCAAGCCCATGCCGCCTTGGTCTCATTCGGACTAATGGGAAGGCCGCAAGACTGGCCACTTTGCCCAATGGCGGGCATATGCGGATTGGAAGACCAGTGCGTCTTGTTGGCGCAACCGACATGCGGCCCCCTCGTCCCGGCCCAGTCAGGCTCGGGGCTGGCCTCACCTGGAGGAGGGCGAGGAGTTTCTCAGTCCTGCTCGGCGATGCCATTATCGGCATGCAGTGCAAGAGAGAAGTACCCGCTCCAAAGAGAGAGAGAGAGAGAGAGAGAGAGAGAGAGAGAGAGAGAGAGAGAGAGAGAGAGAGAGAGAGAGAGAGAGAGAGAGAGAGAGAGAGAGAGAGAGAGAGAGAGAGAGAGGCAAACCCAACCTTTGAGTGGCATCTCCGGCAGCTGATACTAGTGATTGAACCATCCAACAGCACGGAGCCGGAGGCAGGCACATAGGTAGTCGAGCGGTCGTGGCATGGCGGATCGATGAAGCTAATGCCTTGCGCACGCCCATCACTCTCTTGTCGTCGGTCTTTGCGTCTACGTATGCACGCAAAGCCGACAATGCCGCAGGATGAGAGGGATAGAGGCAGAGCCTTCGGAAGCGCATATATGCGCAGTCAACGAGCCTCCTTCCGCTGACTTGGGTCTGGTGCTGTTGTAACGCCGAAGGCGTTGGTGGGAGCTTTGGGCTCGTTCTCGCTGTTACCAGCTTATGCAATCGAAACGAATAACGTGAAGCTTCTAGATGTTGCAGAGCTTTTAGGAGTGCGGCATCACGCCCAGGCTCCAGCTACAAACATTCAGCATGTGTGGATAACTGGATTGCAGCTATACGACGGCATTGGGCTGGCAATTATTTTTGGCCTTGCAGACATATTCGAAATTTGCGCCAAACGGCAAAATGCGTGCGCTCGCTCGGGTTCACGAGCGCACTGCAAGTCCCCCTCCCCCGGAACTCAGCATGTGTAACTTGTCGTGCATTGGGGCGGTTCTTATGTCCCTGCCACCGACAGTCGAAGATGTGGATGCGCGCTGAAGCATTGTTGCTTTTGTAGCCAAGCTAGCTTGATTTTTTAAAAAAAAAACTTCTTACAAATCTCGGCTACGTCTGCGGCGAGAGGCAGCGTGCTTATATTACTCATTACTCCCTACTACCCATCCTTAGCCACCGTCAACCCTTTTCCCCTCCCCCAGTTCCCTCATAGCGCAGATCCTGGGCTCGGGGAGGCCGTGCGCTGTGCTTCGACCAGCTAGGGGATTGGAGAGCAAGGCTAGGGAATACATTGACCGGTTAGCACCAGTTAAGTGTGTTAACTACCATTAAAGGGCACGCCGTGGGGATGCAATTGTTAACAAACAACCAAGTGGGATGTGCAAAGAGGCAGTTGGCTAGCTAACTACCTGCGGCGCGCGCAGCCGCGGGGGCGCGGTCGCCGAGCGCCGCGTCGCCGCTGGCCGCCGCTGGTAGCGGCGCCGCGCTGCGCGCGCCCACCTTGACATAAATAAGTAGGAGAGTCGTAGTAGCTTGTCACTTGTCGCTACATACGTGATACTTATTGGATAAGCTCGCGCACACGCAGCACATTCACATATCATCACATGCTATGTGGTGCTACGGTGCTACGCACAACAACGCGACACGGCACTGGCACTGACGGATTGGAGGTTACGGATGGGACGGAGGGAAAGGGAACCGGAAGGTACGGAAGGTAGGCGGCGGGAGGCACGGTATTTGGAACTGGGCGGGTTGGACGGGCTGATCCACCTCAATGGCGGGAGGATGGATGGCGGGCAGTGGCGAGGGCGTGCGGGACGACGGGGCGGACATAGCGGTATCGAGTGCGAGTGGGCGAGTGTGGGTTGGTTGGAGTGGTGTTGTAAGATTGCTTGTTGCTTGTTACGACGGGAGCGAGAAGCGAGAGCGAGAACGAGGGAGCGAGGAGCGACTGGGCCGACGAACGAGGGCGACAGAGGCCCCCCTCCGTTGGTAGCAGTAGGGATCCAGCCAATCTTTGCGTCGCCTTCTGCGCCATCTGCCGTGTTGAAGGAATGAAGGAATTCGCCCTATACACACACGTACCGGTGACAATCCCGGCCAAATCTAAAGGGACGCTTCGCCGTGCGTGTCCCCCTCGAATTGCGGGAGTCGCACCCTAACTCGGCGTTACTCGTAGACCGATTGCAACCTACTTTTACAAGTGGGGGTCAATGGGGGCCTCGCGGCCCCCCCTCTCCATCGCGGACACCCCCCGGGGTTGGCCCATACAATCAACCTCAGCCCCTGCCTTCTGGCAGGGGCTGGGCATTCAACAATCTGACCCATACCCTTCGTGGGCGCGGGCCGCGAGCCGCACTCCCAGGCCCGCATGGGCCTGCTCTCGTACTGACTCCCCCCCCCATCCCTGGTCTCCAGGCAGATAGGGGCCTCAGGGCGGCACCCAGGGCCAGCGAGGCGAGCGAGGGAGAGGCAGGGGGGGCCAGGGCCCTCCGTTCCCATCTGAGGTAGTGGTAACCTCGGATCCGTCAGTGCGGCGCTTGCCATGCTCACAGTGTGATATTCTGGTACCAAAAGGTGACAATAAGGGCTCGCTCCAACGGCTATCTCCCCGGGTGCCGGGGACTTAGCCGCTGGAGCGGCCGCGGAGGCCCGCCGCGCGCCGCTCCCCTCCCCCCCCCTTCCCCCACTCCTCTCTGGCAGCCCAGCTTGCCACAGGGGTGTACTCGCGCGGCCAACACCAAAGGTGAGCCCCCCCACGCTGCCTGCCGCGATGTGCCCCTTCACGCTCGCCGCGCTCGCCTCCAGGTCGTTCTCGCACTCCCCCCCCTTCGCAGCGCGCAGACGAGCGCCAGAAGCCAGGTGCGAGCAGCGCGCGCGCAGCGCGAGCCCCCCGCCCGGCCTTGGCCTGGGTGTGCCATACCCAGCACCCGACCCCGCCCCAGCCCACACCCGCCTCGCAGCAAGCTTCCCAGGCTGAAAAGTCAGAGTTGGCGTCTCTCTCGGCAGGCGCGGCCGGTCAGCAGATCGGCTACAGGGCTCGAAGGGGTCGAATTGGGGGGGCAGTGCGCGTGTGCGCGTGTGTTTTCGTAAGATATGTGTATGGACTGTCTGCGCGCCGCATGGCGACGCGCAGGCAGTCCATATGTGCGCGTCTAGAGCCTGATTTCTAGTGTGTGTGGCATGTTTGAAAGGGCGCTGGGGGCACCATTCGTAACATAATTTAATGATATGTTTATGAGAAATAAATCTATCTATCGTAGAGTTGTCAAATCATTTGTCGGTGAACGACAGAGAACTTATGTTTCCCGGTCGCTGCATTACAGTTGTTTCGCCAGGCCCTCACCCTCTCTAATCCTCACCCGAGAGAATTCTCCTCTTCCGCCTCGCCTCTCGCGGCTGTCTCCCCGGGTGCTGGGGACTTGTCTGCTTGAGCCCAGTTTTTTCTTATTGTCCCCCAGCGGGACTTTTTCTCACACTGCGGCGCCTCGACGTTTTGTGCGGCGTCCTCGGCGTCCTCGGCGTCTTCTTGCACGGGCTCGGCGTCTTCTTGCATGGACTCGGCGTCTTCCTCTTCTTGCACGGACTCGGCTTCTGCACCTTGAGCGCCCTCTGTGCGGTGCGCCTGTTCCTACAGCCAAATACAAATACACGTGTATTTGCTATAATTTGGCCTCTGGGCCAAATACGGTAAATACGTATTTCCCATCTAGGCTTGTGTCTCTCGCTCTCTAGCCCAGAATCTGGCGGAGGAGTTTTGTTTTTGGGGCCCCTCTCCGCTAGCCTTCGGGAGGAGTTTTGTTTTTGGGGCCCCCGCTCCCCTTCGGGAGGAGTTTTATTTTTGGGCCCCCTCTCCCCTTCAGGAGTCGGGAGGAGTTTTGTTTTTTGCCCCCCCCCCCCTTTTCGGGAGGAGTTTTGTTTTTTGGGCCTCCCTCTCCCCTTCGGGAGGAGTTTTGTTTCCCCCCCCCCTTCGGGAGGAGTTTTGTTTTTGGGCCCCCCTCTCCCCTTCAGGAGTCGGGAGGAGTTTTATTTTTTGGCCCCCCCCTTTGGGAGGAGTTTTGTTTTTTGGGCCCCCCTCTCCCCTTCGGGAGGAGATTTGTTTTTGGGCCCCCCTCTCCCCTTCAAAAGGAGTTTTGTTTTTGGGCCCCCTCTCCCCTTCAAAAGGAGTTTTGTTTTTGGGCCCCCCTCTTCCCTTCAGGAGGAGTTTTGTTTTTGGGGCCCCCCTCTCCCCTTCAGGAGGAGTTTTGTTTTTGGGGCCCCCCGCTCCCCTTCGGGAAGAGTTTTGTTTTTGGCCCCCCCCTTCGGAAGGAGTTTTGTTTTCGGGGCCCCCCTCTCCCCTTCAGGAGGAGTTTTGTTTTTGGGGCCCCCTCTCCCCTCTCCCCTTCAGGAGTGAGGAGGAGTTTTGTTTTTGGGCCCCCCTCTCCCCTTCGCCCTTCGGGAGGAGTTTTGTTTTTGGGCCCCCCTCTCCCCTTCAGAAGGAGTTTTGTTTTTGGGCCCCCTCTTCCCTTCAGGAGGAGTTTTGTTTTTGGGGCCCCCCTCTCCCCTTCAGGAGGAGTTTTGTTTTTGGGGCCCCCTCTCCCCGTCAGGAGTGAGGAGGAGTTTTGTTTTGGGGGCCCCCCTCTCCCCTTCGGGAAGAGTTTTGTTTTTGGCCCCCCCCCTTCGGGAGGAGTTTTGTTTTTGGGGCCCCCCTCTCCCCTTCAGGAGGAGTTTTGTTTTTGGGGCCCCCTCTCCCCTTCAGGAGTGAGGAGGAGTTTTTTGTTTTTGGGCCCCCCTCTCCCCTTCGGGAAGAGTTTTGTTTTTGGCCCCCCCCCCTCTCCCCTTCGGGAGGAGTTTTGTTTTTGGGGCCCCCCTCTCCCCTTCGGGAGGAGTTTTGTTTTTGGGCCCCCCTCTCCCCGTCGGAAGGAGTTTTGTTTTTTGCCCCCCCCCCCACAGGAGGAGTTTTGTTTTTGCCCCCCCCCCCTCAGGAGGAGTTTTGTTTTTGGCCCCCCCCCCTCTCCCCTTCGGGAGGAGTTTTGTTTTTGGGCCCCCCTCTCCCCTTCAGAAGGAGTTTTGTTTTTGGGCCCCCCTCTTCCCTTCAGGAGGAGTTTTGTTTTTGGGGCCCCCCTCTCCCCTTCAGGAGGAGTTTTGTTTTTGGGGCCCCCTCTCCCCGTCAGGAGTGAGGAGGAGTTTTGTTTTGGGGGCCCCCCTCTCCCCTTCGGGAAGAGTTTTGTTTTTGGCCCCCCCCCTTCGGGAGGAGTTTTGTTTTTGGGGCCCCCCTCTCCCCTTCAGGAGGAGTTTTGTTTTGGGGGCCCCCTCTCCCCTTCAGGAGTGAGGAGGAGTTTTTTGTTTTTGGGCCCCCCCTCTCCCCTTCGGGAAGAGTTTTGTTTTTGGCCCCCCCCCTCTCCCCTTCGGGAGGAGTTTTGTTTTTGGGGCCCCCCCTCTCCCCTTCGGGAGGAGTTTTGTTTTTGGGCCCCCCTCTCCCCGTCGGAAGGAGTTTTGTTTTTTGCCCCCCCCCCCCCACAGGAGGAGTTTTGTTTTTGCTCCCCCCCCCCGTCAGGAGGAGTTTTGTTTTTGCCCCCCCCCCTCTCCCTCTCCGTCGGCTCTTTCGTTCCGTCGGCGGTGAGGGAAGGGCCCCCCGCCACTAAAACAAAACTCCACGCGGCCCGCGAGAAAGAGGAGAGGGACGTCGGCGGCTAAGGAGGGAACGGTGGCGGGGGGGATCCTTGAGAGAATTCTAGGAACAGAGAGTTTAGGGGAAGAACGCGTGGGGTTGTGGTGGGTGGGGGCTCGAGAGTCCTCGCGGCTCTCTCTCTCTCTCTCTCTCTCTCTTTTCTCTCTCTTCTCTTCTCTTCTCTCTCTTCTCTCTTCTCTCTTTTCTCCTCTCTCTTCTCTCTCTTCTCTCTCTCTCTCTCTCCCCCAGCAACCGTCCGCTGGAAGAGGAAAAGAAAACCACGGGAGGGAGGTGAGAGAGAGAGAGAGAGCGAAAGTGTTAGGAGAGTTGGACGGTGAGAGGGGGGCGGAGGGCGGCGCGAGGGTACAGAGAAGAGGAGAAAGGGAGGGAGGGAAGAGAAGAAAGCGCGATGGGGGGGAGAGAGGAGAGAGACGAGAGAGAGGTAGCAGGAATTGAGCCGATTTGTCATCTTACAAGTCTTTTTATTAACAGTATCCAGGGGTCGATTCGGCAGACCGTCGCGAGCGCCGGTGGCCGTCCGTGCACACCTCCTCTCCCTTCGCATGCCCGACCTCTCCTCGCCACTTCTACCCGCCCACAGTCGCGCCTCTCCATCGTCTCCTCCCTCTACCTTGTCACATCGCCTCACTCTCGCAGCCTTCTGCCTCACGCTCGCGCTCTCCCTGCTCTCTCTGGCTCTCTCTCTCCATCAGAATGCCGAGACGCAAAGCGGATCACGGCTCTTCTCAGGCCTCACCAGGCCATCCATGGCGGCCAGCCTCGCAGACAGCACGGTGATAGGAGCCACCGAGCCTATAGAGCTTGCTCGCTCGGCCCCACGCGCCGTCGACGCCGCTACGCCCACCCTCGACCTCCAGCAGCGTCACGATGACGGGATCAGCTCGCCGTCAAACGCTTCGTTCAGCCTTCCCACGCCCGCGCGGCGATGCGGCTTCGTGATCGATCGGGTGATGCGGCACGAGGCGAACCACTCGCATAAGATGCTGCGCGAGAAGTTCCGCGTGCAGTCCAAGGATGTCAACTCCTTCTATCGGTGAGAGCGCACACGATGCGGGGCTTAACACAGTGGTGGACTCGACACAAGCTCAGCCTGCCCGCACGCGGGCGGCGGCTCGCTCCGGACCCGCTGCGTGCTCACACCCACTTGCCGCCGCGCTAATGTTCTGGATCTGTGCGTGCAGAGGCGTCGCGTACCTCTTCTGGCACGACTTTCTCCAGATGGGCTGGGGCAACTTCGATGTGCTCTCACTACTGCCGCTGCACCACCTGCACGAACTTGAGACGATGAAGATCTCAAAGACTAGCTTCTGGACGTGGATTACCGGCGACCAGGTGAGGAGGCAGCCCGTCAGCGCGTGTATCCTTTCACTGCCGCTCCCCTGCTCGCGCCGCCGCCTACC